>CM023954.1:2327318-2529659 GCA_013407115.1 Glycine latifolia
GAGGGGAGTGGACTGGGAAGAATATATAAAATGGTTCACGGAGTGGAGTAAATATTAGCAGGTGGAGGAGTATGCGGGTTAGTTGATGTTTTGCAGGAGCATTTACTCCGTATTTACTACTACTTCATGCAATAATGCCTGAGTTTTCTAAAATAGCTTTGTTTCTTGTTGATCATAAGCTTGAGCTGGATTGTACTGAAATTACTCATTAGCTTTGAGTGTTGCATTTGTCTTATTATGGTATTAATTACAGGCGTAAACCAGTTTATATTCTGTTAGCTTAGTGTGTTATACATTTATTTAACCTTCAATAAATCAAATCAAATACTTACTACTTGACAGAGAAATCTCCAGCACCCGATGCATTTATTGGGGCTAATGGAGACGTGCCCCAGGAATAATTTTTCAATATTATGCCCCATGAAAGATTTCTAAGTATTTATTATAATGATACCCTCAAAATTTGCTGGGGTTGATCTACGTAATATATAGTCATTTCTATAATATCTATGTATGTATACTCCCATGCATTCGTAGATATATTAAAGCTGATAGTGTAATACAAAACCCACAAGGTATGAATAAAAAAAAATAAAGAAAAAAAAACATGAATAAAAAAACTCGCCATCTTTGTGTAACTTATCAATTTCCCTTACTTTCTTTTCTTCCACTTATTTATGGCTTATTCTTGGACTTAAAATATATGTATAAAGTAAATTCTTGGACTTAAAATATATGTATAAAGTAAGAAAATAAATAGTGTATTTAATGTTGATTTTTAAAGTGGGCTAAATTTAATGTGATAATTTATTTCAAATCAATGGTGGATGTTGGAACCATTTTAACTTTTTTCTCTTTACATAGATCCTCACCTTAGAGTAGTTTGTTAGGCACATATTTGACGGAAAGTATTGGCGGTTATCACTGTTTTGTACCAAGTCTAGCACATAAATTGCAATAAATATATGATATTTATCTGAAAATTCTGTTTATTTTTTAAATACTACTCACATTTTTATTTGACTTTATAAATAACAATTAGCATTCTAATTTTTTGTAGTACAATTATCATTCTATTCAATTTAAACATTTTTTAGAATGCAAATTCAATATTTATGTAATAATCATTTTACATGAAAAATATATTGAACTAAGGCCCAGTTGAAAAGAGAGAGAGAGAGAGAGAGAGAGAGAGAGAGAGAGAGAAGGGACCCTAATGTCGAAGATTACAAGTGAGTCATTCCGAACTAAATGAAATGGGCAGAGGGTAGGTGAGTTTACTAAAAAATTTTGGGAGAGTAGTGGATACGAGTGGTGTTTCCCCCCATTTTTTTTGCCGGTAAGATTACAAGCTGTCCTCACATTTTGATATTACTCGAGCATCGATTTTGAATTTTTATATTACAAATTTGTTTACGTATACTCTGAATACTAAAATTTTTAGAAGTATTTATAGCAACTCCTTTCATGGAATTATAACAGATTGTTTAGCAATAGAGTTGCCATGAGTTATAGCATCTTTAGCTTTTGATTTGCATGAGAAATACTGGATAGATGAAATTCCCTTCCAAGTGTAACATTTTGTGTCTACTAAGGCTAAGGCTGTGTGTTTGGATTTTCGGTGGGAGGGTTTAAAAGTATATTTAAGAGGAAAATGAGTTTAAAATTATGTTTAGTTAATCTTCAAAAATATATTTGAGACAAAAATTTTGTCTTGAAACTCAGTTGTGAAAAAATAATATTTGAGATACTTTTCGCAAACTTAAGCTTAATCCAAACTTAAATTTTCAAATTTTAATCCAAACGTACACAAATCATTCAGTTTCTACTACCGAATAACATCTAGCTTTTCACCCTCAAAAGAGAAAAAAAGAATTCAAAAATAAAGGTGTATAAATTAATTTTAATTTATTGAGAAGTTTAATGAATACATTTTGCTTTTTTTTCTTTAAATGTTTATAGTATCTAAACATATCCTTAAATATTTGTTGATATAAATAAATAAATGTGTGTGCAGACTGTAGTGTATAGGACTGTAGGAAAACAAGTTGCCTGTGAGCTGTCGCCTATGGACTAAAAAGAAAAGACAAAGGTGTTGTCTATTTGTTTGTAAGGAAGTAAAATGCTATTGTTATCCGTGGTTTTGGAAGTAGGAACTGGAAAGTCTCTCATCAATGGAGTTGCGAACTTTTCATGGATTGTGACTGTTTTGGGATAGGTGCTTCGGGAGGTACGTTTCTGAGTTCATTCGTTTAAGTTTGGATTTGTATATTGTTCTTCATCAATAGGACATAAATAAGGATTTGGATTTTTCTCTTTTCATGTTTCTTAGGGTTTAGTAACACGTTGTCCTACTACTTGATGGCATTTATATTTAAAATTGATTTTATATGTAAAGTTAAAAAAAACTAAAAAATTGCCAAATACATAAAAAAAATTTCGGCCATAAACAGAGGAGCGTACACTAGCTGTTCCTTGAGCTATGCATTGGGTGAACCACTTGAGGACAACGTTTTCTCGAGACCTAATATTGATAGTTTTATATTGCGTTAGATTTGTTAATTTACTTACCACTTACCAAATAAAAATTCCTTTGTTGCGTTCGTTTTGAGAAGCAAATTGTGAAATACTCTGACAAAAATTATTTACGTGTGAAACTTCAAAATATAACTTAGACATGTGTGATAAATTTGCAACCTAAGAAGCATGGACACTACAAATGAATGTCATGTTCACGTGTCAAACACATTTTCCACACCAATACTCCTTGAACATGCAATGGACATCATATCGGATACGTTTTTGCAATGTCCAATTTGTTTGGGGGGATTTAAACACGGCACGAACACTTTTCCAAACGGCTGGACACCTGCCAACACTTCTCTAAACAACAGAATATGTAGTAGATACTTATCTGGACACATCACATATACTTCTCTAATTTTATTTTTTTTATCAAAATTTTGAAAAATCAATACACTTAATGTTGTGTACCCATGTCCTAAGTTTTAGATTTTAATGTGTCCGTGCTATATCTATCTCCATGTCCGAGTTAGTGTTTCATAGGTTTCAACACCTTTTCATTTGCTGGAGTTTCAATTTAGATTGTGTGCCTACTGCCTTGGTAAACATACATTTTGGAATTTGGAAGGAGCACATTCTCTGTTTGAAATAAATAAATGTTCATGACACATAAACCTTTCTATATGAATTTCAGGAGAGAATGCTTTTCATTTGTATGTGGTGATTTTTTTTTCTTAACACTTTGATTTATTAGGGAGAAGAAATATGGACTAATTTGGAGTTCGATTGGGAGATAAGTAAAATCTGATTAATAATTATTTCCTAATAATCAAGTTTGGATATTACTCAAACGATTTAACTTTAACTTCAATATATTAATTATTTGTGTCCAATCAATTGATTACGATAATATAGGATATGTTCATATACCTCTATTTTAGAAAATTATTCATCTCCAATTCATTTTATATAGGTAGCAATTCTAGTATTCATTATTCTTATACTTTATGTAGGTAGACACTCATTTTCAAATTCATTATCTACATTTTAATTAATTAAGAGTGTTATTTTATATTCTAATTATGAAACATAACAAGCAAAATATTTAACTAAATTTAAATCCAACATACTAGTGGATTCAAGCCCGAAAAAATGTAGAAGAAAGTTGTTTTATGTTTTTTTTTTTTATAAATTTCTCAGAAACAGCTCATTTTACATTGGTGAAGGACCACCCTTCTAAACGATTAATTATTCCTGAAATATTGGTTACAGGTGTTGGGCAAATCTCGGGGTGAAGTGAAGCTGGAAGATGACTAACAAATAACAAGGCCATAGGTATCCATTATGTTAATTATTAACGGAATAATCACTATTAAATCATGTATAATAAAGTTGCATGTGCACAAAAAAGTAATGTTATTTATATACTGTAACATTGTATTTAGAGTATTTTTTAAAATATTATTTGTTCTGGACTGTTACTCGACTCATCTTGGTCTATTTGATTAGAGTAGACATGTTGACCCAAAAACTATAGAAGTCCAATTCATCACTACTCAACAATGTTTAATGTTCCTCACTACTTCCAAATGTTACACAAGAGTCAAGAGCTCATACGAACGTGAAATGCTGAAACATATGACATAAAACTGTTTGTTAGCAATGAACACCCCCGAATTGTGGGATTAAGCGTTCGTCACATTATATTGCATGAGAATTATCATCCTGGCTTGAAGAGAGCCATATAAGTGTAAACACAAAATATGCACACTCAAATTCTTTTTATTTTTATTTTTATAAATGCACACTCATATTCTAATTTACTTCACCATCTATGACATACATTGTCTTGGATAGTACTAGTACTCTGGTAGAGTCTTACAAGTAATTACCCTAGAGTTTAATTCGTAAAAGACCATTGAAGAATTCAAATTATACCTTGAATATTTCACCTAAGGATTGGAAGTAAACAGTATTTTCTCTATCTTTTTTCTTCACATTAACTACCTTATCACACTTTTTTTCTTTTCGTATTTTTTTTATTGTTCAAAAGATAATGCTCTCGATCGTCTAATCTGCTTAAGTTTTGAAAATTAAGTCTTGGCTGTATTGAATGCAACCGTCTAACGTCCCTGAGTCTATCACATGCTAACAATTATGTCTATAGGAAGCTTCCCTCCTGACATAAAAGTTGTTGCTTCCTTCGAAGTCCACAGTCTCAATTCGTTGGCAATATGTTTCGGTGGTTACCATATGGCTGTGATAGAATCGACGAGCTTACTATACCAGATTGGAAGGACCATAGCGTTGTTAATAAGTTTCTTTTATTTACTTACCAAAATAGACGAGTTGTTAAAGAGTGAAATTTGGTTTATGAACGTAGTTGCTATGGAGCAAGCATAGGCAAGGTTCCACTACAAAAGCCAGGTTTACTTCTATTTTACCTACAATAAAATTTTACTAAGAACATTTTTAGTGCTAGATCTTGAGCAAAGATCTTGAACTTAAGATCTAATCTTCACTAGATCTCCTAATAAAAGAAGTGAAGAGATTTCCAACATGGAGAATATGAGTTCTTGTAGAAGAATCCTCAAAATCTACACATAGTTCAAAAAAGAATAAATTTTTTACCTCTTTCTCTCTCCCTAAGATCTCAAAATAACATCCATCACTAAAAAAAAATTAGAGAGATCTTAAAATATCTTCAATCCTATGTGATTCTATGGAAACTATCAAAAAGTGGTCTAAGATCTCAATTTAAGATCTACCACTAAAGATACTCTAATGTTTAGTGAAATCATATGGAATAATAATAGAGGTAATTCTCTCAAAATAGTCGTGGTTGATCATTGTTAGAGTAGAAATAGGTGAGGGTGAATAAGGCTTTTTTTTTTTCTTATTATGGTATTGAGGTAGTTTGAACATGATATGAGATGATTACTGGATGCTCCCATAAAAACAAGAGTTTGTTACCAAGAGTTCGATACAAAGAGAAGTAGAGGTCGACAGAAATTCATCTGAGGAAATGTAGTGAAATAAAACCTAACGGAGTGAGATATAGATTGGCGGACAATATGTCTTATGACAGAGTGAAGAAAAACTATAAATTTGGTGGAGAGGTAAACTCATTGGTAGTTCTATGTTCCAGTCGTTCCTTTGTTTTAGTTTTTTTCTTCTTCTTTTCTCCTTTTTTCCTTTCACCCTTGGAGAAAAACTATAAATTTGGTGGAGAGGTAAACTCATTAGTAGTTCTATGTTCCAGTCGTTCCTTTGTTTTAGTTTTTTTCTTCTTCTTTTCTCCCTTTTTCCTTTCACCTTTCTTTTATTTTAACTTTTTTTTCCTCTCTTTTGTCTTTTTTTTCGATTTATCATTGGGTTCATCTACCATCGACCCCAATTAACATGGGTTAAAGGTGCTCTTGATGTTGATGTTGATGTATGATATTGAAATGAAATATTCACTATAAAAATGACTAATTTTTGTTGGGAATTAAGCATACGTAAGATAAGTATTCTCTTCCCAGCATCGTCCATTTCATATCTAAGATTGAAATTTGAATCTTAAACAACTTGATTAAGAAACACAAGCTACTACCACTTGTGTCAACTATTATTGGTGGATAGATTTGATTTGTTTAAAAAGCCTAAGCCTAGTATATTATCTATTATAGGTTTATTTTTTGGCCCTTTGAAAGCCTGATTTATCTCATTAATCTGTTTAAAGGCATGTTGAATGCTTAGTCAATTGGCCATGTGTGGCCTGAGTCTCGGCTGAAGAATACACAATCTCTCAAGCGCTAAATCTAAAAGGCATAGACAAATGTTAATTTTGGTTAAACAATTTACAATCCCTCGTATGCTAAACATGAAAGACAGGGAATTTATTAATCTCAGTTAGACAATCCATAACCTCTTAAACACCTAATCAAAAGGTGTAAACAATTTGTTAATCTTGGCTCGATGATTGATATAGTAATAATCTAACGACGAGTCAAAATTTGGTGACATTGAGCAAATACAAATCTTGTTATTAATGTAATCATAATATTTCTTGTAAAAAAGCAACGGTATACAATTCATTCACAGCTTGTTTATAGAGTTCCTTTGACATATGAAATGATGAACCTTCTATGCTAAACATCCCCCAACAAGCAATAAATTCACTAAATCCAGCTTTCTAACATACATGGAAATGATGCTGATTTAATTTATCGCCATGCTCCGAAAACTTTGTTTAGAATGTTCAACCACTGTGCTTAGGCGGTTACGAACATTATCAGCCTACCTTTCTAATTAGTTTAAGAAGATATTTTAAAGTTGAGATTCAGAGACGGTGATTCTGCACCATCAAACACCAATCAGTATTTACATTGCTGCAATAATGAGCAATCATGATGACTGAAACAGGATCCAAAGTCACATAAAACAACGACACTTCACCAGATTTTTAGGGATTCTTGGGTAACTAAAAAGCTTCTAGCGTTGACCATGAAGAGAAAATTTATTTTTATTTTCCATCATGAATTTCTCAGGTATATAATGATCATTACGTATCATTCTTTTGGGACAATGAATCTATTACAGAAAAGAATCCTACAGTATTCTTTTCACAAGCTGTGGTGCTATAGTATTATTTTTTCTTCTTTTGTTTCTGTCACAATTAGAAATTTATTAGGAAGGAATTGACTTCAAGGATGAACAACATTATAATAATCGTAAAATTCATTTGGATTTGACTTCATTTATTTTCTTCCACAAACCACAGGTTCCTATAAAAATGTGCTGAATCAACATTTGAATCTTAAAACAATTTATAGATATGAGCTAAAATTTTTCCAAGTCCTTGATCCTTTCAAGTTCACCAATATTTGGGGATATTATCTATTTTATTTTCTGGGGTTTGTTTCCCCTACTACTTTTGCTAGTCTCTTTCAATTTCTTGAGACACAAGCGATGCTACAAAGACAAAAGAAAGCTCCCCCCAGGGGAAATGGGGTTTCCATTGATAGGGGAGACCATGGAATTCTTCAATGCTCAAAGGAGAAACCAATTGTTTGAAGAGTTTGTTCATCCTCGCGTTCTGAAGCATGGGAAGATTTTCAGAACAAGGATCATGGGATCTCCAACTGTGGTTGTGAATGGAGCTGAGGCCAATAAATTCTTGTTGTCTAATGAGTTCAAGTTGGTGAAAAGCTCTTGGCCTTCTTCCTCAGTTGAGCTCATGGGAAGGGACTCTATCATGGAGAAAGATGGGGGAAGGCACCGATTCCTCCTTGTTGTTATTGGCACAACTCTTGGTTATGCTGGACTTGAGCTGCTAGTTCCAAAACTGTGCAATTCTGTTCAGTTTCACTTGGCTACAAACTGGAAGGGCCAAGAAAAGATTTACCGTTCAACAAAAGACCTCAGTTTTAGCATAGTGTTTGAGTGCTTATTAGGAATCAAAGTGGAGCCAGGTATGCTACATACCTTTGAAAGATTGTTGGAGGGAGTGTTTTCTCCAGCAGTCATGTTTCCAGGTTCTAAATTTTGGAGAGCAAAGAAGGCCAGGGTGGAGATAGAAAAGATGTTGGTCAAAGTGGTGAGAGAGAAGAGAAGGGAAATGGAAGAAAGCATGGGAAGAGAACAAGATGGAATGCTGCTGTCCAAATTGGTATATGGGATGATCCAAGGGGAGATAAGTGAAAAGAGGTCATAGTCAATGTGGTGCTACTAGTTTTTGCAGCTCATGATACTACTTCTTTTGCTGTTGCTATGACATTCAAGATGTTGGCTAAGCATCCTGATTGCTTTGGAAAACTTCTTCAAGGCAATCTAATTCTATCATCATATTTAAATTAGATTTTAATTTCTATGCACTGTTAGTGTAAAAAAATTACATTATTAATCAATCAAAAATCATAATAGATACTTTTAAGATAATTATGATAAAAGTAACAAACAAACTTACCATATATATCAAATTATAATTAAATGATATTGTAAAAACTTTTCATAATTTAAGTGTATAGACTATTTCCTCTTTAAATTATCCAAAAGTATTTAGAGTTGATAGTTGAAAGTACTTACTTTATGCAGAACATGTTACTATAATGAGCAACAAAAGATGGGGAGAGAATCTCACATTGGAGGACATAAAGAAGATGAAGTATACCTAGCAAGTTGCTAGAGAAAGCATTCCCTCCAATCTTTGGTTATTTCAGGAAGGCTATTACTGATATTGAATATGAAGGATTCATTATACGTAGAGGATGGAAGGTGAATACTACTTTCTTGTTTCCTTCTTAAATCCATGCATGCATGTCTCATAATTTGTCAATTTTGAAGTAAATCATATAACATGGGGTTCCTTGTGGTTCTTCTCAGGTGCTATGGACAACATACGGGACACATTACAATGAAGAGTATTTTAAGGATCCTATGAGTTTCAACCCAAGTAGATTTGAGGAGGGAATACCCCAATATGCATTTGTTCCCTTTGGAGGAGGGCCAAGAGTGTGTGCTGGGTACCTACTAGCTAAGTTAAATATCCTCATATTTGTGCACTATGTTGTGACCCAATATGAGTGGTTCTTACTCCACCCAGATGAGCCAGTCGCGATGGATCCTTTGCCTTTCCCTTCCCTTGGAATGCCCATTAGAATTTCTCCCAAGTATACATGATCATACAACCTCAAAATGAATATGTTTTACATATAAAAATATTGTACTCTTGGAACACATTGACATTACCAATAAGACAATAATTAATATTATTTTGTTTCCTATCGTATGCTGCATGTCCTTGAATTGAGGCGTTTGCACATGTTATTTAATTGGGTATGGATCCAGTTTTCGACTAGATTTCGAAGAAAATTCAGAACATATTATAAAAGATGAACAGCATCTTTGGAATATACTAGTTAAAAAAAGAATGTTTGGGAAACAAATCCATTGAAGATCACAACTCCAGAAAAGATGTTGGTGTTACGTAGATTTCAACATTTCCAAAGTAAATGGCTGACATAAAATAATTGCGAAAAGTAGTAACTGATGAAAGAAGTGATTTGTTATGCTTCTTTTAATCTATCAAATTATTAATCTTTTAGAACCGTCTGATGTTTAATTAAACAAGGATGAAGATGGAAATTAATGAAGTGGGCACGTTCATTCATTAATCATTATTATATGATATACTACGTTATACGTTACAAGCTAGGACGCTATTTATAATAGACAAACTCACATGGTCTTTCACATATAGTATGAATGTATACCAAACATGAACATATAGTGGTGTATTTCAAAAGATAACACGTTTACAATTTAGAAATGAAGTCTCTAGCTTCCTCACCTGTCACCATCATCAAGTATTAAATATCAAAACACCACTGAGAAGAGAAAACGGATGCACTGGAGGTCAAAGTATGATAGAACAAACATATCAGGCGTATTATTCGTGATCACCTAATCACTGAGAACCAAATGCAAAAATGCTTAAAACTAAACCTTTTTAATGAATTGTTTGGTTTAAGAAAATAGTTTTATATTTTTATTTTACATATAAAAATATTATATTATTTTTTAAGTAAACTGTTCGAACTTCCTTTCTATTTTACATTTTTTAGACATTTTTTCTATGTAATTAAAACCTACACAAATTCTCTCCATTTTTTTTTTGGTGAATGGAAGGGGAGACTCCTAAGAACAATCCATTAAAAATCACGAGAAAACGTGGTAGATGATACATCTGTCAAAACTACAGTTGATAAAAATTGAGGAATACTTTCAAAAATTCGTAGCTGTTTATCTAAGGACAAACCAAGCTTAGTTAAACAATCAGCCACTTGATTTCCTTCTCTTCAGGCATGATGTCACGAAATGCTACCACCCAAGCTCTAGGAACTTCAGTATCTCTTGACTTAAACTAAAGCATGGATGGTACTTGCGAGTCTGATCTACTTGAAACTGTTGGAAACCATGATCCAAACAATCTGCACACCAATTTTAATGGCCCACAATTCATCCACGACAACAGAACAAAATCCAATATTAGCAGAGAAGGAGAAAATAACATGACCCAGGGAATATGATACACATAAATTTAAAACCTTTATTTTTAAATAACAAGAACACCCTTATTACATATTTTGACTAATTACATAAAATCTTCTATTTCTTAAAACATTATACAACCCCCCCCCCCCCCCCCCTTTTTGCTGGACTATACAAACCCCCTTTTATTGTATACACATAATTACAATAAATACTTATAAGGTAGTACTATTTGAAACTATTAGAAGTAAACATTATTAAATTTTTAATTGAATCTTTTTATAATAGAATAACATAAATAATGAAAAAATAAAAAAAAATGAAAAAGTATATTTTATAATGGGAGAAATTTTATATAAATTAAAAGTATAAATAATTTATGTAACAAAAAGTTTAAAGAATTGACCCTATTTTTATTTAGCTTCCTATCTTTAGATAAAATATAAAATGTGCTTGTACTCATTTCTTTGGAAAGTTTAAGATTCTGATATAAATGTTGTTAACACAGCTTGATGATAACACACTTATTGATGAGTCGTAAATCCGATTAATAACTCAAGAAATTCAAATGAGCTCTACTATGCATGATTTCATATGATCAAATACGAGCCATGCCTATTTATTGGGTGTATTTTGTCTTGACTCTTGACCATTATATTGGGTCCAAGGATTAGATGTCCATCCATCTTCAATTGGATAATTGAGAATCACTCAAACGTGTTAAAAGCACAAATGCTTATTAAGCTGTATGATTCACGATCGAACACTTCATAATCCCTTGAAGTTAAGCTTGAAAGACATACATTTGATGATCCACAACATGGTCAAGCTCGAGATTGAGAACATATATACTCACTATTAAGAAATCTTAAATCCGGTTAACACTTCAAAAAATCCAAATAAACTTTACTACACGTGACCAAAGGAATTATGACTATTTGATAGAGTATGTCTTGTAAAAATTATTGGAAAAAGTTCAAGTTTCATCTCGACTAAAAATAGTATCAAGATAGAATATATAAGTAGGGACAACCCTTACTCTATGAGTTAGCTTTTGGAGTTGAGTTAAGTTCAAATACTTATAATAACATTTCGAGAATTAATCTCATG
Organism: Glycine latifolia; assembly: GCA_013407115.1. Lineage (NCBI taxonomy): Eukaryota > Viridiplantae > Streptophyta > Magnoliopsida > Fabales > Fabaceae > Glycine > Glycine latifolia. Next base: position 2,338,986 of record CM023954.1, read on the forward strand.
ACTTAGACTGTGGGATATAACCCTTCAAACATCAATTTTAGAAGAAACGTGGCTTTGTTTGCTGGATGAGATCCACGGTCAAATATATACCCAGATGTAAATATATGGATCGGAAATGTACCAACTGATATTACTACTTGTGTTAGCAGTACATGTAGATGTGGGTCTGGGGAGGAAGACTTAGCTACACGAGTTTTCTGATGTAGCTTTGACTATATGCATTGCACGGCACTGATATGTGGCAGAGTGCTCTGTTGTGAACGTGAAGAAGTTAAGATGGTCTGTCGGAATTGCCACCCACTGGGGGCACCTAGCTCACCACCACCATCACTATTTGACAGCTAGCACTGCATAATAACTACTTGATCGTGATATATATTTGCACCGTCAATTATTTACATTCTATTACTCCAATTTCTAGAATTTTGTTCAACTTCTATACCAAGAGGAGCCTTTGGTGTGAATGTGTGTGACCATCTTGCTGCACATGCAGGAACTCTAATACAGAGTTTTTTTCTTTAAAGTAAAAAAAGAAGTAATACAGATAAAATACAAAAAAAAAAAAAATAGCGTACAAAATTGATTTTCCTAGCTTCAAGTCATCGAGCAAAGGGTCGCTAAATTTAGCGCACACTCAGCCCCCAGCACCACGTACTAACGTAGTTTTGTTTACGTGTACCATACTCAACACTTTACCGCAATTTTGATACTAGTTTACTAGTATTATTTATTTCTATAAATTATTTTCCTATTGTTTAATTAATTAAAATTTTTTATCATTAAATCAATCAAACATGTGGATCAACTGAAGTAAAAAAAAATTAATCTAACTAGAGATCTCAAATTCAAGTCTTGAATATATAATTGTGTTAAATACTTGAAAGAAGAATTTTTCTGTCCATAATAATCCTATTTGATTCCAACATAATAATTCTACTTGTTCAAACATGATTGACTTTGGTGGAGGATGCATTTGATGGGGAATAAAATAAAAAAGTCTCTTTATAATGATATATTTTAAGATTTAAGTTTTTAATATTACAACTTATAGTTTAATTTTAATCTATCCCGTTGCATGTCTCCTGAAAACAAAAAGAAGGGTGTAATGAAGGTCCAGCCCATACTACATTTGTGTAATTTTGTCAAGACACAGCCATATAAAGCCCAAAAAGAAAAATTGCCATCAAAACCAACTTCCTCCAATCATACCTTTTTGTCATTGAAAATTATTTTTCTTTTGTTCTTCAAGGTCCAGCCCATATATAGACTACATTTTTAAGTGTTAACTTATTTTGGGCTTTGACTTGTGTTCAACTTAAAATTTTGTCCACACTTTCAAAACCAATTCTCCTCCAATCAGAACTTTAATTTTCTGATTAAAAAACATTTTATTCGGTTCTTCAAGATTTTGACCTGTAATTGTGACAGCAATATTGCGCTTGAGGCAGTTACCACAACCACCTTTGACAGCTAAATTGATATGAATCCACTGCATTTTACTGTTATCATCTCAATTCGTGAATGCAACATCACTTTAAATACCTTAGTCGGATTCATATTTTTTCAGACAATCCAATTAACATGGCTTCTTCATATGTTTTATTCATGCTTTCTCTCAGCTTCTTAGCCTCAACAACAATTGCTTTGGGTGGGAATTTCAACACTGATTTTAACATTCTCTTTGGAGATAATCGAGCTAACATACAAGATGGAGGCTCAAGCATGACCCTTGCAATGGACAAATCTTCTGGCTCGGGCATAGCAACCAAGAACGAGTACTTGTTTGGACGATTTGACATGCAAATCAAGCTTATACCAGGAAATTCTGCAGGCACTGTCACTACATTTTATGTATGACTAGCTTGTTCCAAGTTAACCCATCATTCACTTGCTTATTCTCTCCTATCCATGCATGCACACACACGTAAACACATTACAACATACACATATACTACATACATAATATATTGCATAATATTCATGCATATTACTTTTTCATATATATATGCAGCTAAGCTCTCAAGGGCCAAACCATGATGAGATTGATTTAGAGTTCTTGGGCAACTTATCCGGTGATCCATACATTCTCTCAACCAATTATTATGCCAACGGTACTGGGGGTCGTGAGATGCAGTTCTATCTTTGGTTTGATCCTACACAGGACTTCCACACCTATTCCATTGATTGGAACAATCAGCGAATAATGTAAGTAACAAAATAAATTTATGTATAAAATTAAGAATTTAATTTATATGCACTCGTCGTTATAAAGCTTTTTTATACATAGACATCCAATTCATTAATATGGCCTAGTCATAGACTAATTAAATTTCAAGATGCAAAAAATTATTAGCAGACCTGTTTATGATGACAATCTTTATATGTAACATGTATTTAAGTTATTTAATTTATAACACTTAATATACATATCATGTAAAAATTAATTGAAAACATAATGATCTAGAACCACATACTTAATAATTTTTCTGGAGATACATGTTGTATATGTAAAAAAAAAACTTTTATTCTATCAATCAATCAAAATTTATTGCTAATATTACTTGAAAATTATTATAAAAGTTAATAAATTTATCATATATAAATATATAATGTTTATACTTGAATGACCGTTTAAAAACCTTTTAGATTGCTTGTGAAATTACAACTCATTCAATAATGTAAGGAACAAAATAAATTTGTATAATTCTACTTATGGGTACAATATAGCATAAATATGTGTTTTTCTTTTGTGTGTGTTTGTAGAATCTTGGTGGATAACACACCCATCAGAGTGATGCACAACAGGGAGAGCATCGGTGTTCCATTCCCCACAAGTCAACCAATGAAGATTTATGCAACTTTATGGAATGGAGACTTTTGGGCAACAAGAGGGGGGAAGGTTAAGATTGATTGGTCCAAAGCTCCATTCATAGCAGGTTTCAGAAATTTCAATGCGAATGCGTGCATTGTTGAACAAGGGGCCTCATCTTGCATGGGTTTCAATGGTGGAAGAAACAAAGGTCTTGATGCTCAAATCAGGAAGCACTTCAAAGAGATCCATTCAAGATGGGTTGTTTACGACTATTGCCGCGATTTCATACGTTTTGCTCATGGTTTTCCACATGATTGCCGAAAGAATAAACACTTGTGACTTCCCATTAAAGGATTGCTTGATCATTATCTTCATGGGCAAACCATGCATGTATGATTATAATGTACACTGAAGAATTTTTTGTATTATATTAGAAAAGTATAAATGTTCAATAGTTTTATTAGTTATATGATGAATTTAAACTTCTTGGCTTAACCATTTTAATTTGCAGATGTCTTTGAAAGCTGTAACCCTTGATACTTTGTGAAAATATTTCATTTGTCTATTAAATCCAGAAATATGTAGTTTTTCTCAATCAACCGTTGACATCTACCGTTAAAAAGTTAAATACATTTTTAATATGGTTTATGTAATTAACCTTAATTACGCATGTCAATTATCGTTTTGAGCGCATATAAGAGGTAATACCCACTTAAAAAAAATAAATTTCGATAGAGTTAGAACATCTTTATATTTGTTCACCTCAACTAAAAAAAATAGAAGATTAGCTTTGAATATCTTTCAATAGATAGAATAATTAATGACACACATACATAATCTATTTTAAATATTTCACTAATATTTTTTATTTCTTTCTTTTTTTTTTCTTTCTGTCATAAATTTTATTATATCTAAAACTTTTTTTCTCTTTTTCAACTCTGCATTTAAGTGTAAGATAACATTATGGATGTTTATCAAACATTTTTCAAAATGGGATGCAAAGCACCGACAGAAGGTGCTAACCATCGGCCCATAAAGACCACCAATTCCGCATGGTCCTTCTATACCTGTCTTCGACTTCTTATGTTAGATTGAACAATTGTCCATATTTGACAGCTTAAAAGATAAAGAAGTAAATGTATATCTGACAGGATAAGGAGATAAATAGAATTTAAAAACTATTAAAGTGAGCGTTGTTTGTAGTTATAGATTGTGCATATTTAGATTATACACTTATTAGTCTTGTGTTAGAGAAAAATATCTTACTCAAGAAGATTAATAATTTTTTTTATCAAGACTAATTACTCATAAAGTCTACATATATTTCATATCAATAATATAATAGTAAAAAAATACTTATTATTAGCCACTTGTCCAAGAGTTTTTTTATACATGACATTTCATAATTGCATATAATATACAAAAAATTATATTTTTTTTACAAGTACAAAATCTTTATATGATTAGGACATTTTAATAAGATTATTTTTATGCTTGTTGCTTAAAAAACCCTTTATAAATTAACAGTTTCTTTTTGCTGGTTTTAAAACCTCTCACACGTATATTCAATGCATTTTTTATTTGCAACGTTTCACTCCGAAGACAACAAATTAAATCATCTAATAAATTTTGGAAAATCACAACAAAAAAATTAAGGAAAATTTTATGGTGTTTACATATATTAAAGGATATTGATACCTTGAATAGACCAATAAATAATAGACATTAATTTGTACTTGTAACTTTTACCTGATAGATAATATGGAATTGATAATATGACTTATTGCTTAGTATCTTGATATTTTGTAATTGTTAAACGGGCCTTGAATTACTTTGTTGCCCATTCCATTTAAAATATGTGGTTATAAAATTTAAAACACCATTGAAATTAAATGCTAATTAATTTCTGATGTGATTTTAATATATAAATAATTATTTTTTATTGGTACACAAAGGTACTAATACTCTCTTAAAAATTAAAATTTTAAGGTAACAAAACAATCCATATATCACCTTATTTAAAACAACTTGAAGGAATTTTACTTTAGATGAAAATTGTACTCCAAACATAGTACACATCAAGTTGAGATGGAACTGTTGAAGCACTTCCTTTATTAGGCAGTGATGATGATTGTGGCCGTAACGTTTCATCATCACTTGAATTCCCTCCATGAGCGTTTCAATTCAATTTAAAAACACTTATTCTTTATATAAGTAAACAGAAGAAGCAGAAAAAGAAAGAAAGGGAAGTCATATACTGTCACACACACTGCTATAAGTCTATAACCATTGGCATTGACACCAACACCAATCTTCATCCGCCATTCTCTGGAACAACCAGTCAGCGTCCATGCCTCCAGCTTCAAGAAGGAAACCAAAACAAGCCAAGAAACACAAAACTGTGACCATTCTCAACCACCATTCTTCTCACTCTGATCAACTCCAAGGTAATCACTCTTTACTACACTCTCTATCTACCTTCCCCACCTACATTTTGTTGCGTGTCCTCTTTTTCTTTATGTCCATCTGTTCTTTGTACATCCCTGTTGGGTATCCTATGTTTCTTATTCTTACTTTCCTTAATCTTATTTTTGTTAATTTTCTTGTTTTTCATTCAATAACTATTAACACAAAACTGGTTTAGGCCACGTTGGTCTTATATCTCTTAAGAAAGAAAAAAAGGTTCATTGGCAGTTTGGCACCCATTTGCCAAGGCTATTATGTTTGTTATTTTGTGGTAGTTGAAGAAAATAATATAGGGTCATTCTTTTTACCAGCAGGGGCAGCTGTTTCAGCAAACCACAGCAAGAAAATGGAAGGATCTCTCAATGGAAAATTACAAGACAGCCACAAAGTAGAAACACAAACTTTGAGAGAAGATAAGGAAGTGGTTGTTGAAGTTGATGATTCCCAAGATGGTGATATTGCCATCAATGATGAAGAGGCACCACCAAATGAGGAGAATAAGGAGCTGGTTGACTCAGGCAAAGTTGAAGTGACACAAGAAGATGTTTCTGAATCAGTTTGCGAGACTTTTGAGCCTGATGCTGTGAAAGATGGTCAAGTTGAGAATACAATGGAATCAGATGCAGTAGAGTTGGAATTGAAGGAAGAGGAATGGAAAGATTTTCTATCTGATCTAGCTGTGGTTAATGATGAGGTGAAGGAAACGGACTTGCCTTCTTCAGAGAGCAATAATGAGCTCTTTTCAGTTTCAGGAAATGAGAGACAAAGAGAAACTGAAGTTGTGGTTGAAACATTTAGGCACAAGATGTTTGGTGGAGAGGAGAAGAATGTTTTGTCTTCAGTTGTGACAGATAAGTTGCATAGAGAGAGTGAGGAACCAAATGAAGTCTATGGTGATTCTTCGTTGCCTCTAACTGATGTGACTTCAGAGGAAACGGTGGAGACAAGTGTTATAAAATCAGATGAGAGTGACCAGGTTGCTCCAACCATAATTGAGGAATCGTTGGGTTTTGAGCCAACATTGGTTGAGAAAATTGAGGAACCATCAGGTGGCCAAGAAGAGTCATCCTATGAAAGTGCCAAGAGGTCTTTTCAACCATCACCAAGTGTTCCTGATGCTGAAAGCACTGAAAATCCGGTGGGTGATTCACACTTTATGATAGTTTCATATAGACATTTCAGTTTGTGCTAAGCAAGTTTTGGTTATAAGGTTTGTCTTTGTAATTTTATATGCATTTATGGATGTAGTGATCATACTCTTTTTGTTGTGACAGACCATTGTTCCTGTGGCTCAAAGGGAAAACACCTCTTGGAAGAGTTGCTGCGGACTCTTTGAGATTATGAGGGGTGGTGATAGATAATTCAAGGTGAGTAAACCTCAACCAAGGATTATTCTTTCTTTGACCAATAATAAATGATAAATATATAACTGATTAATCAAATATTTGAAAGGGCTAATATGAAACTTAATTCAGCTCATGAAAGTGACTTATTTTCTTTGTACAACTTCTTGAATGAGCATTTAATTAAATTGTATACTTAAATGGTATATAGCTTAATTATGATAGGATATTAATTGGGTCTGAAGTAGTATTAAGTGTCACTATAATAACATATAAACCTAATGGAAATATTTCACGGTTTGACTTGGAGACCCTGGGCATACAAATTATACATTTTCCTTATTTTAAGACTTTGCGTAACCCACTAAAGAGAATAGTCTAGTTGGCATCAGAATCTTTTTATTGCTTTTTAAGTTTGAAAAAAAAAAATGATATGGAAATAACAACGCTTTAGAGCTGTTGTGCTTTCTCAAACAAAATTTTACAACTCCCTTCCAAACTATCGGTAATGCTTCGATTTAAGTATCAGAAAATTGTTTTGATTGCCTTAGCTGCAAAATATGACGTTAATTAGTGGCTTTTCAAATTATTTGGACATTGCAAGGAGAATGATAAGCTGTTATGCAAATAAAAACTTGATGCGAAACAGCCTCAATTGTCAGTGTTGAACAGAAGTACGAGTCCAACTGTGTATCAATTACCGACATATTAGTAATGAAAGTACCTCCTCTAAACAAGAAAAGAATTGAAAATATTTGCCTGAAATTTTATCATGCTTACTGATGAATGATGATGAATCCAATCTAGCATGCATTTTATGTCAATATGGTTAAATTGGTGGATATCACTTATCAGCTTATACTTTTGACTGAATACATTACAGTGGAAACTCTAAAATACAAATCATTATATATAATAATTTGTTAATTTTTATAATAATTTTCTTAAAAATTATATTAATAGTAATTTATGATTAATTAATAATTTATACCGATACTACGTAGTCATTAAACATATCTTTTTATTTGGCCAAGACTTCGGTTCTGAAATATTTAGTGACCACAGACAAATTCAATAGTCCTTTAAGTGCCATTTGGCAGTAACGTCCTAATGTGGTTTATTGATTTCAACAATAATTTCAAGGGATATTGATATATGCGTTATAGTCACTGATGCTCCTCAAGAGTCAAAAGCCCAACTCATGTCAAATTTCTAAATACTGAGATGATATGTTAAGAGAGGATATCTTAAAATGTTGGTTAAAGAATTAAAATAAGAAAGTATTTATTATACAACTAATAGAAAAAAAAAAGTATAAATAATATAATTTTTCATCTTTTAATAAAAATATTTTTATTTTAAAATTTTTAACTAATGTCCATAATACGGTACTTTAGCATTTGTCTTTAAGAAAACACTTGTAGTAAAACTGATTCGATCTTCTTGACCTGAAGATTGTCAATAGTCAAATTTAAGTATCTGATCATCCGTCAAAATTAATTAGCTTTGGTTTGTGGCAATTTTCTAAGCTGTGAATCGTTATTTGATTTTTTAATATTATAGGGCAGAGCATCGTAGAAGGTTGGACCTTGAGCTAAGGTTACTGAGGCATTGCACAATCATAATAGGATGTGACGGTGCCCTTTCAGACAGAACCTGTTCGGGCGTGCATTCATTGAGCCTCAAATTAAGGGGCATGTTCTGGTTTGCTTTCCTGCTTCGTTTCAGAGTCAGAGTGGTTACATTGTTTCATTTCAAAAACGACAAAATGTATGGTATGGTACATTTTAGTTGTGGCATATTGTAAACTTCCATGAACTACAATTTATCATCAAAAGTTATTTTACATTCACCACGTTATAATGATATATACGAAGAAAGCTCATGTGTCATTTCATTCTTCTTCCTGTATAGAGATAGAAATGCCTTTTATCATAATTTATCAACAAAAAAAATGTCTTTTATCATAAAGGCCAAGGGCTAAACAAATGAACTACAAAAACCAAAGAAAAAGGGCCATTGCCTTGAAATGATACATTCAAAGGATGATTTAAGTTGTCCCATGTTTGGTTGACGATCAGCACATTCCATTAATGATGGTTGAGAGAGGAACGGAATGTTTGGAGACTATCTAAGAAACACAAATCCTTATAGAAATTGTTATTCTCAATTCATTTTTTTTTTTTATAAATACTAACGAGTGTTTTTAGGACATTGATTAAAAATATTTTAAAAAAATTATTAAAATACATAAAATTACGTTGTTCATCTCTTTTAAACTTCTTTCCCCTACTTCCCAGCACCTCATTCCTCTCCTTCTCAAACTCTTCTGCTCTTGCACAATTCTGTCACACTTGTCCTTCATCTCCATTCCCCCACTCGTATCCCTTTCCTCTTCAGTCATCGCATCTCACTCGAGCTTTGGGGTTAACCTATAAAGTTTGATCATAGCTTTAGAAATGGAACATAGCCCATACTGTAATAGCTTTAAAGTTGTAACAAATTTTACTATTAAATTTGCTCAAATAGTTAATTAGTTAGATGATGAAAAAATAATTTTTATAGCTAGAAACTTTTAACTGATTGTTATGCTATTATATTGAATTAAAAAATGCAGTAAAAATATTGAATTAAAAATTATTAGTAAAATTAGCTGTCAAATTAAGTTATAAATGGAAGTAAAAATAACATAAAAGGGTATGTTTATGAGATTTTCTTTTCAATTATAGGTTTAGGTCATTTTTTTAGTATATTTTGAATTTTTATCATTTTTTGTTCAAAGATCAAATATTTCATTAAAAATTAAAATAAATAGTGCAATAGTTAAAATAATTGAAGTTATTAAAAAGTAGAATTTGATTAAAATAGTCTAATTTGAAAGAGACAGAAATTGAAGAAATTTATTAAAGTATTAATAATGATGATGATGATAATAATAAGTTATATGCTTAAACACTAAAAGTTTTTGGTGTGTGAAATGCTTAGAAAAATCTATCTACTTCTCCTCTCGAATAAACAACAAAATTTAAAAATTTATCTTGTTTCTCTCTTTATTTTCTTCCCTATTGTCAGCCATCCAAACGAAGTGCAAGTGAAAGGTTCTCTTCCTGATAAGATCTATCCTTGCCTGGTGTTGGGCCCAAAAATCAAAGGCTGACACTGCGTAGCTACAACGCTTTTTGCTTACCACACAGTCTTACAAATCCAAAGCTGAAAATTAAGGATAACTTATTTTTAAATGAAAGCTGATGCACACTGATTTTATAAAAGTGACACTGGTAATGAGTAATGACCCTACAAAATAGATGTCATACAATATGTGTGCTCGGCAAAAGCTATTTCTACCTGAATATCATGCAACTCACAGTGGCTAATTTTTCTTTTTTATTCTTTTGGGAAATTGACTTTTTAGTTCGCCTTGAAAAAAATCAATTTAATTTTATATTTAAGCAAGTTATTATGTAGTACCAAAAAAAGTTTAAGCCAGTTATTACTTGATTGAGCCTTCACCTTTAATTTTAAACAAGATAAAACGTAAGCTCTTTAAAGCAGGAACCATTTTTATAACCGATAATAAATCCTTTTGTTGAATTTGGTGTTCATTTTTATAAGGCAGGGAATCATAAAGGGTTGCAGCTCGCGCCGGGTTCTTCCAATATTGCACAATAGTGGAGATTTTTACACATCAGAATCAAATTAAAGATTAAGGGGATTTATATAAACAGACTTTCTTCGCGTATAAACAACATTAACGCATTAAGTGGATTCGATGTTAATAAAAATTTAAGTTGGAAAACCACAAAAAATTCTTTGTGCCTCACTGAAGAAACGAAAGATAAATTCCAACAAAAATGCTACAGCCTCACGAAATTTCGCCTCCTAAGCAGTTAAACAATAGCTTAGTATCTATCAAGTTATGTCAGCAATAGCTTAGTAATAGTATCTATCTAACGTTAGCATAGCAGTCGACACTACTTTGTTTGACAATTGATCTTCAAATTCACGAAATAGACCCTTGTGTCTCTTTAAATTAAAGCAAAAGGTTAATAGTACTAGTCAACTTAACAGAAACTATTAAAAGGTGGAACGATAGGGATGCAATGCAATCCAACGCTTTCAGACTCCAAACCCACCACCTACAACTACAACTGAAAAAAACATTAAACCAATACAAATTCTTCTGAATACAATTACTACAAATGGGATATAAGCATGGGAAGAAAAAAAGAACAAGACTCGAAAAAACATCTCTCTCTGACCACATTGCAAGACAAAAAGTCAATAACAACAACAACAATAAATCAGTGATATCAACTCCAGGTGGGTTCTATATTCAAAGACATGCTGTGAAAATGAACATGGATGCAGAAATCAACTTTAGAAACTGAATAGCTTGACAAGAGGTGATACCAATTGCCGCCTTAAACTAACAGCAGTGCCATTGTTTATCCTCCAAGCTAACAAGGGTCAAACTAAACACAAAGAAACAAGTAATCTCAATTTTGCAACCTATTTATTAAATCCAACACACAATGGTTTGATCCTCATAATAAGCAACTAACAAGCAAAAAAGTAGTATGCCAACTTCGACATGAGCAAAAAATTAACAGGCTTCAAAAACAAAAGCCAAAGAAGAAGCATTATTTTGTAACAAACAAAATTGCAACAGCATATCTATGACTACTAAAGACCTGGTAAGTCTAACCTCTAGAAACTCCTTCAGTTCAAATTCCCCTCGCTCCTTGATCACTCTCCGATGAGACAGAAAATCACCTCCGTTTTCCATAGCACACGTAGATTACAGCAGCAGCTGCAACAATAGCTCCTGCAGACCCTGCTGCCACCACTGGCCACTGCAACTTCAATCCCTTCCCATCACCGTGTACACCGTTTAAACCTCTATCGATTGACTGAACGGTCTGCACCGCCTTCTCATTCAGCGATATGATCACCCTCTCAGCTTCCTTCGCTTCCTTGCGCAATTGAATAATACTCAATTCCAGACCAGTCACTTTCTCCTCAGATTCTCTAAGTGCCTCCTCCCACCTCAATTTCTGCTTAACCGACTCATCCAATTCAGTTTTTTTCTCTGCAGCAACCTTCTCCAATTCCTCAACCTTCTGTCTGTAACCCTTAATTTCCCTCTCCTTTTCATCAATCTTATCCCTAGTCTCCTCCTCAAACCTAATCCTCTTGTTCCTTTCCTCAATTTCCTTAGTCTCCAAAACTCCAATTTTCCTCTCCAAATCCCTAACCCTAACCTCACTCTCAGCCTTCACCTTCTTCAATCCTGCCAATTCCTTTTCCAGCGACTCAACCCTAGACTCTTTCTCCCCCAAAATCTTCCTCAATTCGATGGCATCCGCCCTCGCCTCCTCCGCCGCAGTCATTTCTGATACCATATCATGGTGCAGCCTCGCCACCTCCGTCTCCAGGTCCGCCGCCCTCGCGGCGATAACCTCCGTCGCTTTCACAGCATCACGCGACTGTTCCACTTCTCTCTGCAGCTCTTCGACCTTCTCGCTCTTATCTGCACCGTCGCTTCTCAATCTGTCGAGCTCCGCCGTCAGGTTCTTGATCTCCTCCTTCCTCTCCACGTTTTCTCTCACCAACTCGTCGCGCTCGCGTTGCAACGCAGCGATCTTAGTCGCCGATTCCTCTCCGTACTGATCGTCGACGCCGCCGCCGTTGGCAACACCTTCGTCCGCCATGGTTGATTCTGCCACACAACGAAAAAACGCAAACACCGAAAGCGGTTAATTAAGCCAGAAATCGAAATTGCACCGCGGAAAATAATGATAAAAAAATGAAAATGAAAATGGATTGTAATTATAAGCTCGAAGTAGCTGATTAACGGTCCGTGAATCAAATTATACAAGGAAGTAAACAAAGCAAAAAAAACAAATGAATAAATAATTGTTGTGGTACATTCTTATGAAGAGAAGGCGTGAAGAGTGTGCGGTGGTGTCAGCGAGAAAACGGAAGATAAATTTTCAAGGAAAAATGGGGAGGATTTTCCGGGAGAGTGAGAAAGGAAGGAAGAGCTTTGTTTTATGAAATGGGTGTGAGTGTGTGACTAGGGTTTTGAGTGGTGTGGTGTGCGTCAAAAATATCTTTAACTTTACCATTTTCGTTTTCACCTTTTCCTTCACAAAAGGAAGTGCTCAGAAAGTGTGATCAGAATCAACCGACGGTTCAGATTTGAAATTATGTCTCCGTGATGGGTGCGCCAGCATGTCAAATTCGATCGGGTAATTCCATTTTCATTTTTTATGTTCGGATGTGAAAACACTTCCAAATTCCAACACACACAGATATTTAGCATAAGAATGTAACACCACATCAACATAATCAATAATAAATAAATAAAACTAAAAAACAAACTTATAATGGGTGTACATTGAGATTGTAGAGAATGACCTCAATTTGATTTCTACATAATATTATATCTTTAAAGAATACAAGATTAAGCTCGTTAAAACAGTCAAACAAAAAGAAAACATACAAGGGAAAGCTCATTAAAAGAAAATCATATAATTATATATATAAAAAGGAAGAATAATAATTAACAAATCAAATTATTATTTACTTCATAGATGATTATATTAATAGCATACACAATATCTCACATTTTAAAATATCATGATATAAATAGACATACAAAACAAAGTGACAATTGTCAATCATGCAATATATGCAATTATGCAAACTGAACTCTATAGAGATTGTTAATAACTTGGGCAATCAACAACACATGTTTCTTAAACATAATACAATAACAATCACCACCCATAAAGTAAGAAGGTAAAGCTATACCACCAAAATGACTTGATGCAGCAGGTTTTTAATCGGAATAAGAGAAATAATTGATTAATCAGCTTCCAGGCTAATCCTTCTCCCCCGGACAGTCGGACCCCGTTTTAGATTCACCCTCCCTTGCCATATCCACCTATCCAACCATGAAAACCTCTCTTGCATCCAATGTAAAACCACACTCATCCCATCAACGCACACTACTATAAAAACAACAATAAAGTTGCCAGAACATAACAGAACTAAAACAACACAAAAAAAAGTTCCCATACAATTCAAAATTGACATGAACCTACAAAAAAATCAGCATAACAATATAAATAGAGAAGAAATAGTGGGAAAAAGACAAAAAAATAACGAGATTTTGGTAGATTAATTGTATCAATTTAGAGGTTGAAATTTGCATTCCTTTGCCAATACCTCTCAACTAATATTTGTAACAAGATTAGCGCCTTGCACCCTCTTTTAAGTGCAAATACTTGTGAAAGGTTAGCTTAGAAAGGGACAAATGACAGGCAACTCACAATAGCCACTGCTTTTTTTTTCCAAATGATCATTAGTTGAAAATGTCCAAAGACACTTACAAGAGTATATATAGGATGCTAAAGAAGTGTACAACAAATATGTTAGCAAATCAAACACGCTCAAAGCTAAATAGATAAACACATTAGCAAACTATGAACACAATAAAACATGCATGGTAATCACATCCTCCCATTACAAACAAACCTTAATAGAGTCTAAGATTTTCTACGCTTATTTCTTTTCTTTTGTTATATCTTATATATCGACACTTGTCCAACAACAATTCAAACTGAGTTGGCCCAAAATAAGTCATAACTAACCTGAGTAAAGTAGTGTTCTGTAGAAGACCTCATAAAAAAAACAACAAATTTGAGTAGGGAAGTGTTGCCTAAGTAACTTTAGTTTGGACACAATTGCAACAGATGGTAGTAACAAGTTTAGTTGAAAGGAAGAATTGTGATGGGGAAAAAATATTCAAAGAGAAGGTTACATTGCGAAACACATAAAGTAAAAAATAAAGGAGATGAAAGTGATGGCTAGAAAAAGAATGGGAGAAAGGTTAGGTGAAGGTGGTGGCCAGAAGAGAAGAAATGTGACCAGTGACAGAGTTTGACAAATTACTTCAACGGGACCAAAGTAGTAAATTATATTTGTACTCAATACTAAGAACTATAGAATTCTATTTCAAAAGACAATAATAAAAATCACTAAGAACTATATCAATCAATATACTATAGAGTCACATTAAGGCATAAGAGTAAAAAAAAAATCTAAAGAAATTTAACTATTTAAGAGAAGAAAATTTTCTCATATCTAATAGGAGTTATTGAGATAAAAATAATAAAAAAAGCCACTAAACCTTAAGAAGGAGACACCACTCTAAGTGGAGAAAGGGCCACAAACATTTGAAGGGAGAGTTTAAGTTTTGTTTAGAGATCGTGTAACAAGATTATAGGTGTAAGTATGAGGTAACTACGATAAATTAATTTGTGTGATCTTTTCTTATTTTATTGTAGTATTTTCTTTTTAATACATCTTATTATATATTAATATAGACTCGCAATATTTGTTCAAACGGTTAATTTTTGCTCGACAATAACTATATTACGAAATTAAAAAAGACAATAATAACTATATACAGGAGTAATTCTAACGTTTGAAATTTTTGTGTGCTAATAAATGGCAATTTTTTAGTTAATTTTATAATTTTAATAAATATTATTTATATCATTTTAAATATTTTTTAGATTTTTACTTGTATTTTATGTGAATTTAAAAAAATTTATGCCATAGAAGAAAGCTAATTCTAATATAAAATGGTAAATATAAATTGGACTTAGTCCTCTACTTCTGCGCCACTGTTTCATCCCCAGCCCAAGAGGTCTCGAGTATCAACTCCAGGTTATCCAACATATATTGAGTGCATCCAAGGAATGGTTTTATATTTATTGCAACCAATCACGTAAGATTTTTTATAAAAAAAACGGGGGCTTCAGCCTCCTTAGTAACCAAAACAAAAACTATTTGTCTTGTTTTTTAACCTCATTCTCCATCATTTTTGTTAAAATGATATATCACTTGATTTTTTCAAAATTAATGTTTCTCTTTTAATTATTATTTTTTACCTGATATTTTTTCTATACATTCAACAGGAGTACTGTTTGTATTTAAAGCATAAATAATTAATGCTTAAGTTTATTATATTTTATAATAAAATTTAATTTTCAAATACAAAATTAAATAAGAATGTTAGTAATTGATATATTGATAATATAAAATAGTTTTATATTATTATTTAATTAAAAATTACCGTTAACATGATTTTGGTATCACAAGTTTATTCTGTAGATGAAGTGACACTAACATCATATAAGAAGAGATGTGGGTAAATTTCTCTCTCTCTCTCTATATATATATATATATTCTTTGGAGATAAATTTGGTGGTTATGTAGATCAGTAATAGTCAGCCACCTAGAAGTTAGATAACTCATGCATGTTGTCAATGTTGATGCTGCATGCATGCTTTATGTGCTATGATGGATACATATTGTTGTTGTTCACAATGTCACACGCCCAAGTTAATTTCTGCCTACGTGATAAGCTTTTTCATGATTCGGTCTCAAAAAATTTGTGGTGGCTGACTGGCTGTGGCTGTGGCGGTGATTGTGACTGTGACTGTTCCAGGAAGTTTGCAATTAGAGAATGCAGATGGGTGGTTTCAGCAAAAGCATGCTAGAATTTGATTGCCAGAGTGTGGTGTTCTGTTGGATCTCCAAAATAGTGACTGTAGTGGGAGTGCCTCTGCAGTAGTAGGTCAAAACGATTATTTGGATTATTTTTTTCTTTAATTATTATTGGGGTTTCATTTTGAATTATTATTGAAAAAGAAATAAGTTATAATATATTTATTACAACTTTTGAATTGAAAGTCATAATACTATGACTTTGATTATTTTAAGTGGAGTCTCATTTAATTTATTAAGAAAATTACAATTTTAAAATCATAGGAATATTTTTTTTACTACTTTAGTTAATGTTTTTTAAAAAATTATGACTTTAAAATTATAGAAATATTTTTTTAACTTAAGATGTAAATATATTTTACAACTTTAATTAATTTAAAAAAATTAAGACTTTAAAATCGTAGGAATAATTTTTTAATTGAAGTCGTAAAATATTTTATGACTTCAGTTAATTTTATTTACGACTTCAAAGTCATTTTCACTTTTATTTTTTTTATTTCACGATTTCAAAGTCATTAATTTTTTTTTTCACGACTTCAAAGTTGATTTTAGTTTTTTTTCGACTTGTTAATTTTTTTAAAACCATTTAAAAAATATATTAAATATTAAATAAAAGCATATAAAATATATATAATATTAAATAAAACTAAAAAAGAAAAATTTATTTATTTATTAAATAATTAAATTAAAATTTATTTACAACTTTTTTAAAAAAATATATGAGAAAAATAGAATTAATCCTATGAAAAATATACGAAATTAAAAAATAAAATTCATAAATTCATTTACGACTTTAAAGTCATTAAAACAAAAAAAAAATATTCCTACAACTTTAAAGTAGTAAATTTTCTTAAAAAATTAATTAAAGTTGTAAAATATTTTACGTCTTTAGTTAAAAAATATTTCTACAATTTTAAAATCATAACTTTTAAAAATTATTCACACGATTTTAAAGTCTTCAACTAACATCGATTACAAGTTTCAAATCAAAAGTCATAATAGATGTTACGACTTATTCATTTTTCAATAATAATTTAAAACAAACCTCCAAATCATAATTATCAAAAAAAAAAATTGACCCACAAATAATAGTTTCACCATTATAGTAGTAGTTACATTGCTCATAACAACCTTGATTTTATCTCATTATACCTTCAATGCTATTTATAAAAAATGGGTGATAATATATTTTATATTATCACTTATTTAGTATAAATAGAAATAAGGGTAGTATTTATTATTATGCCCACAATTTTTTACATGCATTTCTTTCATTTTTAATAAAATTTCTGTATTTAAACATAGAAAATTTGACATTATATATGATACTATGTACAATATATTCTAAAATTAAAGGAAACAACTTTTTGTGTTGTATCAATTTTACTGATTGAATACATTTTTTTCTTTTTTAAGAAGTGATTGTTAACTTTGAAAGAAAGTGAGCTGCTTTTCCTACCACTAAAAATGCAAGCAAACATATTAAAGTTAGTGACTCTTGTTATTTGTGAGCTATGTTCCATCTTTGAAATACATGCACAGGGTAAGAATCAAGAAGGTTAAGAGTGAATGAGTGATGCATCTCCAACAAATTAATGGCTGTACAATGATTCGGCTAACACTATCATCGCCAATGTGTTCTTTTTTACCTTAAATTATGGAAGATCATGTTATCCTCGGATGAGAAAGAAGCCATGTGAAATTTACAACCCTTCAAGTGGGGGGTGTTGTCCTTTTTTTTCTATTTTCTTTTTTTTCTGTATACCGCATTCTAAGTCTAAGTTATCGTGGTAGTAATGGCTAACTGCCAAAAAAGTCAAATTCCAAAATCTCCAAAGAAAAGTTTTCACAACAAAATAAAAGAGAAAGTGACCAATGACAACATGTGTATGTGCCATGTTACTTTATAAAACGTCTGATCTCATCCAGATTTCAAGACCCAATAGGGGTGGTCCACTGGACCAAGGTGAACCAAAAATGAACCCTGTCACAGCCCACGTACATCGAAGCCACACCATAATGTGTCATACACTTGCATCTACTCTAACTTTACTCCACTCCAGATTGAAACAGGTTAATAAGATTCCTACAACAGTTGCCTAAAGTCAATAAGTCCTTCTGTAACATTAATCTGCGGCGTATGAATATAACTTTCAAGAAGATATATAGATAAAGTCATGGGAAAAAAAAATAACACAGTGAAAGAGAAAGAAAGAACTGATGAGAACTTCAAAATAAAGATTAAAAAAAATAATAAAAAATTAAAAATCTAAGAACATCGATCATGGGATAAACATTTTCCTTGATCCCAACTTCCAAAAGTACAACAAAGTAAAACATAAAAATTAAAAGAAGAAAAATAAAAATTCTAACTAATGGGGTCTGTGGAAAAAACCAGAAGGACCTAACCTAGGCTGCTTGCTTGCTTCCATAATCCATCATCATCACCATGGATTATTCATTCATTCATTCATTCATCATCTCATGTTGATGTTCATCATCAACCTCCAAACTTTGTCTTCTCCTTCTCCAACTTCTCAAAGAAACCAGTGAGAGCCCTCAAGGCCTTGACTTGGTACTGCAAAGCAAGAATATAGCCAGCAGTTTCATCAAAGAGCTTGTCCACACCTAAAGACTCACCACCAGGCACAATCCTCTGCAATGCATGAATCTTCCTCTCTATATCTTCTCTGTCATCACCCTCATCTTCTCCTTCTTCTTTTTCTTCATCTTCTTCTTTCACAGCATCTTTCACTGCCACTTCCTTCCTCCACCGCCTCCTGCTGCGGCGGAAAACATGCAAGGACTTGTGAGAAGGGGTGGGAGAGTTGTTGTTGGTCTGGTCTTCTGCAGGATTTCTGAGGAATGTGGGTATGATAGTGTTATCTTCTTGTTCCATGGATGATGGTGATGACATGTAGTTGTAGTAATGTGATGTGTGTGTGTGTGTGTGTGTGAGTGTGTGTGTGTGTGTGTGTGTGTGTGTGAGAGAGAGAGAGAGAAGGGAGATTAATGTGTGAGGGAGTTATATGAGGTGTGATTGTCTTGTGTGCGAGGGAGGGAAGGAGGAAGATGTTAAATTATTGTTGAGCTCTAGAAATGTCAATGCCAACGAAGCTGGTCCCACTGGTTTTGGCCTCACAACACAAAGAAGAAGAAGTAGAAGCCCCCAAGTTTTGGATTGGAGCGATGAGGTGGCCTTCACGCTCCACACCAACACCCCTCATCAATTTTTTTACCCTCCCCCCTTCTAAATTCTCTCCTTTTCTTAATGCTATGCTACCACTAAATACATTCAAATTTTATCATCATGTTAGGTACTTTGTTTATCTTTGTGAAGTCATTTTTCTACTTTCTTATCTTGTCACGAATAGTTTTATATGATAAATTTGCTTATTTTTATAATAAATTCAAAATTTATAATAATTTTGTCTTTATGATAAACAAAATCTAAATGCAATATCATAAATACTGTTGATGTTTTTTTTTATCAAATTAGAGTTTAATTTCGATAATGTGCATAATAAAGAATTTTATTAAATATTACTTTGTATAACCGAAATAAAAACTTAAACGAACCCGCATCTAAATTTTATCTAATGCATAATCCTTTGTTACAAGAATTATTGAAGTGAAACTTTAATTTTGATTATAAAAAAACCAAATAACACTTATAGATTTGTATCTAAATTTTATCTTTATAATAATTATTTTAGAAGTTATAATAAAAATATTTTTAATAAGGTTATATATAAAAATTTTATAATAAAATTAAAGTATTATGTTACTTTTTCATTGCTTATTGTTTCCTTCCTTGGAGGTTGGAATAAAAATATCATAGTATTCTAATAATTATTAATAAAAATATGTTAAACTAATATTTTTTAAGGAATCAAACAATTACTATTCCCATAGATTTTAGAGGGTGTTGCAAGATCACAGGAAAGTGGCATCTTAGATGCACTAATGGGATATTTATGATCAATTATAGCATGCTAAACACATGCATCTTGCTAATAGTCTATAAAATATCTATGGGCATTAGATTTTAAGGATTCTTAACTAGTAAGATTCAAAATAGGATTTTGGAGAGAGAGGTAGAATGATGCAGGTAAAGGTGAAAGTATAAAGTTTACAAGTGACTGCAAATGCAACCCCGTTAAGGAGTGAGGACTGATTTGTGAGCTGTGGAGTGGAGATGTAAGAGCATAAAAAATGGTCCCATAGGACACAAAACAAAGGGGAGAAAGCACATGTGCTCACATGAATTCCTTGAACTTAACACCCACCCATGTGCCTCTCCACTCTCTTCTCTTTCATTCATATGCCATGTGATCTCCATCACGACCCTTCGCATGACTGCCACGTGTTTACTTTCCAGTGACCCCACCTTGAGCCCCACAAACCCCCCCTCCCCCCCCCCTTCTAACCCTTTTAGGCCAAATTAATCATGTAAATCGCTAGAATCATATCAATCCCAACCCTATTAAACTAACAACTTGGGATTTTAAGGAAATCAAATACTCCTTGCTTAGCTAATTTAGGACAAGTTGGTTTTGTGGATAAAGAAGTTAAGTTCGCATTTAAGTGGCATTTTTGTATAAAAATACGCCACTCCCTTAATTAAATAGAAAACAGAAGCAACATTACTACAATATGTTTATTAAATGATTGATTATGTCGTATCCATAATAATAAATGCCTGTAAAAAAATTCAATAAATCTGAAATGAAAGGTATCAACTGCCTTGAATGATAGGTTTTCAATAAAAAAATGTTGCACGGTAATAAATTTAACACAACACACAAAAATAAAAATCGAATAGCTATGTAAAAAAACAAAAAGAGAAATAATAGAAACACGTTCTTTATTACATTCTTTTGAACACTTTTTTTTAATTAATTAAAATTTATTAAAAATATTTAAATTTTATGAGTCTCATGTTATATTTAATTTATTTTTCTAATTATATAGTTTTCAATAAATTTTGACTAATTAAAGAGAATATATTTGAAAATGTGTGTTAAAAAATATGTTCTTAAAGAAAAATCATTGATCGTGAGTAAAAAATAAGAACATAAATAAAAGGACGAAAAAAGTGAACGGTGATGAAAGCTAGAGATATTTGTAACAAAGTAAATTATACTAACTATCTTTCACCAAAATGAGAGAGAGAAAGAGTACAAATTATTTTATAGCCGTTTATTATTTGTATTTAAGTTATATAATTAAGAAACAGTTAAACGGTTATACATTACCAACGCAAAAATATTTATACAATTATTTAATCATAATTTATAATATATGATAAATTTATTAACTTTTAAAATAATTATCTTAAAATAATTTAAAAAATAATACATGATTATACAACATCATAAAATTGTTTTATAGTATCATTATATAAGCATTCAATTCATTAAGAAATACTGGTAAGAATAAATTATACACAACATTATAAGATAAATGGTAGATTAAAAAGTTGACACAGTAGATGGTGTTGTAATTGTGATGATACTCAATTACTCATAAGAGAGTGAAAAGATGATTGAGTGATTTGGGTAGCAGCTTTGGTGAGGTGAGGGTGTCCGTAATTAGTGAGTGGTGTGGCCCTGCGAGAGTGTGGTGGAGAATCAGAGAGGGGAGGTGGTGGTGTTTCCAAGAAGGAAACCAATCGGCGGATTGGGTCATTGGGATTGTATGAGAGATTTGGTTGTGTTGGGCATATGGGACTCCATGTGCTCAGACCCACTCGGATCCCTCTGTTCTTGTCACATTCACACACTACACTACCCTTTTTTTTTAATGCCACACATTTTTTTCAATCCTTCATAATTCTTTTTCCTTTTTTTTAAAAAATTTTGTTCTGGAGGGTAATGGGGTCCGTACCACCATCTCTTGTACGAAAATTGAAATCAAATTGCTACATAGGGGCCTTGCTTTGCTTGGCACATATCATTGATGAGAGAGCTATTAATTCAATGTCATACATCTAATCTAACTGCAAATGTGTGGACATCCTACCTGAGTTTTGTTTCTGTTCACAATTTTTTAACAGACCTTCTTTCTCCGTTATCTATTCATCCTTTGGACTTATTAACATCTCCAAAATCATCTTAGGCTGCAAACAAATGAAGCTCTCACATGGTAGGCCTCTAGGGATACCTAACGACATGTTTCCATTATTTCCCTCCTAGTAGGTCACGAGGACATAGATATATAAAACATAAAAGAATACACATAATAAATGTTATTTAACATGTTTAATCATGAATATTAACTAACACTTAACTTTTTTCTAATCACGTGTATTTTTGTTAGAAATAATCTTATTTAAAGAATCGTTGATCAGATACTAAACATAAAAACTTAAACTTTGATTCGTCACATTATAAGACACTAATCCTTCTCTATAGACCTAACCCGTGTTGATAACATTTGACTTATTTAATCATATTGTGAATGATGATAACCAAACATTGAATTAATCATCTTTAATTAAAGAAAATTCTATGGATATAAATGAACTAGGCAGGCATGATGGCACCACAAAGGTTCAAACAAGGAAAGGGAAGTTTTAGCATCCATTTTTAGGATGCGTAGGTAAATAGAAGGAAAAAAATCACTGGAGCAAAACTTATTGCAACAATATCAGCAATTAGGTTTAGAAAAAGGAAAAGGAAAAATAAATGCATGCAGCTGGTGAGGAATATTCATAGTTGGTCTTGTAGAGAGGGAGGAATGAGTATTTTTCTCAACCTGATAATAACTTAATGATCAGCACATGAACTGACTCAGACTTTTATTGGTGAGCCCCGCGCTGTCTGCAGCTTACATATGCAGTAAATGCCAAACAATAAACAAGCGACAAGATCATTCAAATGCATTATCTCAATTTCGGATTTACCTCATTTTCTAGGTCATTCTTTTTAATGTTTTTAACGTACGACATTAAATTAATGATTAATGTAAATCAACAAACAATGTTACAGTACATTTTTGAGCCAAGCATCTAGTGGCTCTTTTTTTCCTTTTTTTTTTTTTTTATCTTCAATTCTATTATGTGGGCTGCAAATTGCAATGCAACATTATTCTGACAAGAGTGTTCCACCAGGTTTTCTGATAGACTAGTAACAACCTAAACAAGTCTCTTTGCATCACACTTTCCACCATTAGCATTTTAACTATTCTGAAGTAAGAAGTAGAAAAAAGCAAGAGTTACAACTTACAAGTGGTTGTACATTCTGAAAGCAAGCCTCCACATAAAGTTAATCTTATCCTGTATAGCTAGCCATTAGATAGAGCTTCCAAAAGGTAGCTGCAGTAACTTGCTCCACATGGAAGGCCAATGTGGCTTCATGAGGGGAGAAGGTGGGCACATGTCCGTTCAAAATTTTCAAAATCATACGAAATACTGTGATGTCGTATTCGATCCAATGCTCAAACTATTTGTTTGGGGTTTGATTCCAATACAACAATGAGGTGTCGATTTTTCTTCTTTCAAAATAAAAAACATAAATAGAAGGAAATTATGCAAGCACCAAACCTACTTTCCAGGATAAATTGTTACTGTGCCTAGGTGAGGAAAATTTGGTAGCATTTGAACCATTTGATATAATTTTAAATGGAATCCAGCTGTTAAAGAAACTTGTGAGGAATCTGTTTTTATAATGGCCAAAGGGGGGTAAAACACTATGGTTAAACAATGAAACTCCTTTGTATCCAGTGTGTATAACACGCATAAAACACTTCACATTTTCCACATTTTTACTCGTATAGTAGTACATGTACCGGTCTGATTTATTTATTTCTACTTGGAAAATAGTTATTGCAGGAAAAAATTTTAAAGAAAATATCCTGAGCAAAGGAATGTGTGGATTGAATTACAAGATAGGACTCAAATTCGGTTGTACAGTTTATTGATAACTGAAACCAATGTTTACAAGGTTTGACCAGAGAAAGCTGGCTCCTTCTGGGGAAGCACTAACACATGTCATCATCATCGTCTTACACAAAGCACCACCAGAGACTACTACTTCTCCACTATGAAGAACCTTTTCTTATTCTCCACAAGGATTGCTCCACCTGGCCGAACTATTTACAAGACAACATTCTTCTAGAACAACTTTGTCATGCCATACTGAACAGGTCCAACCTTTCTATGAGCAGTGGTACTAATCCCACCATATTGATGAGCCTTTGACTGCAGCAACTTTGTCTCCATGACTATTCGGTCATCCTGCTCTATCTTGTTCACTCCTGCTCGTGTCATGAAAAAAGGGTTCGTGTCAATATTTATAGCTATGTCTGGTGCTATTTTGGCATTCACACCACATTGCTGAGCAAGTTTTGATTGTAAAGACACCTTGTCAGCTTCTGTTGCTGACCTTTCTTGTTTTCCAGAGGTTGATCTTTGATAATTCGTAGGGGACATAGGTTGAGAAGGAAGAATAGAACCTCTCATAAATGTCCTTGCATCATATGTACCCTTGACAACACTTGCATATTCGTATGGAATCACTGGCCCAACAACTTTTCCAGGTTTTGCTGAATACAAGAATGTTAGCTTATTGATTACTAATAATGCATACAAACTTAACAAAGGCATGATGATAATTGATAACAATCACATACCTTGTGGAAATTTTTGCAGACCCTGAATAGACCTTGGCGCAGGACTTTCTGTATCCCTGGAATTATTATTATATTCCTCAGTAGTTTGCCGGTTTATGCAGGAAGCAATGTTTGATTGCTCTTTCGAGGGTACCATATTTGAATGTACAATTGTTGACCTGTCAATGATTCCAAAAAAAGAGGAAAGCAAACAAACAAAAGTTCAGTATGATGTAATCTGATTAGGCTCCCTATGAATGAAACAGTTGTAACAGCAAATGCAGCCTGGAGAAGATGTGGATTATTTTGGTCGATTTGATCTCATGCCATGCTGAGACATTCAAATAGCAGATAAATAGCATGGTGGGGAAATGAATTAAGAAAAAGGGCACGTAGAAAGTAATTAGCAGCAATATAAACCATGGCTTAAATACATATCAACGGCAGGTTTGAAGTGAAGGGTATATGCAACACTTAGACTTCACTA
Source organism: Glycine latifolia (assembly GCA_013407115.1). Classification (NCBI taxonomy): domain Eukaryota; kingdom Viridiplantae; phylum Streptophyta; class Magnoliopsida; order Fabales; family Fabaceae; genus Glycine; species Glycine latifolia. Next base: position 2,364,289 of record CM023954.1, read on the forward strand.
CTGATCCAAGCCTCTAGTCGATGTAAGATGTCAACATTTGACTACAAGGTGTAAACACCACTTTGATACTGTATTATGCTATGTAAAAACTGTTGGAAAGTCACCTTAATTGCGGTCATCCTTGACCTGCCTTAATTGCAGCTTTGAGGGGGTGTATTTAGTATCGACTAGAGATATGATGTAAACAGAGGTTATGAAGTTTGGATAATCCTCACCTTACAAGTGAGTTTTGTGGGATTGAGTTATGCCTAGCGCTGTTCATGATTTGGTTATTCAAATAACCATAACCATAACTACTAAATAACCAGATTACAAGTTGTTATCATAACCATAACCAAAACCAATTTTGTACAACCTGTTATGATTTGATATAACCGGTTATTGTTTTAAAAAAACCGGTTATATCTAATGAAGAGATATCTTAAATATAATATAATCAAAGTAACCTATATAGTTAACAACCTATGATTACAACCAATGATAAGTGAAACCAATGAGATACTACATTAGTGAATTACCTGGGAAGTGATACATGCTTTCTTTCAAGTGGCATAGTTGGACAACTTTTACCACCATTTTCCTCGAGATGAGCAAACTGCTGTTTGAACTGATCAACAGCACTGTGAAGAATATGCACCAATGAAGGGTAAGGAGAGAATAATAGGGTAGAACATATGAATAAAAAATATTAAGGAAAAGAAGATAAACAGTTGAAGTATAAATCAATAAACCAAAAATAAAAACCTTGGGTAAAGAAAATTAGTTCTCTCTGTTCCATTTATGTAGTCTTTCAATAGTTGAGGATGGTACTCTAGAATCTCACGGAAAATTAACTCTCCAATTTCTTCCTTAGTGACTCTTCTCCTTTCGAATTCAAACTCCATTTTTGTAATAGGCTGGCAGGATGGTTCCCTCTCAATCTTTGAAAGTCCCTTGAAGTAAGGATCAGCTAATGCCTGAAAATGTTAAATCCTTCAGAATTCTAAAGCAAGGAAGTCACATATTGTTGCACATCAATTATACATTTCTATTGTCCAAACTCTAAAGAAAAAGCATAAGCTCAAGAAGCAGTTAATTATCTGAGTAAAATAATTTTTCAACACACACACATACATAAGAAATAGAGAACAATATAAAAACCTCTTCAGCAGTAGGCCGGTCTTTTGGATCAAAGGCGAGCAACCTTTCCAGTAATCGTAGTGCTAAAGGGTCTGCATTAGGAAATTTTTGTGCAAATGGTATAGGCTGCTTTTTCCTCATACTAGTTAGGTATCTCCGTGCCTTATCATTGCGTACCTGCATCCAACACAAAGATTCAAAATTGTAAACCAGCCAAACAATGATGTTAGTGAAACTTAGTTAAGAAAATACAAACAGTTTTCCCTCTAGAGAAAAAAAAAAAAAAAGAAACTACCTTGGATATAGTATCCAGCGAGGGAGTGCCAAGCAAATCTGTCATCAGATCCAACTGATGGACAACATGTTTTCCAGGGAAAAGAGGCTTTCCTATTAATACTTCAGCAAAGATGCAACCTATACCCCAAATGTCAATTGCTGGAGTATACTGCAGTCAATACCTTACTGTTGTTAGCTCATCAGCAGACACAAAATAAAAAACTAATAGAAACAGAAAACCAGTGGATTAAGAATAAATAACAGATTGGTCTTGGGTCTTACTTTTAGCTACTGATGGGAAAGAAGATAACAGAAAGCATGTATCATGGGTTGATATACAATTTCTACACACAAAACTAATGAGCATGAATTAGGTATGGTGTGAGCCAAGATTATGCATAATTAGGTTCTCTACCACTTATATGATATCTGAAAATCTTGAAAAAGCCATACCCTTGAGTAAAATGATCCACAGAGTTCTGGTGCTCTATACCACCTTGTAGCAACATAATCCTATAGAAATGTATTAAGCAAGCAAGAAAACATCAGCCCCTATGTTACCAATACTTTTGATATGAGGGAGCAAAAAATTAGCAAAGCTGTTGAAAAGGTATGAAACAAACAGAGAAAATGTTGGGATGGAATACCGTCCAAAACACAGTTGTTGGTGTGTCATTGAAAGCAACTCTAGCTAACCCAAAATCACATATTTTAAGTTTACAGTTTGCATTGGCCAGTATATTCTTTGGCTTCAAGTCTCGATGATAGACATTTGCTGCAATGTGTTGAAATGTAATTGGTGAGCAATATTGACATTGATGCCAGCAACCTTATGTTGATAACTACAAAGTAAAATATAAAAAGGACAAATGAAGAAGTAAAACATTTTGGCAAAACAAAAAGTACTATACAAGTTTAAGGAGAACCAGGAATGAGGTGCAAAAAAAAAGTCAACAACAGCAATAGTTAGAGAGAAAAATATAGATGATCCAGACATCTTTGTAAGAAAAATGCTAAGGAATGACACAATTTCAATTACATGTCATTGTAGAGAGAAAACAAGCTATAGCCACTAGCAACACAATGCAAATTCAAAGAAGATATTCATGAACAAGTAACTATCAAATATTGAAGAATACCAGAGTGAATATACTTCAATGCTCGAAGTAACTGGTAAAGAAAAAATTGATAGTGCTCTTTTGTTAGGTCATCATTGGCTTTAATGACTTGATGCAGATCAGACTCCATGAGCTCAAAAACAACATAAATATCTTTAAAGCCCGTCCTAGAAGGAGGCAGCATAACATGCTTAATTTCAACAATATCAGGATGTCGAAGAAGTCTAAGCAACTTTATCTCACGCAGAATACGTGCAGCATCAGATACATGCTCAAAGATATCATGAATCTTTTTAATTGCTACTTTTTCGCCAGTATGAGTGTCAATGGCTGAACAAACAACACCATAGCTTCCTTTTCCAATGACCTCTTGAATTTTGTACCTGCTGACATTGCCATAGTCGGAGAAAAATTCCATCTCCATTGAGCCCTGTACCAAAGATATTAATGTAATCCGCAAAGGAAAATCAGGCAAGCCCAAATTTGATTGTCTACACATGTTAATAAATCAAGCTAAAGCACCAATTGGGAAACAAATTTTCATAATTGATAAATAGAAATTAAAATAATAAATCATTTTTCTTTGCTATGTTACAAGGGAAATTAATTTATATCTCGAAATCCATGATCCATCCATAAGCTTAATACACATAACACAAAATTTGTGTGTGCAATAGAATTTACATTATGAAACTCGGTATTGAAGAATCATAGACTCAAAGAAAGAGAGTAGAAATTATATTTGCAGTAATCTGATCATGTCTGCATAGATTGGACTAACACAAGAAAAATAACAAATAATAAACATAAAGAAACACATTGTCACCATACAACGCTTCACTCCCCAGCTTAACAAAGCCAAAAGAAGGGGAAAATACAGCACTTAAAACCACTCAACACATCGCAATGCTTATGACAAACCAATATTCATTTTAAGACGATTTTTTTTTTCTTCACCAAATCATCATTTCTTGTCATTCACCGACGTTGATCTCGGAGAGTCAATCTCGTACAACGCACCTAAAGCGTGCAAGACACATCTCAGAATACGTAGAAACAAAGAAAAGCAAAAAGGGTGGGTTGATTGGGATGGAAGATCAACCCTAGGAATGCCATCTAACCAGTTCAAAGAAGCAACATGCAAATTTCATCAACACACTAGACCCCCCCCAAAAAAATGGTGAAAAAAATAAAGATCTTGTCAACCAAATGTCACGTGGGGGAAATAAATTATGTCACGTGATGGATTAAACATTAGGCGAGAGCTAACTAACACCATAACACAGCCCCATGGAACCAACTTAGCAGAACCTGACTCCCACAATTTGACTTATGTAATCTAAAATTCTCGGTAGCAAGTAGTAACCCACCAACACTAAACAAGACAAGATTTTATTTTTATAATTCATTCGCTTAAACTCAGATTAGTCCCAAAAAGGGCACCTTCATTACTCATTCAGGACAGAGAAAAACTTGAAAAAGTAATGATTTTTGTGTAGCAATTAATTAGAGTAATGCTTGGAAATGAGGAGAACAAACAACAAATTTACCTTATTTCTTTGATCTTGCTGCATTCTGAGGCAACAGCTACTACAAATTAAGCCACCAATACGAAACAGAAGAAACTCATAGAAAGGTAAGTTTCAATTTTGGCATAAAAAAAAAAAAAAAAAACTCAAGCACGTTTGCCCCAGCTAGCCCAGCTCCTTCAACAAACACAGAATCCAAATAAAGCCCCACCTTTAATCCCAACACCAAACTGCTACCACCCTCAATCATGAAATGACATAGCTCTAACTTAGTGAGAAAAACTCACTAATCCGTAATCCCTCTCTCACACACACACCATAGTGATCCCAGTGAAGCTTCTTCCACCAAAAGCGCGTTTGAAGTTGGAGCTGAAGAAGCAAAAAACGAATGCCCCAGAAGAAGAGCACACCGACACAGGGAGAAGGAGTGAAAAACTATGAAAGTTTCTGTTGTTGAAGCCTTGAAAGAATGAGTTGCTGTTTATTGTAAGGAAGGGTGGCTCTTCTCTCTCTCTCTCTCTATATCTCTCTCTCTCCCTGCTTCGCATAAGCTTGTGAGATACGGATATGGGATTCTTATTATACCGAACTACCGAAGGGGCGTATTTGGTATTTTGAGAAAGTGTGGAGGGTGGTTTCGTGGTTTCAGGTTCCGAAAGACAAGTGACAAAGTAAGGTGGCAGATACTGTTGTGGAATTACCTGTCTGTCCCTCTCCAACTTACATGGCACAGGGAATGTGCCAAACACGTGTCAGGTTTCAACTTTCAACAGACTACGATATTTTTTTTAACTTCAAATTTTCAATATAGCATTTTATAATAAAAAAATCTATAACATTTATCATAACTTGTTTTAATTATTACGATGAAGTATCATCTAGTTTCTAATTAACATGATTTTTTAATATAAATTTAATATATTTTATAAAAATTTATCTAATTATTGGATTATTTAATTTTGTATTTTACATAAAATTATTAAGTCGTATAAGTGAGATATTTAGTGTTAATTGATCCCGAGTCTTATTTCATGTATCAAGTTCATTATGAACCCCAAAATATTTTGGTTAAAAAGTTAGAAAGAAAAAATAATATGGTTCTTTGTAGAAGAAAATCATTAAATAAATTTTGTTCAATTTTAAAAATAAGAGGCGTAAATAGCTTTAAAAACTTTAGGAAACTAAAATTGTAAATAATCCAAAAAAAATGACCAAATAAATAATCCAAATTAGAAAACCAAAACTATAGTTAAAACTAAATTGTAACTTGTCCACTTGCTTGCTTATATTATGATCCTAAACTTAAGACTATGTACTTATAGTAGGTTAGAATTAAATTTATTCATCTTAAAATATTCTATAAATTAGCCGAAATTAAAAGTATAATTATATGATTTTTATGATTATAATTTTTAAATATATCTTGCTAGTTATTCCAAATGTAAACAAAGTGAAAATTGTATTGACAATTATTAACTCTTCTTATTATGGAAATATATTACAAAGTGTTTAAATCAGTACAAAATACGTGATTTTATAATGGTTTGACTTTGAATATAAAACAAAGGTTAAAGAGTTTGCTAATTGGATTCTAATTTTAGGTGATGAAAAATTAGGAACTACGACGATGGTGAAGCTGATATTAACATTTCAGAAAGTTTGTTGGTGAAGAAGTGAGAAACTTCAATTGAGGATTTAGTAAAGTTTACTAATCCAAATTTGATAAAAACTCTGCAAATATTGATTACTTTTAGGTTAAAGCAATATTGACTCCTATGTTGAGAGTATTAAGTTCGATTAACAAGTATGTCATATATATCATTATTTCCTGGTGATGAGAAAGTATATCTCAATTCTGATTCAATATAGAAATTATGTTGATAAAGATATTGATATTCAATCTAATTAGTAAACAACTAAATTTCTAAATAATATGAAATGCTTTGGACTTCTTGATTATCAATTAGTTTCGTGTTGATTGCTAAGCAACTTGGCATTGCTTTGGTATTTTCATATATTTTACACGCTTTTTGAAAGTTCACCACAAAACCAAACATGTTGTCTATTGAAATTCTAAAGATAACAATTATCACTTCTAGTATGTTTCGTTATGTCTATAAACAAAAATTAAGGTTAAGCTTTGTCTCGTTTTTTTCTATCAAGAAAAATGTCTTTTCATGATCAATTATATATAATTTCACAAGTAAAAAATAAACCAAATTTAATGATTGTAACATTTGCTAAAGAAAACCAAGAACTTCAATAAACATATTACATATAATAAAGCATGCCAAAAGATATAAAATATAATAATACCCTATCTTTATTTATATTGATGTTTACTTTAATTTTTTATTTGCTTTTATTTAGTCATATTGACTTATTATTTTTTTCTTTTAAGCTAATCCAAGGTGTCTTTAAAACAAAAGGTAGGGAATACTTTTTAAAGTAAATGAGCATTTTGATCTCTAAATTCATAAATTGTTGGTAATTTGGTCTTTAAAACATGGAAAATATTGAATTAGTTCTTAAATGTATAAAAAATATAATAATTACATGTTGTCATTAAATTTTATGAGATTATTTTAAATTATAATATTAAGTTATCAATTTGATATTAAATTGTAAATTTCATAAATCAAATTGATGTTAACTTGTATGACAAAACATATTATTGTACATTTAGATATTAAATTAAGAACTAAATCAGAATTTTTTATTTTTCTTATATTAGATTGTCAATTGTTTATATATCGAGGAATAAAAATAATTCTTTTATTCTTTTTTTAGAACAAATAATCCAATTTTATATGATACTAGGTTATGTAAAAATAATCTAATTCAACGCATGTTTTTTATTTTACAGCTTTAGGTAAACACATGTTAAAATTCACTGTTATTAATTAATTAATGTCGGTGCAGTTCACAGGGTGGCCGACTAATGTAGATTAAAAGTACACTTTAAAGGCTTCGACACAAAAATAAATAAATCACGTCACATAGGAAGAATGTGACTTTGTTTACACATATCTCAAGAGATTCATTGAGCATATTAACATAATAAAACAATCAAATCAAGATGTTCGTTTTATACAAGTATATCAATTGTTGCCACCTCTTTTTTCTGTTCCCCGTATGATCCTAATTCCTAAACCTAAGTTGCATTATGTTTGCAGAAATTGCATGACAAATACACATTTCGTAATACTAATACTCATAGACTTCGACCTTTCTTTTCCTTTACACTTACTCTACTTGCACAACAATACCAAACATCCTAATTAACCACAGGATTTATCAATACATTCAACAGAGACAAAGTGAATCGTTTTCAAAAATCAAAACAATTATATACGAGATTATCTATTCAATCAAATTAAAAAAATCTACTCAACAACCAAGTGATCGAGATTAATATATAAAATTAGTTCTAATATTTAGTCTGTCATCTGTTCTCTTTAATCTGTAGCTGAAGTTAATTTCAACGTAGATTTTTTTGTGTGTCTATAACATAGTGGCATACTGCTTGTTGGGAATTGGAATACGAAGTGCTTTTTAAGCTGTCCAATCACAAAATTTTAACAGTATAAACCATAGAAAAATAGTTGAAGATGAAAAATTATTTTCAACAAAACAGTTGCATTAGTATTAGTGTGTATACATTTTATCGTTTGATAGAATTGAGCATTATTCTGAAAATGTAGTTTGTTTAGATACAGTAAATAGAAGCGAAAAATTCTGCATTATGCTTTCAATTAATGTTTCAAAATTGACCAAGGATTTAACATATACTAAAAAATTTGTCGCTATTCAATTTTCTGAACGGCCATTATTCAAAGTGTAAAATATATGATGAATTTCTACATAAAATATGACTTCATGTTGAAAAGGAAATATTTGAAATGAAAATATACCATTTAAACACGTCTTTTTCTTGTAATTAAAGCATTAATAGGGCAAACACAATGATATCTTTGAAATGAAAATATATCATTTTATAAATATGTCTTTTTCTTCTTATAAGACATTAATACAAACGCAAGAATGATATCCTGTGATGAAACCATTAACAATCATATATCATAGAAATAAAAGAAAAAAAATCAAAATTACATATTTAAATGATAGTATTACAAAAAAACTATTAATACTATGTAAAAAAAATATGCTGTACCTATAAAAAATGTACTATAGCAAAGTAAAAAAATACAACAAAAAAAATCAAAATGGTGAGATGTCGTATCGATCCTCATTAATGTCATGAACGTTGTGGCCTTGTGGGAATCGTCCATTTTAAGGATTCGTGACTCAGAAGTTGGGGACTTGTGTGTAGGTGTTCCAATATGGTCTGCATCATCTCACTCCGACTTTTAGTTTTAATTGAAAATTTTAAAGAGTAAATGATTTATATGTAAAAAAAATTATATTATCATTTAAACATAAATCATGGTATATTGTAAATTTATTATTTGTTACAATAATTATTTATAATAATTATCGTAAAAGTTATACTAAAACTGGAACCATTTCATTGACAATTTTTTTAGCATTTTACACAAAAATAATACTCCAAGAAAACATAATTTAGTTATAGCATTGAGAGTTATAAAAAATAAAACATTGAATACTTTTCTCCTTGATGTGATACGGAGTAGCATTTAGTAGCGGAAATGTGGAATACATTATTGCTTTGCTCAACTTTAATTCAATATCTACGTACCTTAATTTGCTGTAAATTTTAGCAATATTAAAGTGGGGAGCAGCATGAGCATGCTTACGCAACGTAGCACGTGCAACGCGTGTTTCACGTTCACGCTATCTGGACTCAGAGCCAATACGGTTTCCTATTGTTGTTTTTTCTTTTTACTAGGAAGGTATCATGAATACGCTCGGGTGAAGAGTGTCTGTTTGTTTGAGTTTAATAATAAAAAATTTATTAAATAATATAGATCTATATGAATAATGATTTAAAATATTATTAAAAAAATTTACAAAAATTATTTCAGCGTCTTATATTATATGTTAATTACATTGTTATAAATTTATATATATATAAATATGTTAAATTCAATGTATTTGTATGAGTAGCTATTATTTTAAAATTTTAAATAATTAAAGGATAGTGGAGTTCAAAAAAATATGTTATGATGATTGGACATGCTGTTAAAATTATGATGAGTTGCAAAAGTAAAAAAAAGTTGTTAATAAAAAAAAATATATTGAAATGATAATATAAAGTTATTTTTATAAATAGTTTAGTATGGTCATAACATAAAGTTGAGCAATCTAAGTAGAGGAATCTGTTATAAGCAAATGTGGAAATAAGTGAGAAGCTTCTTTGGACAGACATGAACGTTGTTTGTTTCAATTTCTCTTATGACACCTATAACCATAATCAAGAAATGAACAACAGTGATATACTCTATGTCATCATGTTTGATATTAATGTAGGTTTTTACATTAAATTTTCTTATTCATAAATACTTTTGTTCTCGTGGCAGCTCTATTCCACCTGATCATGACGAAGGATAGTGAAATATAAAGAACAAAATAAGCTTGTCAATCCTAAACTTAGAGAAAATGATAAATGAGATTTTTTTTGTTAATATAGTAGATAGTATATAGATGAAGTGATCCCAAAAGCAAGAAAAATTATGTAGCAGTCATAATATAAGAGAATTTGTGTATAATGAAATAAATAAAAAACCTATCATGTATGTCATAATTAATTGAAAATAAATTTGGTATATATACAACTTGCATAGATGGTTGAATTTGTTGGTAACATAAATGTGACAAAAAAAAATGTAGGACTTCAAAATGACATTATTTGTTGTTAGACACAATATTTTTAGTAATGAACTTAAATTAAAGAAAACAACGGAAAAATTTATGCAAAATTAATGTTATGCTAGTAAACTTTTCACTTAGCTCTTCTCTTTCAATTTACCCAAGTAATATTTTCATTTCTTTCTAATTTGTCTTGCATCTTTTCTCCACTTTGAACCTTCATCTTCCACTCAATCATCAACTGTGTTACTTTTATTCACTTCTATTTGTGTCAATGCTTACTTTTATGGAGGCCTTGTATCAAGTTTCACAATTGAACATTCCATTGATTCTTTATCTGTTCACCTAAATTTCTACAATAAACATCAGTTTCCATTTACTAACTTTTTAAAAAAAAATATATAATTGAACTATTGATTATAAATAAGAGTAATATTAACAAAAAATAAGCAACAATAACCAAAGATTATATGTGAAAAATTATTATCTTATAAGATAATACCAAACCGATTGAATCAATTGACAAGTTCTCATATGAAAAGTAGTATCAAAAGTGTCATAAATTTAAAAGTAAAATGAAAAATAAGAAAACATACCCAAAAATGTCATTTTAACATTTGATCAAACACATAATTTGTAACCAAAAAATCAGTCTAGAACAAAATCAAATAAATATTTAAAAAATTGTTCTATTCTCATCTATTCTTATAAAGAGCCGTTTAATATCTTTTTCCATAAAATACTTTAATGGATAGGCCATATCAAATAAACATTTTTAACAAATTTAGTTCATATTCACAATATTAGATAAATTTTGATGAAGGAGAAAAAAACAAAGAAAGTAATTAGGCCAAAACAAAATCAACAAATAAAATAGAAACTAAGATTAACCTTTGTTGCTACATATCACTATAAATAATGAAAAAAATTATGAAGAAATTATAGTCACGGGTAAAGGCATCTTCAGCGAGGGTTATGATGTTGAATGATTAACGGAGAAATGAAAAAATATTTCACTGGTTTATTTTTAGACGAGAGCGAAAATAACTTGAGTGAATGAATAAGGTAAGAGAAGAGAGAAAAATTGTGAGAAAATAGAGAACATCAAAGAAGAAGAGCGTTTCATAGTTGAGAAAAGAGAAAAGAAAGATATTTGAACACACATAACTCTTAAAAATGTAGTTAAGATAATATATCATGTAGACTAGAAAAATATTTAAAAAACTGCAAGATCTAGCATAGTTTATTAATGACAAAATGGATGTGCAACAAAAATAAGAAAACTAAAGAAGTGAAGTTCAATAATATTTTTTTCTTCTTGTGATAATATACCTCTATTAAAAGCAGGTTATAAGGAATTGATCCATTTAAGATTTTATCTTTTGTTACACCTGTGCAAACCTGCCAATAATTAGACTCAGCAAATTGAGGTGAGAACCAACAACATTGACAAATATAAAAAACCAAAGGAGAAAATTGTGGAAATCATAACATAAAATGAAAGGAGACCACTGCACTCTAGACAATTGTCAAGTAAATTAATAAGAGAAAGAAAGAAATGGAGTTCAATAATAATTTATTCTTCTTGTGATAATACACCTATGTTGAAATCAGACATTAAACAATGGATCCACTTAAGACTCCATCTCTTGTTACGTCTGTGCAAACCTGTCAATAATTATTAGACTAAGTCAATTGAGATGAGAACCAACAATATTGAGAAATATGAAGGATCAAAAGTAGGAAATTGTGAAAATCATAATATAAAATGAAAGAAAATTACTGTAGTTTTCTAGACAGTTGTTAAGTAAATAAGAGAGAAATTACTATATCACCAATGGTTTAGAGTTTTCTGGGAAGGGAAAATTAAAATAATATTGAGATTTGGTATTTTTGTAATTGGCTAGTAAAATATCGTGTGTAAACAATTAATACCACTGCCTACGACATAAAGAGATAACGTGTGAGATGGATGAATAAATTATATAATGAGTGAAATCACTGCACTTAGCAAGTTTTTAGACAGTTGTTAAGTAAATAAGGGAGAAATTACTATATTACCAGTGGTTTAGAGTCTTTTTGGAAGGAAAAATTAAAATAATATTAAGATTTTGTATTTTTATAACTGGCTAATACGATACCCTGTGTACACAAGTAATATCACTGCCTATGCGTTAAAGAGATAACGTGTGAGAGGGATGAAAAAAATTATATAATGAATATTTAAGATTTAAAAGGGAATATAGATTTTATAAAAAAATGGGGTGCAATTAGTAAGTTTTAATTTGGAAATATTAGAGTACACTTATAAAAAAGATGTGCAATTAGCAAATTTTAATTTGAAAATATTGAAGTGCACTTATTAAAAAAAAGGTGCAATTAGTAAATTTATGTCCAATTACATTTTTACCCCTATTTTTGCCAAGTGTCAACAATTTATAATATCCAATTTTGCTGACTCTCTTTTCAAACTATAGAACAGACTAGAGCTTCTGACTAATGCCATTAAAATTTTAAGTAAGAAATTAATAATAAAAACTTTTCATTTAAAATCATGTTAAGAATATATTCAAAATGATGTTAAGTGTGTATTAACAACACATTTTTAAATATTTTTTAATAATATTTTAAGATTATTGGTTACTATTTGTTCTTTTTTATTTACTAAAATAAAAAATTATCTGAAACAGAAAGGATTTTCTTTTGTATAATTTTAATAAAGTTTTCTATTTTATTTTCTTAACCATTTTTTTGTCTGCTAGCATTTTCCTAATTAAATTGTTAATATAATATAGTTTTTCAAAGTGTATATTTGTTTTTTTTTATATAATTCTTATCCAACTTATAGACGATAGTCACATTTAGCCGCAAAAAATGAAATGGTTAAAAGTATATTTGTTTTTATTCTGGATTTAGTTAATGTAACACCCCGTGTGCACCCGGCGTATTAACATTATACAATATCAAAGTAACGCAGCAAGTATGGAAATAAACAGTAAAGGAAGCATAAATCCAACATAATATACATACTTCTTACATATATGGTGAATTAATTGTCATATACAAGTGTTTCAGTCTCCAGCTATACAACTGCTTAGGCCTCAAAATACAGACAAAATGGACAAAATCTGAGCTCACAAGCTCAATCATCTAAGCCTAGGATGGTCTTCACATTATCCCAGTGCAGGCCTCTTGCTTTGGGATCTCTCAGTGACCTCGGTTTCAGCTCCTGCAACATGAGCCCCAAACAGGGGTGAGATAATTATCTCAGTAAACTCAGGGTTCTCAGAGGTTTCCCTCTCCCTGGTTCACTTCCCAATATCACAACATATATACATATATATATATATATATATATATATATAGATCACATAATTAAACAGAATTCTCATCAGATTAACAGCCTTTTCGGCTGACCAAAATTTGTTACATGCAAGTAACAACACAATACCAGCATCTAATCAACACACATTGCCTGAATAGGATCATCCACTGAAGGGCACATCTATTCAGGATTCGCTCAACACATGCCCAGGTAGGATCATCTACTGAAAGACACATCTACCCAGGACTTGCCGCCCAATACCTGAATAGGATCATCTACTTAAAGGCACATCTACTCAGGATTTACATGAACGCCTATGGATTATCCCAGGGGAGATCATCCACTTAAGGGCACATTCCCAAGGGGTCCATAGTACCACATCCTACTGGCCAGTAAATTTCAAGCAATCACATCACAATCAGTTCAGAACAAAATTCATGCAACTATACACTATACTAGTGTATTCAATATAATCATCATAATATACACTAACTCAGTGTACTCAAAATCAATACACCCCATCTCAGGGTTTAGCTAGCATGCAGTTGCCAGCCATCATTAAACCCTTTCATCAATAATCAGTACAATTCAGTACCATAACATCATAACACATTAGAATACAAGTCATATCAAGCAGTCACCCATATTGGGTGTAGTGAAACACAAGCAGGGAAACAATCACTGAAAACACTGAGCTTACCTGGTCGTAGCTCAGAATCAGTTCCCTTAGTCTCTGGGTGATCTCTACCAGCAGTATGCACGTCACGCCCTACAGTAGGCATGAATCAAACCATCAGAAACGGCATTCAACCGTTTATATGGAAGGAAACACCCTTCCACTCATAATCAATACATGTCTTCTAACTTAAGGTTTATCTTAACCCAACTTTTACCAGGCTATACATTGACCCTCAATGGTCTGCCTCAGCCTTAACTAAGCCTCAGAGTCCCTTTTTAAAACTCTGTGCAGCTCAATTCAAGGCTTATCAATATCAAGAACCCACATGGGTTCAACTCAGTCAAAACACATATTTTAACACATTTTCACCGATTATTTGGCCTCATGAATAACTTTTGTAAAAGTACTTAAGTTAATTCAGGCCACAGTACCTTCCATTTACACACCCTTCTTCCTTCCCAAAGCCAGACTCAAACTTCATCACAATTTCAATTTCAAAGTTCCATGTTACTCAGAACAACCTCCTGACTACACTTTTCTAAAGAACCTAAGCCTAATTCCAGCCCTATAATCAATTGGTCACTATTCATCAAATCCCCAATCCACAAATTAAACGGTTAAAACAAGAGTTTCTTACCTCAGATCAATAGAGGAAAGGCTGGAGAAGTCTTTCTCCTAGCTCTGGTGTCCTGGGTTTTCCTTTTTCCTATCCCACAGTTCAAACTCTCCAAAACCTCAGGGGAAAAGGTTTCTCTCAAAAATTCTCACAATCAAGGCTGGATTTTGGCTTTCAAATGGTTCCAATCAGGTTTAAAGGTGATTAGGAGGTGTTTTAATGGCTTATAATGGAGATATGAAGCTTCTAAGGTGCTCTAATGGTTGCCTGGCTCAAGGAGGAAGAAGAAGAAGCAGTTTTGAAGCCCAAAAATGCGAAAATGGCCTTTTATAGTGGTCCAGATCGCGCCACTATAGCGCTATCCGCGCCAAATTCCAGTGAAAATAGGCTTTCTGGGGCACTTCTGGCGCTAACCGCGCCAAAATCCAGCATCTTTGGCGCTAACCGCGCCAAAAAATCTATTGCAAAATCCGTCGCTAACACTTTTTCTGATGAAATTTAGCAAATTTTAAATTTTCTTTCTTTTTCTTTTATTTATTTAACCTTGGTTATTATAGTTAAGGTCATTATATTAGGTTGATTCAACATCACTAATTTGGATTTGCTAGACCTCCACGCCTATTTTTTTTTTTTAAAGTTTAATAACTATAAACACTAAGTAGAATATAAATAATTATTTATTATAAAGGAGTTTAGTTTTAATAAGTTGTCGGTAAAAAAAATAACACTATTAATTAAAAATTATCTTAAATATAACTTTTAAAATAATTATTATAAAAAATAATATTATCATATATGACACTGACTAGATAATAAATAAATAGATATACTATTACTATATTTTAATTAAATTCTTATAAAAAAATAAAGACAAAATAATCATATGACCTCTCAACCTTATAATAGATAAGTGATATATAAAATGTGAAACATATGCATGGTTTATTGTGAGATACTATAGAAAAAACCTAGTTTGATGGTTGTCATTGATGGTTTTTTTTAAGCTGTAAAAAAATATGTGTTTTTTAATTAAAAAATAGGATATCTAACAAAAGAGCCCACTAAACAATCATTTTAGTTCTTAAAAATGTATGAAAGTATTATATTAATCTCTTTGAGTTCATCAATCACATTACAGTCCAAAATTTAAAAAAAATGTAAATTAAATGATAATATTAACAAATTTTTATGAAGCAAAATAATAGTAACTAGTTTAGTTAAAAGATTTATAAAAAAAAATACTTAAAATATCATAAACTTATATTAAAAAATAATTTTAAAAACTAAGAGGACAACGCTATACCAAAATAATGTAGTAATTTACTAAAAAAAAGACATCATAAGAATATACTAAGGTCGGTGTTTAGATGCATGAAAGGTTGTCCACAACCTCTAATATGGTCATTTTATCTGTCCTGAAACGTATTGTTGGCGAATCAGCAACCCCTCTATATATCTCCATTTCATTCGTGTCCCTCTTGAGTCTTGTCATTCAATTCTAGTTTAAATTAATGCAAACATTGGCTTGAAAAAAACAAAGAAAATAATCACTAATTCAGGGTTCAACGTATGGTTGGAGGTTATGTGACGTAACAACAACATTAAAATTGTATAATAAATTGAAGTTGCATTTCTTATAGACAACAAATGATAACTTTCAACAAAATTTTAATACCCTGCACCCTCTCTCCTTTTCTTTTTGGAATTTTATAATTTTATTTTCACTAAAATTAGATTGTTCTACTGACCCTGCAAACTGCGAAAAGTACGGGTAAATTATTCTAGTAAATACCTAAATAATTAACGGGAAAAAAAAAAGAGAAAAGAGTACATTTTTCATTCATGCTACAACTTATATGTGTTTTATATGTGTTTGAAGGGGATAAAGGGGATAAATTGGAGAGATTTATATTAATACATATAAATAAATTTGATATTATATTTTAATTTAAAATTTGAAAATTCAGATTTATAAGTCTTATCTTCACTTATATAATACTTAATTTTCTTAATCTTATTTAATGTGAAACTTTATTTCATATTTATACATCAACGATATGATTGTATGATTGAATTTGAGTCTAAACAATCAAGTTTTGCTTTTAGTGGTGCTAATTATGATTTCATTTATAAATTATTCTTGTGTGCTTTTCCAAATGTAGATTTTCGAGCCATAAATATGATCTATTTTTATTGTCTTAATATGTGAAATTTCTTCCTTTTTCTTCAATAGTACATATAACCAATAGTCAATATATGACATAAGAGATTCTTGAATTAGCCATAAGGGGGGACGTACCTGGCCTGTTATACATCTTGGCTCAATCATGATGCATAAAGAATTTTGATATTTTTAAGCGAGGGAACAAAGAAAAGATTGTCATGTTGTAAAGTGATATGGCCCAATCATGATAAAATATAATTTTTTTGGCATTCGTTCGTATATGTGAAATCGTTGCAATATTCGTTATGACTTATGAGTGATGAAGTCAATTAAATAAGTAATCAATGAATTTATGTTAAACGAAATATACATAAATAATTGATTTAGTTTAGTAACAGGTTAATTCAATTTGTGTTCTACATTCATATGGACTACGGTGTGACAACTTTGCTTTTTGTTGTTATAAATTTGTGCTTGAATTTAGATATTTTCATGTTAACAAATATCATATTCTATTATATAGAGAGAGAGAAAGAGAGAGGGGTATATACTATATAATATGGTAATTCCGTAGCACATTCAAACCCCACCTTATCAAGTAAGAAGCCAACAAAACAAACATAGCTATATTATGATTTAGTGTTTTAAAATTAAATGTTAAAAAATGTAAAGAGTCTAATAAAAATATTGGTTATATTAAAAGTTTAGTCCTTACACACTTAATATTATTTTTCAGTTTAATCTTTACATGAAAATTTACATTTTAATCCTCTCACATGAAAATAAGAGTTTAATTCTTATTATCAGTCTAAAAAATATATATTTTATTAATCAATTAAAAATCATCCTTTATATGATTTATAAAATAATAACTAAAAGTCAACAAACTATCAAATGATTGTATATGATAGTTTATAATTAATTAATCGTGATTTTTTTAACTGTCAATATATACACTATTAATTCTAAAAAATTACAAACTTTTATTAACATTATGTATACTCTATAGTAATAATAAATTAAATATCCTCCATTTGCTATCCATATTTCATTAGATAGTTTTAAAACATTTATTAAACTTTCATTTTTTTTCCTAACCTCCAGTAACTCTCCTCACTACTTCTTTTTTGTTAGTTTTTTTTATTCTGTCACGTTTTTAATTATTTGAATTTAACTTATATTTTTTAATTATAATTTTAAAAATTTAGAGAAACGGTTTCCCTAGTAATAATAGTCTTTCTAATTATAAATTCTATAGTTAATTTTTTCTATTGGTTTGGTGGAATTGATTTCTTCCTTTTGTGACATCAGAATACAATATAAATAAGATAAGTCTTTCTAATTATAAATTCTTTTAATAGATAAGTTGAATTTTCATGGGGTTTGATTATTGTCCCCCATGACTTTTTGTATATCTTTTTTTTAATGATATTTATTGTATTTTCTTTCTATCCTAATTATTGGTATCAAGTTAATTGGAATTACTTGTTTCTGACTGACTCAGTATTCAAGTCCATCTTTATTATATATAAAAAAAAAAGATTTTAGCATGAACGATTGAGGTTGACATTATAATCATAAGCAGCCGAAAAAAAAATTAACCCTTGGGCCGTTGGGCGTAGTGTACGGATTTGTAAGTTGTGTCTTGATCACAGGGCTGCATATTTACATATTTGACCTTTCCCTTCGTTTTGGCGTCTAAATACAACTAAGTGTAATTTAGTGGAAGCAATACATGTAGAGTCGTATATAAGTACACAGCTTCGTGGATTACATGTAAAAAGTTTCATATGGCTTAAAAATTGAAGTCAAGAAAAGTTTATAAATAACCTTCTCTCATAATTCACTAGAAATAAAATCGTGATGGATCACTGAACACTAAAATTATCCTAACCATACTTTAAGAATTTGAGTTCGGATCAAAGGTTAATAGGAGTATATTCCTAGCCTCCATCGAGGGGCAATGAGATATACGGTTGCCATATGAACACCAGCTGAGATGTGGGACCTTTTCTTTGTCGGTTGGACCTACCCAACTGATAGGACTGCTCGCAGTGTTGTTGCTATCTCTCCAATTGGATTTTGGACTTCCTAAAATGTCATGTTGTGGTTTGTTTTGTTTGTTATTCTTGTATATTCACATCACATACCTTGCTTCAAAGCCACATAATAACAATTTTTACTATATAATCTTTTGTCTAGTGAGAGACTTTAGCATCTTACGTGTTAGTAACAGCACAACAAGAAACACATTTTTCCTTAGTTGCCACGCAATGTCAAACGATCTAGTGGACCAGTTTAAGTATAGTGGGAATTTATCGGTTATTAATGGAAACCACAATAAGACCTAGCATGGTCACGTACCTAAATTTCTATAAAACAAAACTCTAGACCAAGTATGAAAAAAAAATTGTAGTGTTACTGCAAGTGCTGATAATAGTAATATTTTCAGTCCTTCAAATTTTCAAATACCCGGAAAACTATATAACGAATAAACTTGTAGTCCTTTACATTAAAATTACTGCTGAATTCAATGGAAATTGATCCCTGACTATTCCTACGCATTGGCAGAAATACCTTTATAGATAACACGGAACACCTAACTGTTTCATCCAAAATTTATACAGTGGATGGAAAGATTCAAATCAACTTCCTTTCTCTCACCATAAGTAGAAAGAACGGTTGTAGTTGCAAGAAAATACAAAAAAAGATTCAACAGTACAACAAACATTTCATCATTTGATTGTGTCAACTAATGTGACCCCATGACAGCTCTATTTGACCAATCAATAATAGGTGGCACTACCAAGCAAGGGAATTCTTTGACTGCTGCAATTTTAAGTTATAGGAATTTTCTATCTCCTCCTGCAATATTCATTATTTAAATTAGTTATGATAGGTAAGGTAATACTTGAATGCTGAATCTGTAATAAGGTATCAGATTATTAAGATCAACACCAATGTTTTAAAGAATTTGAATTGTAATCAACATCAACATCAACAACACTTTTAATTCAAGTTAATTGGGATCGGTAGTAAATGAACCCAATGATAAATACGAAAAAGTTGAAAAAAAAGAGGGAAAGAAAAAGAAAAAATAAGACAAGAAAAGAAAATGAGATGAAAGAAAAGAATAGTGAAAGAAGGATGAGAAAAATGAGTCATTCCTAACATTCTCATATTACTTCTTTCACATGGAATAGATTTTTCCAAATGATTCATAATACCAGTATCAAGGTTTTTACATTGCATAAGTTTTTTAATGCAATAAAATGATGTTTAAGGGAAAATTACTAAACTTTACCAACATTTATGAAATGATCCATACCTTGCAGGCTTTTAGTAAAGGCTGTAAGAATGACGATCTGAAAAGCGTAATTGCATTTCCAAGCGAAGTTCTATTGAATTCTGCTATCAAACAAGGCATTAAAAATCACTTTCCCTTGTAATGGAATCCAAGTTGCAATTAGAATTGAAGGAACATATCAATGTACATAAACAGGATCCCCAGAGTCCAAGATACGTGGTGATGGCAATGTGAAGATTTTATAAAACAGGAAAATTGGATTGAGTATAAAATTAACATACCACCATCAACATCAGCTCTTGAGCCTTCATAATTGAGCTCTTCTATCAGCTGCAATGTTACATACAACTCACAATGTCAAGATTCACATAAACACAAGAAATGTCCAGAAATTCTCAGAAAGCAGCATCCTTATGTGTTTTCCTTTTCACACATGAAAATGTGTTGGAAAAGGGAGCAAATGTCTTTATGCAAGTTCCAGATCCGAAGTAGTAAATACAAGCATCCCTATTGAAAACTAAGCACCGTTTTGGAAGGTTTTTCTCTCCCTGGAATGCATATCAGAAAACTATCATTGCAGAATAAGTTTACCTGTGAAAGGGTGGGTACTGTAGTAGGATCAAACTCCTCGCACCGTTTTGGATCAATAGGGGCACAAACTCGGCCTAGAACAAAGAATAATACCATGTAATGCTAAACAGTCAAATGAGCTAATGGATCTATCAATCAAATTTAACTGGGAGATAGTTTTATAGTTTCAATTTTATAGTTAAAAATAAAAAAAAAGATAAAGATAAAATCATAAAACCATATGATTAATTTATAATGTCACCGGTGAATTCTAAAGCCTTATAAAAAATTCAACTGGTTATGTCAATAAAAATTGGGCATAATTATATACTAACCTGTTTTAGGATGTACACAGAATGGTGCTTTAAGCAAATGATTCATGTGTTTAGAAACCTAAAACATGAACAGTCTTAATGAACAAAAATTCAGACTAAACTTAAAATTAGTCAAAAGGTGTTTTGTTCTTCTATAGAGACATTGATGGGCAGTATAATGACTGCAGAAATGGTAATAGCATAAAAGATAACAGTGGATATAGGAAAAAGGCCAGTTAAAAGATGAACCTCCATATCTAGCCTGGGATAGGTAAAGCAGAACACAATCTCTTCAATGCACCGACGCAGCCCTTGTGCCTACAAAAAGGATTAGGAAAACATTAATAATAAATAGCAATATCAAATGATACATGTTTCAGCAAATCCTGCATCATTTCCTTTAATGAACCATACAATTTACAATCATCTTATATGAACAATAGAAGCTTGTATTTTCACCTTGTTCTACATTTCCTAAAAGAAAGCTTGAATACCTTATGTTTTCCAGATTGCAGCAACTGTTTGCACTGTTCCCATCGAACAACATTGATGTCTTCTTTTGCACTAGAAGACCGCCTACTATCTTGCCATCTTCCCCTAAGTTCAGAAGCAATGGCTGCAAAAGTAACCCATGTATTGCATAAGATAATAGCAGGGAATAAAAGAGCAAGGTTCATATGAAGGGAGGACAGAAAACAAAGTACATTCATCAGGAATCATGTCAAGGATCTTCTCATATCTCTCCTCGGTAGCAAGTAAATTTTGACCTGTAAGCAGATTTTTCTCAAAATAGTCCTTGAGAACATTTGTGTATGATGTCCTGGAAAAATAAAATACTGCTTAGCATATGAAATAAGAGATCTGGTTCAGAAAGTTAATGATTCATATTAAGACTTACGCCAAGAAAGGATGAAGAGCAGCACCCATCAAAGAAACCTTCTTGTGACTATTTTCATTGCCCTGGACAGCATATGAAATCAACAAAAAGTTTATACAAGTATTGACAAACCCACTTGTCATCAGTATACTATACCTTGTAGACACGAAAATAGTCAGCAATAGCACCTCTTTGCTCATTTGTCAACCTGAATGAGTGAAGGCAACCTATTTGAATTTATGACTGTACGGCCACAAGTAGATAAAGGATAACTTTTGATTGTTTACTGTTTAGTAACTCACCTTCTTGCCTTTCCATCACAGACCCAACAATGAACACCTCTGCGCCCACTATATACCCAGAGAATGTGTTTGAAACCAAAGTCATCTGAAACAGAAGCCCCAAAGCAAAAGTCAACACAACAGTTACAAAAAATGGAGACACGCCCCCCCTTCCCCCCTCCCAAAACAAATAACACCCATTTGTTTTGTGCAATCACCCCTAGATAGGCTCAATCTTGCAATATACGAAGCTAGTAAATATAATTTATGCATGTTGGATATTCTATATCCCTTCCTCCCATAGTATTTTGACCATTTTCATATATGAAGAGCATCTCAACCCAAAGGCCATAAAGAATTAGGACAAAAAAACTCAGTCATTGAATAAAGATTAAGCACAATGAAAGATCAGATATGGGATGAAAATAAATGCAGAAGAGATGCTTGATGAACCTCAAAGCATGTAATACAGTAATAGGTGTAATTAAAATCAAACAATACCATACCATATATCACAACAGAGTGAAGGCTAACTTAAGCATTGAGCCTCCTCTAACAGGTATATTAGGCATTGTTGAAGCCTTATATTTCCCAGCAATAACAATGTTCAGGAAATTATGCTGAAATAATGAAACGTACAAGATACAGCCTAGACTACAACTATTACCATAAATTTTCAAGAAGAAATCATGTCTCTTTCTGCTTCAGCAAAAATAAACCTATCATGGTGAGAGATGACCGAATCCCGTAAAGTCACTTTCCCCTGATATGTTATGAATTGGGAGAATCATACTTGTTGTGAGGCAAACTTATGTTATTTTAGGAGGATTCTGCCAGGTGACCCACATCAACTCCATGGTCTTTCAATGTTATATGAGATGTACTGCTATCTTATTATTTCAATAATTGTTTTTTCAATGTAATGAACAATATAAATGACAAAATTGCACCACTTCTCCAATATCATATAAGATGCAAAATACTACCTCTTAAGGCAGTATCAATCACTTTGATCGTTATAGTCATCAACGGCCAGCAAACCAAACAAACATCAGCACCCGAACAGCAGTATCTAACATCATCATAATCTGACATATCCTATAGAAACCCAAAATACAAAAGGGTGTCAAATGTGAAGAAGGCCACAATAGCTAAAGGCTTCACTCAAAGACTGAAGCAAAAAATCTTACTATATCAAAAATCAACTCCCTCTCAACTGGGGCAAAGACATTATTATCACCACTCTGTGCATAGGCATTCCTTTTTGCAGGCTGAACCAAATACAAGGAACAGATTAATGAAGAACAGAAACGCTGGCTGCATTAATCATTATTGATGCATGAATTATAAAAGACTTGAAGCATAATAATGAAATCTAGGTAGAGAGGATTTGGATAAAAGTGGATATTTTACATCAACAGTGTAGACAGGTCCAATATCTATCTTAACAGGGCACTTTTCTTTGATAGAGTTTTCGAGCTCGTGGGCATTGTGGAAAGATTGGAAGCGCAGATATATATCATTCTCCAGAGTGAAGGAAAACTCTCTTCGCCCAATGTAGGATTGATCACAAGCAGGGTGCTTCCCATCTACAAATAATCCCCCATAAAAACAAACTAAAATTAAAATTAAAGTCAAATATGTTTTCAGTCATCATCTACGACAAAATGCATCAGTGTGTATGCATCAATGTGTGGTTCCTATTTACATAAACCAAGGACCCAAAAAGAGATGAATTTTTGTGAACAACAACAACAACACCGCTAACACCCATTGCAGGGACAACTAAAATGACACGATTTTTTTAGAGGAACTAAAAAACAAATAACATCCTATTTGCAGGGACTAAAAATATATTTAATCCTTAAAATTAAAATTAAGAATGCATCGCCATTCAACACCCATTGGAAGCATGGATTTGGCGATATTATTACCGTTGCCATAAGACACCCATTTGACTAAATCAGCAAAAGGAAACAGCTTTCCTGGAGAAAATGAAAATAAGAGAAGAGAAAACGTTGAAAATATTAAAACCCAGTAGGAAACAATGAAAATCATGCTAATTTGGTACAGAGATTAAAAGAAAAAGACGAAACGAGAAGTGAAAGTAACAAACCGTAATATAGTTTGAGGTGATTGAGATTGAAATCGGGTTCTTGATGTGGGATCATTTGCTTTGCGACCGAAATTATGAACTGAATCAAAAGGAGAATTGTGTTCGCGAAGTGGGAAACGAAGAAATCGAGAGCGAAGTGATTGGTGTGTGTGAAGATGGCGGGAAGATCAAGATATATGTGGCGGGAAACTGACACGCTAGCGGGCCTAAGCCTCTTTTGCCCATTTCACTTGCTTTCAGGGCCTAGGCCTCTGTTGCTTCCTACAGTTCCATTATTATTTCTTGCACCTTCCATTATACTATCGAAAACTCATTCTAAAATGGAAAATAATGGAGTACAATGAAGTGTAGAAAACAATAGTGGAAATGCAAGTTTTGGGTGAGCACTTGATTGGGCCTCCACATTCAGTTCCTCTTTCGAAGAAAAAAAAAAACAATAATTGAAGGCGATGATTCAATTAACTAAATTGGGTGAATTTATAATTGAATTATTTTTATAGTGTTCATCTGTAAGTAATTTATAAAAAATAGGATAAATAGTTTTTTTCATCCCTGAATGTGTAGAGTGCTGACCAATTCATCTCTGAAAGATAAAAATTTAAATTATTGTCCCCAAAAGTATAAAATGTGTGATAAATTAATCCTTCCGTTAACTTCTGTCAATTACCGTTAATGAAAGTATCTACATGACACATAGGGACAAAAATGTCACAAAAATGATTGCTAGCATGACTACTGACTAAATTTTGAACGAAAATGTCAATAAATTATCATTTAACTAAAATGTCAGTAATTTTCTCTTTGACCAAAATGTCAATAAACTACCATTGGATCAAAATGTCGGTAATTTTCCATTGAACCAAAATGTCAATAATTGTTTTTGAGGAAAGAGGTTAGTACTTTTTCATTTGACCAAAATGTCATTAAGGATAAATTTTTCCTCTTTTTTTTTATCATTACAAGTATAATAGTAACAATACAATAATCACTTAAAAATAGATAAACTATCATAAGTTAAAAAAACATAATAATAACTATAATATTGATTAATAATCATAATTTATCTATCAGAATAGAAATTATCCAAAATAAATACTCTACTAGTGTACCAAAATAAACATTGTAATAATGTATTAATCATTACAAATTTATCAAAATTATAATAATTAGTCAAAAGTATTAATCAATATTATGGTTATTGTTATATTTCTTTTAACTTATGTTTGTTTTCCTATTTTTTAAGTGATTATTGTATTGTTATTATTATGTTTGTAACAATAATAAAAAAAAGATTTACCCTTAAAGACATTTTGGTCTAATGGAAATGTACTAACCTTTTTCGCAAAAAAAATTTACTAACATTGTGGTCAAATGGAAAATTACTTACATTTTGATCTAATAATAACTTACTGACATTTAGGTTCTAATAGAAAATTACCAACATTTTAGTCCAATTGTAAGTTACAAACATTTTCGTCCAAAATTTAGGTAGTAGTTATGTTATCAATCATTTTTGTGATATTTTCGTCCCTCTGTGTTATGTAGACACTTTCATTAACGGTAACAGATAGAAGTTAATGGAATGATGAATTTGACATATTTTTTACACTTTCAGAGACAAAAATTTGAATTTTCATATTTTAGTAACAAATTTATCAACACTCTACAAATTTAAAAATGAAAATGACTATTTATCCAAAAAAATTAACGTATTTATATTCAATTCATTCAAGAGATGTTTGTATTTTCATTTAAAGAGAAGGTAATAACATATTCTTTGACACATTTTTTAACACATTGTCATTTATTTGTTGAAATTTGTTAAAAATTATATTTTTTTTTGTTTCACATCTTATTCAATGATTTTATTTCATAATTTTATAATTTCTAATAAATTTTAACTAATATGACACACAAATCATGATCAAACAAATATTATTAACACATTATTCATTTGTGCTTAATCACTTAGTTAAAAATAGAGAATATTTAAGTATTTAAAAAAATGAAAGAAAAAAAATAAAAATTACAATCAATCAAAGCAAAAAAAGCAACCAAGTATGAAATAAATTAATAAGACTTTTTATGAACTTCTTGCAAACTTTAGTGTAGTTTTTTTTTTTTTTTGAAGAACTTAATTGAGTACAAGCTCACCCAACTTTTAATGTCTCGTGCATATTCTTTAGCTTTATTTAGGAAAGTAACGTGTTTGTGTCAATTGTGTATGGCTTGGAAAATTATGCAAGCAATACCAGGTGGGATCGTTGCTTGACATGCTCTTTGCAATATCTAATTGTTTGAAGAATTTAGAATTATTTTTGTACAAACTAATGTAAAACTCTTAAAATTATAGATAGTATAAAAGGAAAAAAAAATATTTATATAAAAAATCATTTTATAAATTCGGTTTTTTATTCCTTTGGCGACTCTTTTCCTTCCCCCATTATTTATCGCCCTTTCTCCATTTTTTGCTTCTTCTTTTCTTTTTTTACATATTTAATTATGCACATACATGCTTCAAGTATTTCTTTTGATTAAATATTATATTTTTTTAGAAATGTGATACACTTACAATAATTTGTATAACATCATTTGTTGTGTCTATTTATTTTCGACTCATCACTTATTACATTCCAATTTTTTTTTTCCTCTTTTGGTTGTATAAATTATTGTACAAATTATTATACAAGTATTTTTCTATTTTTTTTGAGTTGTTATTCATATAAAGAACATATCATATAATTTTTTTTATCTTTATTTCTATAATCATAATAATTATGTTTCTATTTTTTCTCTTCTCATCTCTTCTTTTGTTGTATAAAAATTAATTATTCAAAATTTTTTAATTCAATGAAAAAACTATAATGAAAAATACTAGTTAATTAGGAGTAGCATGCGTAATGGCCTTATCCAAATGAATTCACCTGGAATATATTATAACTATATATTTCATGTGTGTGTACTAGATGACCCGACAACTTGGGCAACAATTACTCGTAAATTTCAGTTTTTTATTTTTTTGTATTGAGCTGCAGTTTGTTAGTT
Source organism: Glycine latifolia (assembly GCA_013407115.1). NCBI lineage: Eukaryota > Viridiplantae > Streptophyta > Magnoliopsida > Fabales > Fabaceae > Glycine > Glycine latifolia. Next base: position 2,391,415 of record CM023954.1, read on the forward strand.
ATAACACCCTGTTATATATATTTCAATAATACAAATAATTAATTTAAGGAAAGGTGTATTTTATTTTATTGACTCAAGAAACGCAAGAAGGGAAAACAGAAATGAAATGAGAAGCCATAGATACGTGAATCTTCTTAACGATTCCATGCAAACTATGTGCATTGAACAGCCATATCAAATGATTAAGGGTTCACCAAACCACAAAATGAGGGTGACATGAATTGGTGTTCTAACTGTCACACGAACAAATAGAACAGCAAAGAAATAACTTCCATAAGGTTTTCAAAGATTGTGTACCAATGGCATGTCATTACATTTTGAATAATTTGCTCCAGCTTTACCTACCTTGTCTGGCTTGTAGGAAATGGCAAAAACAATAAATTATTTATGGCAAAACAAAAACAATAAATGGAAAAAACAGATGCTAGCTTCTCACTTCTCATGTACAAATCATCACAATGTTACTATCATAAATATGGCTTCATTTAAGTTGAAGTGACGAATAACTAATATTTTCAGTCAACACATGTAAGTCTACTCATGCGTCTAGTGTTTAATGTAAAAGAAGTACCATGCAGATAAAATGATTAAACAATTACACTTATAAAATGAGATATATACTAGTATTTAATTTGAATAATGCAAAAGTCACTGTAACTCATGAGATATATCAGACTATGCAGAAAGTATGATTTAGCGAAGGGACTAATTATCTCAATTAAACAATTAGTAGTATATCACTTTATTTCAAATGAATCATGGGACTTGCGATAATTACGTCACAGACAACAGACTAGTTAAGCAATTAAACTCAAACCCTATAACTGTCCCACCTATGAGCAGTAAATAGCCTTGGGAATGCAATCTATAGAGCCGTAGACAACAACGTAACAACTAACAAAGTCAAACGGTTAATACGGAACAGTGGCCAAAATGTTTGGCAAAAAAATTTGCCAAAATGCTACATATCCGAAATTAAAGCCAAAATGCCACCCGGCGTAGTTCGTTGGCCAGAAAAGCAAAATCCATTGGCCATGTGGCGTTCCATGATTCGAAGACCAATAAAAAATAACATTAAATTAACTGATTAAATAATTAAAAAAGCAGATAAAAATAAAATTTTTTGATGATTAAATCTTAAATTGTAATTTTAAGGCACTTAGAGGCCTCTTTTGGGAAAAAATTTGGCCAAGTCCTCTTTGAGAGCTTGTCAGCGGCTTCTCCTCTCAATTATAATCGTTTTGACATATCATACGCCTCAATCGAACATCCCAGTCAAAAGTTATGGTCTTCCGAAGTTTATACGTAATTTTCAAATTTTAAATATATTGATTACAACCAATGGGGAGCTGACACGTGGCATATGCCACGTATTTCGCAGGGCATGCCAGTGAACTATGAGGGCGTGACACGTGGCAATAAAGGCGCTGACAGGTCGTATTTCGCAGGCCCCCCAAGCGAAATTGGTCTTCGAATCGTGGAACGCCACGTGGCCCATGGATTTCACTTTTCTGGCCAACGAACTATGCCGCGTGACATTTTGGCATTTAATTTCGGATCCGTGGCATTCTGGCAAATTTTTTTGTCAAAAATGACATTTTGGCCAGTGTTCCCGGTTAATACTTAGTCTGCCATGTCAACAATATTTTAATTAATTTTTAATATTTTATTAATAAAAATTTATTTAACTGTTCCATAAATAAATTATTTTTAATAATTTTTAATTGTTTTTTAAAGGTTACTTAAGATAATATTTTTTAAAATAGATTTTAATTTGCAACTTTTTATATTTTCTTTCATTTTTAATATATTTATCTAATTTTTTATTACCTTTTAAAATAAGTCACATATTTATAAGTAATATTTTTTTTTATCATTTTACATTTCAAGTGATATCAATATAAACATTCAACATAGTTTTAGTTTTGTGCCTTAATATAAACATTTCTCAATAAAAAGAAAAAAAAAGGTATTACCATTCAACATAAAATTTCCAACCAATCTTTTATATATACAAGGTTTCACTAAATAAAATTGCACATATATTTTATCTAACAATAAAAAAAAGGTTATATTAAAAAGAATTAAATCTTACTAACCAGCGTCCGGACACTTATTAAATAATCAAAAAGATTTTTTTTAATATATATCAAATATTCATAAAGAGAAAAAAATGAAAATATATAATATTTCAATGAAAAATTATTCTTAATTCCTTAACCATGACACTACTCAGAACTATCATCAATGTTCTTTCAGAATATAGAAATAGAACTAGAACTAGTAGTCAACGATGATAGGAACAATTTGACTAGGGATGATTCTATAATTGGCTTACAAAGTCAATTGTTTCGATGATGTGGGTGATCTAACTTGCCATTGTCATGTGGTAAGAGAAAATGGAATTGGATGAAAATTTATTTGACGAAGGGCTTTTCAAAGGGATGATACACACATTCCGATATCATTTAAAATAGGCAGCACAGTGTGTGCTTGGGCCAAAGACTCTCTCTTAAGCGGTCACCAACATTTTAACCTACCTACTGTATTTATGTCAGCAGTAGCCAAGCTAATATTATCTGGCAACATATAGAGGGCACTTGCATGAAAGAAAAAAAAAGCTACTATTATGGCCAATGCTTAAAAAAGGTATCAAAAGAAAAGAAAAAAAAAATGTAGAAGGTGAAGTTATTGCCAGCGGTGTGGTTAACCAAATACTACAATGAAAACCTCCTCCTGTACCCTTTTAATGATTCTATAAATATTCTCTGCACACTTTGCTCTTCACCACAGATAGACACAGTCCCACTCTTCTTATTCCATTTACTTCTCTTGCCTCTCTTGCTCCTTCTCTTTATCATCACCATCAACCAATTTGAAAGGGAAAAAAAATAGCATGGTGTTCCCAATGGTGCTTCTGAGGCTTGTAGACTGGGTCTTGTACCAGCTGCTTGCTAACTCGTGTTATAGAGCAGCAAGAAAAATGAAGAGTTATGGATTCCATTTGGGGTATTTGTCATCTAAACCACCCCTTCAACCTTCTTCTTTCCCTAGTGTTACCAAATGTGATTTGGAGGGTAGAGGCTCACAAACACTTGTTGCTTGTGACATTCATAGAGTCCTTTTGAGGTCCCACTCCTTCTTTCCTTATTTCATGCTTGTTGCCTTTGAAGGTGGTAGCATTTTAAGGGCACTCCTCTTGCTCTTGTCTTGTCCTGTGTTGTGGATTTTAGACCATGAGTTAAGTCTTAGGGTCATGACCTTCATCACCTTTTGTGGGCTAAGAACAAGTGTCATGGAAAATATGTCAAGGGCTGTTTTGCCCAAGTTTTATTTGGAGAATCTCAACCTTCATGCTTATGAGGTTCTGGCCTCAGCAGGGTCTAAAGTTGTTTTCACTAGTATGCCTAGAGTTATGGTGGAAGGGTTTCTTAGGGAGTATTTGAGTGTCGGTGCTGTTGTTGGCACAGAGTTGCACACTGTTGGTTGCTACTTCAGTGGTTTGGTTTCTGGTTCTGGCTTACTTGTGAAGCACAGAGCACTGAAGGATTATTTTGGAGACACAAAGCCTGATATTGGGGTTGGAAGCTCCAGTGTTCATGATCATCTTTTTCTCTCCCTTTGCAAGGTAATTCTCAAGTTAGCTCCACTGTTTAATCACCTCACTAACTGTTTGACTCTTGCGTGTTCAATACTTCATTGTTCTTAAATAACCTTTCACTGTTTCCACAACCCACCAAGGACTTTGAGACCTTATTACACGCCTTAATAAAAAAAACAAAACTATTTAAATTGAAAAAACAAAGACTAATCAAAGTTCAACATATAACCTGTACGTATTGTTCTGGTGAACAGTTTTAATTCCCTTTATGATAAGTTCTGTTAGCACAGCATATTATAAATCTATTGCATCTATATCAAGATTTTAAACTGCAGTCATTGTCTTGATTGTGTCACGATCTTTAATATTGTAGGAAATTACGAACAAAAGTAACCAATGTTGTTATAGTTTTAGTTGACATTGCGGTCAAAATTGCAGTCACGGATAATTATTTTTTTTAAATCTGGATTTAGATTGTAATTTAGTAGACATGATTTTATTAAATCTATTAATGTATTGTGCGTAATTCCAGCTACATGATAATGACAGGAAGCATATGTGGTGAACAATGAAGAGGGCAAGGGCAACCCAAGTTCAGTGTTGCCAAGGGACAAATATCCAAAGCCCCTAATATTCCATGATGGAAGACTAGCATTCCTGCCTACTCCCTCAGCAACTCTATATATGTTTATGTGGTTTCCATTAGGAATTCTTTTAGCCATTTATAGAATCCTTTTGGGTATTCTACTTCCTTATGAATGGGCAATGGCATTAGGGGTTTGGAGTGGGATAAATCTGCAAGTCAAAGGCAATGTCCCTGATGAAAAGTCAGAGCAAAACAAAGGGGTCCTATTTGTATGCTCCCACAGGACTCTCCTTGATCCTGTTTTCCTAAGCACATGTTTGGCAAAGCCTTTGACTGCAGTCACATACAGCCTAAGCAAAGTGTCTGAGTTGATAGCCCCTATTAGGACAGTGAGACTAACAAGGGACAGAAGAAAAGATGGTGAAACCATGCAAAGGCTCCTCAAAGAAGGTGATTTAGTGGTGTGTCCTGAAGGAACAACTTGTAGGGAACCATATTTACTAAGGTTCAGCTCACTGTTTGCTGAATTGGCTGATGAGATTGTTCCTGTGGCTATCAATAGTCATGTGAGCATGTTCTATGGGACAACAGCAAGCGGTTTGAAATGCTTGGACCCTATTTTCTTTCTCATGAATCCAAGGCCTAGCTATTATATTGAGGTTCTTGGAAAGGTTCCCAAGGAACTAACATGTGCTGGAGGAAGGTCAAGCTGTGAAGTGGCAAATTATATACAGCAACAGTTGGCTTGTGCTTTGGGATTTGAGTGCACCACACTTACTAGGAGGGATAAGTACATGATGCTGGCAGGGAATGAAGGGATTGTGCAAGAAGACAAGTGGAGTAAATGCTATTGATAGATATGAAAAAAATATATATGGGATTTTCACTTTTCAATGATATTTTAAATGTCATATTGTCTAATACACTTATTTTTAGGTTGCCTTATTTGTGCTTATTTTTTCTTCTTTTGTTTTGTTCTTGTTGGATATGACATTTATGATTGTGATATTAACGGAATGACAGTGTCAAGCAAGCATATTTACTTTACGTACACTGTGCTTCTTTAAAGTAACTAGGACTTGACTAGGAATATGAGATTACATAACTTACACCAAATTTGTATTTCACTTTTTGTAATTAAGAGTTTTTTTTTATTATAAAAAATTGTCTTTTATATTAATTAATATTTTTTTATCAAAATAAATTTAATTAGTTAATAAATAACAAATATTGTAAATTGTTTCTTCTTTTCATTTATGAATATTGGAGAAGATAATTCTATAACCACTGTTTTCTTTATACATTAATTAATTAGATGGAATGAACAAAGAAAAAAATGATATGATTAGTTACCATAAAGTAATTTTATAAAGATGATATAATTATTAGTAAATTTAATGTCATTGAATTAACTAATTTTTTTAATTCTTGTAAATTAGTTAGAAGAGTTTTACAGGGACAAATATAGTATTAAAAGAATTGTACATCTTAAAAAATGTTCAGCCTGTGTACTTATATCAAGGAACGTGTCTATTGCGACGGATATACTAAGTAAAATACAATAAATAACAACAAATTGGAGAGAGAATCATAAAAGGCAAGGCATAATAAGAATAAGAGAAGCACTTCATGTCATGTCTATTGTATGTCTGAGTGTATAAAATAAATTAATACTTTGCTCATGTGTATATTTATTATATATTTTTTAATCTTTAAGTGACTATTTTAAACTAAGATAGAGTTCTTCCCACCCTTTTACCATTGTCATGACAAAAAACACAAACAAAGATATGCATATGATGTTGACAGGTAGATGGACACATTAATTTTATTGATTCAAGGAATTAATGTGTCATGGGAAAGATTTATCTAATCTGCAATTTGACAAATTTGGATAGGGGTTTAATATGTTGACACGTTAATTTTCACCGCATACTTTTTGTGGACAGACTTTTAATTTTTTGTTGATACGGATTTAGTTAATTTAACTACGCTAAAATCTAATATTCATTAAATGATACTGTATGCACTTTATTATTACTATATGATAAATATTGCAAAAAAAAAGTTACATTGACAAGTAGTCAAAATTAATTGCTAGTACTTAATAACTCTTTGTAAACAAATTGATTAATTAACTCATCATATTTTGTTTCATGACATAAATTAAATTTAAAAAGTAAAAAAAAAAGGTTTTAGCAATATGATGAATAAATGTTTATTAAATAGAATAATTTAGAATTTAACCTTGGTAAGATATTTTTGTTATCCTATTCTTATCTTTAGGCATATTCAAGCAATATTGCACTAGGGTCAGGGCCCAGGGGAACTACCAACCAAACTAACAAGCTACCAACCCCTTTGCTCAAGACTTTAAATATGAAGACAGCGTTGCTTCCATGGGCCAAACTGAATCAATGTTTTAGTCAAGGTCAAGACAGTTCTTGGGCATAAAGATCTCACAAAACCATGGAACAGCCACATATTTTATGATAGTTATAAACTTTGTTTATTGAGTCATTTTTTACTATGAAATTTAAATAATTATGCATTTTGTTCTATAAAATTATTATAAAAGGAAATTATTTACCAATTTTTAATATCACTCTCCAAAAACTTATGAGGCTAGACAAATGTAAATGAGTATAATGTTACAAGAAATAGTAAAACATTTTTATAACACATTCTTTGTTATTGTTGGGTATGTGACTGACTGACTGTGTGAGTTTGTTAAATGGAATGTCGGTTCATCAGATTTAGACATTTAACAAAACTCACGTATAAGTTATGAAATATTTGTACAAAAATATTTTGCACTAACTATAAATAATTAAACTCAAATAAAAATAAATAAATAATAAAGAGTTTTATACACGTGCACGCATATTTGTCTTTTTCCCATTTATGAAATTAGTTTTCTGCTATGAGCTAGTTAGTTGATCAAATAATTAAATGTATGTTTAACTGTGAAGTAGTCTATTATATTATGTTGGGTGTGGTTGAGCCGTTGAGGGACCGGCCTGGTGACATTATCTTTTTCTTTCTCTTTTCTTTATATAATCTAATATTGATCCAAATCAATACTGTTTCCATTATATATTTTTTGTCACTTCATCGTAAGATTTATATAAAAGGATTATCTAACTGATATTGGATGTTAAATTTGACAATAATATCTTCAATAATCTTTTTATAAATTTTAACTTTTAGTCTTTTATTAATCCAATCACTAATTTTCTTAAAATAAATATTTAGTCTATGAATTTATATATGATACAGAAATAAACTGATATTCTATCGCATTACTTTCTTTTGATGTACATACGATAAATTATTGAAAAATATATATATTACCAACAATTCAACGACACGATTCACATGTAATTGTGTTTCTTAAACATTGGTCAGGACTTCAATCTTTAAGCTCTTATCTATGAAAAAATATATAGACTTGGGTATTAAAAAGAATCATTCTCTTAAATGAATCTTAATATTTTGAAAATTTATGTATTTTAGCCTATATTATCAAAAAATTAACATATATAATTATTAGAAAAATATATTATGATTTATAATTAAATTAATAAATTTCATGCCTATAAAAAATGTTAAAAGCATCATTTTGTTAAATTAAATTTAACAATACATTAAAACTTTTGGTCATAAAATGACACAATCATGAATCCACAGTCTTTTTTGTTGCAAAAAACAGAGGCCCAGTTGAGAATGGCGAAGTCCACTCCGAGTTTTAGCCATTGAACAATTTCGAACCGTTTACCGTTTTGTTTTTTTGGTAAAGGAACCGTTAACTGTTTGATACGCAATTGCAGAGAACTACCAAACAAAAGAGAGATACCAATAAAAGGATCCATGATATTATTTTCTTTAAAATTAATTACTATTTAAAGTTAACTAGATGCACTCATATTGTTAAAAGTATATATACTTTCCTTTGATTATAATTGATATGTATGATAAATTGTTTGATTTTTATAATTATTACTTTAAAAGTCACACTTAAAATAATTTCTAATTGATTGATAATAAATATGAGAATTATAAAGAAAAATGATAGATACATGTTAGAAATCTCATAATATTTTCACGTATAGAAAAAACAAGTCAGATATTTTGAGTTGGATATAGTATACATGATAAATTTACTATAAACAAATCAAAGAATTAGTGATCAAATTTAAATGCGAAAATTATTTTTTTTATCACTAATCGCCACAAATATTTTAGTGATAGTTTTTGAAAAAATTATATTTAATTTTCCCACTAATTTTAATTTTTCTTATAGTACATTTTCTTAACTGGTCATTTCCTTGCGTGTGACTCCTTCATTGTAGTTATCATTTTTTCAATTACATGAATTTAATAGTAGTTCTAAATTACTGTTATTTGTCGATTAAGTAACAGCTTGCTCTAAAGTAACACAATTCATTTTCATGTGTGTTTTTTATAAAAAAAATACACGTTCTAATGTATGCGTGTGATTTAAATTAACTTAGACACACATATTAATCACATATAGCCATTGACAGCCCAAAATCGATTCCATGAAAAATAATCCTATCAAAATTCAAAACCACACTAACAAATTAAGAGTTAATGTCCGTAATAGAAGATACTTCTAAAGTTCGAGACAAAACAAAAGACACTTTTAATATGAGTTAGGTTTTAAAATAAGTTAAGATGTATTTAATCTCCATTTGATTTAAAAAAGTATATTTATCTTTACTTTAAAAAAAAACTTAATTTTGCAAAAGTTATTTAAAAAAATAATTCATATAAAATTAGTTTTTTTTATGATGATTAGTTTTCTTTTAAAACAAGTTAAGATGTGACATGTATAGTTGACGTTGCGAGAATTTACCGAACTCATCCATCCATCAAATCAATTTCAATTATTATTATGGCTACAAACACGATGAGCAAGGGACCTGTGCCTTGTGGCATATCAGTACATGCCATGTGAACAAATTCCAATGGTCAGAATCAAAAGATGGTACCCACCACTAGACATATTCTTTTGTAATGGCAACATATTGATCTTAATTACAAGTTGAACAAAAATAAACACATAAGAAAATATATTTTAAATCACCCTGTATACATTATATTGCAAAGCTGTGCAACAACAATTATTTTATTGGTTCAAATTGTTCTATAATGAAATTTTATATATAGGTAATCATTAGTTTTCGCTTTTCAAGTTTCTAATTCATGTGTAAAGCAAAACGTAAAGAAAAATTGTTTGTATGAGTTGGTCACTTATATCTGTAAGAAATTTACATCTTTTTAGTGTAATCCATTCTGTTTGTTAAAGATTAGATTAGATGCAGATCCTTAGCTTAGACAACAAAACTGATCCTGGTTTATATAACTAAACAGATAAGGGCATAAGGCAACTTCAAAGATATATTTATTTTTCTAAGTTCTAACAATTCTAACATAAAAAAATGTGAGCAACACAAAAATAAAAATAAAAAAGGTATGTACAGTATATATTTCTACATATGTCCATCATCTTAAATTGCCTTTTCTTTCAACCATGTGTTTCTACCATTTATGAGCTGTTGATGATCAGGTAGCTATTGGCTTCTGTGTCTCCCAAAAAGTCTGTAAAAGGGGCAAAAATTATTTGCTCAGAGCAGCAACATCCAACTCTCAACCATTTTAGAGATAATTTCTTTGCAAAGTTGAAATTATCCATAGAACGACACAAATATCTGCAAAGCTATTTAATGTGTCTGGTGCAGCAGCAGAGGGAGAGGGTTCTGTTGGCACTGGCACTGAACCAAAAACGTTGGCACCGCTTGAGTTTGTTGTGTTCAACACTGATGTACTAGTGCTGCAATTTTAGATACCAATTATTAAGTTAATTTATATGATATTTTCTGTTCCAATTGTTGCAACATAGTAACAAATAAAGCATAGTATATGTATATTAAAAAAAATGAAAGCATATATATGGCAAGATTGGGTCACCTAGTTGATGGATATTGACATGCCCCAGTGCCTGCAAAACACGTAAATTCATTCATCAAATGTTCTCAACAACCAAATATTAAATAATATCGGAGGAGCATAGTGTTCTGTGCTGGAAAATAAAACAAAAATGTACATCAAATTTTAATGTATATGTTTTGTACCAGATAAAGGTAATAAAGGTATTGTTATGTTCGAAAAAAATTGTTATAAAAATGGATACGTGAGAGGTGAGAATGAATATTACAAATTTATAATTGGTTAAATAAGCAAGGCATTCAATTAAGAGAAAAAGAAACTAAAATAAATGTATGTATATATATCATTATTTTTTTGAAAAAATGTTTTTCATAATTTTTTAATTTAAAATCTTTAAAAAATAATAATTATCCGTAAATAATCCTAACCAATGAGTTCATAAATTTTGTACAAAACATTATGTTACTTCATTTTGAATTCAAGTGGCTAATATTATTTTTCTCCGTATAATTCGTAAGCTAGGTATATAAGCATAATTAATGAAAAAAATTGCGATGAATAGCTACTTATATATACTATTTGTGATAATAGGTATTTAACTCTTTTCTATTATTTTTTTTAATTTATAAAATAAATAATAATCCTTAATATTAGTGAATAATATTAAAAATATTAAATATAGAAAATATATTAAATAAATACTATGTAAAAAATATTAAATAAAACTAAAAAATATATTAATTCATTAAATAATTAAAATAAAAATGATTTATAATTGAAAAAAATACAAAATGAAATTGAAGTCTTAAAATAATTTACAATGAAAAAAAAACTTTACAACTTATGAGAGAAAAAAAACTTACTATTTTAAAATCATATTTTAAAAAATAAGAAAATAACTTTTTTTACAACTTTGATATAAAAAATAAGATGTAGTAACATATGATTTTCAATTCAAAGTCATAAATTACTTACCGCTTATCCATTTTGAGATATTAATTTAAATTTTACTTTCAAAATGATAAATTTTTAAAAAAATTACCCCAAATAATCGGTTGGCCAATAAAGGAAGCTTTTTGGAGATGCTGCTTCCTAAAAAGTTGAATAAAAGTTTGACTTTTGCATCACTCATATGGCAGTTTTGTAGCTCCTGCATCCCCAACCCCAAGTCACAGGCTATAATCAATTCAAATATGCAATAAAAAGTCTCTTCCTTTTGTAGTCTTTTTAAAATGGAAGGAACCCAAAAATCATGCACAGGGTGTGTCTGATTACCAACCCAAGGGACCCCACCTCTGTGTGTATCAAGTGGGCACAGTCACACACTTCTTCTACTACTAGTTTGCAGACTCCTTTGCTTTTATAATTATATTTTCATCATCTACTTCAACTTCTATTTTCTAATTTTTAATTTTTTTAGTTTTACAAATTTTGTTCTTTTATTTTTTTGTTTATTTGTGAATTTGATCTCTATTTTTAATTATGCACTAGGTTATCTGTCAACTTAACATCTAATATTTAATAGAAATACTAATATAACAATATAGCAATAGAATATTATGTCAATATGAAAATATTAATGTGATAATGTATTATAATTATATATTAGTAAGTAAACAGACAAATCAAAATGCCACAACTAAAATAATGGACTCAAATTTGGAAGGAAAAAAATATTGAAAGATGTTGTAAAATTGAAAAGGTAAGGAAAAAATTTGTAATCAAGCCTAATTTTTGTTTGAATTTTCAATATACCCAACGACTTGGCTATACCTTTGGACTTGTCTTAAAATTAAAATACATGTAACATTATTGAAAAAGTTGCAACGAGAATTATAACAGCAAAGGCCTTACTTGGGTTAGTGCTAATGATGACAGCAGTTCCACCAAAATTGCAGCCATTTGGAACAGGATTCTTTTGATAATACTTATTGAAGGCATAAGAAGCATGGTCCCTGATGGAATTTGGGTTGTAACAGCTTCCACCAGGTTGAATTGCTGAGCAATCAGCACCACCATAGCCACAAGCATAGTCCAATGCAACTTGTAGAGTAGTCTGTGAGGCAGTTGGGCTTGCAATGCACCAGCTTGCACCTGAGGAGATTGGAGAATTCACAGTGGTTGGAGTGGAAAATGGGATTGTGGAGGCTGGAGAGACTGTGTCTGGATTGGAATTAGGATTCAGGAATGGAGATGTTGAAATGGTGGGAGTGGTGGGAACTAAGTTTGGAATGGTGGTGATGGGAGTGGTAATATCCCTTTGGACTGTAGAAATTGAGGCAGTGAATTCTTGTTTCCCTTGATCATGTCCTAGTACATTCACATGTCCAGGTACTTCTTTTTGTGTCCTACTTGAACCTATGTTTGAAATGACAACTGAATTACTTTGTTCTGTACTATATGTCCAAAGCATGTGAAGAGAGAAATCAAAATATAGATTTGAAATCAATCCAAGCCTTTTCCTTTTTCAAAGGGACGCAAAAAAAGTGTAACTGGATTCAAATTGTGCCTATAAGGCTATAACATTCATGCTATTCATTGGAATAGTAGTAGAAATTTTGATTCAAACTAATTATTATATTTATGCCCTTAAGACTTAGACCTCTCCATTATTTCAAAAGGCAACAACTTGGAATAGTACAACTAGAAGAGCAGTCTGTTAAGGACAGGTAGGGTATCCTATGTAGAGAGAGGCATATGTGAGTCAAAGCAGTTGGGCCCTTTGTATCTTTTCAAGAAACGGTGGAATTGGAGAAAGGTTGGATGCAAATGTCCTATGTGAAACCCCAGAAAAATTAGACAAGAAAAGGACTTGTTTAAACTTTTCTATGGTGTGGCTCTATAATTGCTGGAACAAGTATTTAATGGAATAATACAAGAGACAATATTTTGATCTAGGAAACTTATTATCCATAAACAAAAAAAAAAAAAAGAAGCGAAAAGCTCAATTAGTAAACTATATTCCAACAGAAAGAAGCCAAGATGGACTATCAAACTAAAAAAAAAGAAGTGATTTTCTCCCAATCAGTCCAAAATGTATATCCATAATGGTACTAGTTGAACTGAAAAACTAGAAGAGAATAAAACAATTGAGATGCCAAACTTGAGAGAAGGAAAAAGCTTTTTGTGGTTTCAGAATTTAAAAAAAATCCAAGGGGTCCAAAACTATATAAATTAAAGAGAAAAACACAGAATATGTGCAGGAGATAAAGAATAAGAAATTGAAACTTTGAAAACAGAAGGAAAATGAGAACCAAAGACAGTGAGAATTAAGAAATAGTATCAGAATAGAACCATCAGAGCTAAACCAAAGATAAAAAAGAAGAAGAAGGAAAATAGAAGAAATACAGAATAAACTAGAGAAAGGGGATTACCTGAACAGAGGAAATGACACATTAAGAGAAATATTACATAGTAAAATACACTCTTTTCCATCTTTAATCTTACTATTCAGCTTCTTCTTCTTTGGCACTTGCTTGTCCTCTCTCACTTCTTTTTCGATGTGGTTCCCCTGTAATAGTAGTTCTTCCTTTGATTAAATGAAAGAGAAAGGAAGATATGATGAAATAGAGAGGAAAAAAAGGGAAGAAGGTTGTTTTGTGGGTTAATCATGCAACTAAAAGTATATATAGTGGTAGTGGAAGACTGTGAGGTTGTGAGAGACAAAGGAGAGGGCTTAAGAAAGCAAAAATGGGGTGTGGTGAGGGAGAGTGTTGGAGGGTGCAAGCAAGAGAAGGTGCAAAAAGGAGGGAAAAGGTGGGGAAGAAGGTTGAAAACGAAGTAAAGAAAGAATTGTTTGGAATATAGACTCGGTTTGTGGGCTTGTAAGTGATGATTGTAATGATGGTGCTGATGTGTACAGTTTGCCTTTCTCTTTTCTATTCTTCTCCTTTTACTGTTGTCTATGACTTATTCTAATTCTTCTTCTTCTTCTCTTGTTTTTTCTCCTTTATTCTTAGCACGATCTAAATCTAAACTATAAAATGTCTTGCATTATGTTAGTACTTTGTTGTGGAAGTCTAAGATTATGTAAAATTCAAGTTGCTAGTGGCTTATTTACGTTTTGCCAATTGGAGAAAAGAGACATTGTGGAGAGCATTTGGTTTGGTATGATAGAAGTTTTTGTTTTTTTTTTAGAAATCATATGTTAAGAAATTTAAGAGGCATTGATAGGGGATAAGTTTTGAGTTTCTAGGAATCTTTATTAGGAATTTTAATTTTTCATGTTTGGTCATTGATATGCACCTAGCATATGTTCCTTTCCAAGCTATTAGAAGCATGAAATCATCCATATATGACTTAAATTTGCTTATAATTGTGATAAATGTTGATTAAGCTGTTCCTTGCTCGAGTTATGTTAATTGTGACAATTTTTATAGCAGGAAAAGCAATTTGTACTCAAGATTAGTTGGACAAGACAGCCACGCCACCAGCGTGGCGTTCCACGCCATCAGCGTGGATGTTTGAAGCTGTCACGCCATCAGTGTGAACCCCACGCCACCAGCGTGGGAAGAAGCCTGCAAATGAAATCTTCACTGGAAGTCCACGCCACCAGCGTGGGACTTGAAGAATGAAGCCACGCTACCAGCGTGGGACTCTGCTGAATGTGTAATCTTAAATGCTGTTGAGGGCAAAGCTGGGTTTTCACATGTTCTTATAAATACCTTAACTCCAGCATTGAAGGCACGTTCCTACACTTCAGAATCACAATTACTAGGGTTTTAGAAGCTTGGGGAGTCTTGCTAAAGGCTTGGGAGTTAAAGGTCAAGTGGAGGTTCATCTTCATCTTCTCTTCCTCATTCTTTAGCTGGACATGTCTATTTTGGATGTAACTCAGCCACCCATTATGAGGTTTGGCTAGTTTTATTTTGTAGTTAGGGCCAAGCACTAAATGTAACTCCCATTGGGATGTATTGAATGTTATTATTCATTTATCAAAAGCTATTTTACTGCACTTTGTTTGTATGATTTATTTCTTCCTTGGATTTGATCACTCTAATGAAGAACTCAGAGTTAGGGTTCACAATAGGGATATTGGGACACTAATCTTGGACTTAAGTGAAGTAACTTGCTTGCATCACCTAGGAATAGGGATGTATGTTTGCAGTCTTGAATGTGTTGCTTAATGCTTAATCCTAGGAAGGTCACTTAGGGATTAGGGTTGGAAAAGAGGTTAAAGGGTTATTTCACTAAGGAATTAGGAAATAACTAGTATGTTATGGAAACACATTGCTGAGTAGTCTAGATAATTGAATGTAGTAAACAATATAATTCCATTGGGAGGAAGCATCGAGTGTGAGTGCCCTAGCTACTATCGTCACATATCATATTTTATCAACTTACTTGTTTATATACTTTTAATGTTCATAGCTTAGTTTAAACTCAACAATTACACACACACAAAACCAAACTTTATTTTAATATTTGTCATCCAACTTATTGATTCGAATTACAATTCAATTGACCAAACAATCCTCATGGAAACGATACACTTCTTATCACTCTATTACTTATACGATCGGTATACTTGCCAAATGCGCAACAGTCATTGTTTTAAAAAATAAAATTTATGGGTTGTTTTGGAAATGGTTTTTTAACATATTTTTTCACAAAAACTTACTCACAAGAGATTTGAGAATACTTTTTTAAGATTAATTTTCTTTTATTACAATAATATTAAAATAATTAATAAAAATATCATATAACTTTTCAATTCCTAGGACACTTACATAAATATTTCTGATGACTAACCAAACAAATTTTACTCATTTTTAAGAAACATGATTTTCAGTCATGAAAAGATTTTTTTTCTATCAAAAGTCATTTTAGTTTTCCAAGTTTGATATGTATTATAAAAAATAACATTTCTAGGAAATAATGTTTCCTAACACAAAAACTTTTCCATGGAAGAGGTGGAAATTTTAGATGGTACTTAGTATGAGTATTTATTTTCTGTTTTTATCTTTTGAAAATAATTTTTATTTTCAAATTTTCAAGATTTAGAAAATATATACTAAGAAAAATACTTTAAAATGTCATCGTTCATAAAAAGTTGAAAAGATTGGTTTTTTGTTTTTAATTTAGAGCCTATTTTTGAAAATATTTTCAGCAAATATATTTTCACTTTTATTTTCAGAAAACGTTCAAATCAAGCATTAACTTACTTTTTCAAGTTTAATTTTTTTTCCTTTTACTATAATAAAATTATCATTTTATTCTTTATTCAATTATATAATATGATAAATAGTTAAAGTAATAAATAAAAATCATAATTCTTTAATTTCTAAAAAAATTATCAATTTTTTTAATGATCAATTAAACAAAATTTATTTATTAAAAAAATATCATTCTCACGAATGAAAAAATTGTTCCCTGTGAAACGCTCCGTATATTCAATCTTCTTCCTCTATCTGAAAATTGTGTTTCTCATTTTCTCTCCTTTTTTTTATGCCCTGTCTTTACACATGCAGTTATTATGTTCCTAAATCAAGGGGAAATTAAAAGTATTATTTTTAGTTATGATATTTTTGTTTTCAATCAAGGTGTGACACGGTTGGGTTGTTAATTGTTATTTGACTGTGACTTCTACGTGCAGGAGCAAAAGTGTCACCACCTATTGCTGCCATTTGATTTTCCTATCAGCTTATTTCATAATTTTAACTTTAACTGATTCCATGTTTTTTCGTAAAGAACGGTGGCCATGATATTGCAGCCCAACCCATGTCCCATGTTTGTTCATCAGCATAAAGGTCAAACTTTATTGAAGTGAGTTTAACTAACTTTTTTTGGGTAAACATTGAAGTGAACTAACTAATTGTATCAATGTCATTGAATTCCCACTACAAATGACTTAGATCATGTCATATAAGACAAGATTATTCTCAATGTTATAATGCTTTAAAAGTAAAATAATGTTATTTGTTATCTGTTGAGTAAACTGTGCATCTTTATTGGCATGATCATAAAAGGTTTTTTTTTTAAAAAAAAAATATAATGATAGACAATAAAGTTAAAATCTAAAATCTTTTATTACTTAAAATAATATACATTAGCCAAAAAAATTTCTCCCCAAAACTAAGGTTATTTTTGTAATTATACAATTAATTCGGAAAATAATTTATTGTCAATAATTAATGATTCAATTATTTAAAATACAAACAATCATGATTGATTTTTTTTTATTTGATTGACACCAATCTTAGAATTCAACGGTCATGTAATTTAAAATATCAATGATAAATGATAATGTAGAATTTATTTACAATTGATAACCATCCAATCCTTATTATATGTTATATCATGAAAATCATAGCCTATTATTATCACAGTATTTTCGGGTTTTGATTAAAGGTTACATAAATTTATTTATAACTTATTTTTATGTTAAAATTACTTAGTATGTTAGAAAGTGCTAAATAAAAGATAGTACTTGAATCTCAAGTTATTATCTTTTAAGTGACATATTAGAGGATCAAATGCAATTGAGTCTCAAGTTATTATTTTATAGTCAAATTTTTCTTATACAAATATCACATTTTCTTTTTAGTGTTAAAAATGGTAGAATGGAAGATACTTCAGATACTGCTGGGAGCCTAGGATCGCCAATAGAGGGTTATTACCTAATGGATTATTGTACAGATTAGAATCGCAAATAATTTTATTCAGTTGCAATTATTCAACTAGTCACAATATGTCAAGGGATCTTTTGAAGAAGGATGCCCAACAACGGTAGAAAGTGACATCAAAAGATTCAAAACCACATTCATGAAAAATATAAAAGTTCATTCTGGATTGTTAACCACTGTGCCAACCCGCATTGGCCACAAATATCACAATTTAACTAACAAGGTTAAATATTTTAACATGTAATTCATTTGGAGCTTAATGGTAAAAACAACTTGAAAAAGGCTAAATAACCTACAAAAGAACCTCGAAGAAAAAATGCATGATAATAGAATTCAGATATTAGAAAAATACTCATTTATTTTGTTAATCATCGTAATTAGAGTTTTTGTCTTTATGCTGAAATCCATAGTATTTTCACAAGCTTTGTCCCTTTAAACCAGTATGGGACTAATCCTCCATTCAAACATATTACACTTAAAACTCCTCATACTTTTCAATAATGTATTTTGCAAGATCAAACTTAGGTCTTTTATCACAAACTCACGTGCATTACAAACTAAATTACATTCATTGAATTGGAAAATACTATAAAGTGAATGTTGTGGAAATATTAGAAAATAAAACTAAAGAAAAAAAATAGATAGACAATCTTTTAAAGTAAAACACAACTAATCTAATAATTTTGAAATAGATAAAGACACTCTTTTGTATTATTTGACTTTTTTGGACAAACAAATTTGTTAAATATTTCCTTTCTTTTTTTGCTTTAAACTATTGAATATTAAAACATTCATATTTTTATAATCATGTATTGATTCCTTAATTATTTAAAAGGATCCACTAAAATAAAAACATTTTATAATTTTTTTTTTCTAATTTGATAAAGAGGGTATAATTTTTTTTCCTTAGATATTTAGTAGTCCCACAGTTTGCAGATTTATATCTAGTTAGTTATGAATTTCCAGCTCAAAAGGGCAGTGTAGAGTCCACTCATCATCTATCTTTCCTTTGTCCCGACCACACAATGACAATGTCAACTCTTTGTTCTGCGCTTCCTCCATTATCGTCATCATCATCACCCTCCATAGCAAAGTTCATCTCCGACCAACCATGCCTCACCATGCTCCAAACCCAATGCACCAACATGAAAGACCTTCAAAAGATCCATGCCCACATCATCAAAACCGGCCTTGCTCACCACACCGTTGCTGCTAGCCGCGTCCTCACTTTCTGCGCCTCTTCATCCGGTGACATCAACTATGCATACTTGCTCTTCACCACCATTCCAAGCCCAAACCTTTATTGCTGGAACACCATCATCAGAGGCTTCTCTCGGAGCTCAACCCCACATCTTGCAATATCTCTTTTTGTTGATATGTTGTGTTCTTCAGTTCAGCCACAACGCTTGACTTACCCTTCTGTTTTCAAGGCTTATGCTCAACTGGGTGCTGGCTATGATGGAGCTCAGCTTCATGGGAGGGTTGTTAAGTTGGGTCTTGAGAAGGACCAGTTTATTCAAAATACTATCATTTACATGTATGCTAATAGTGGGTTATTGAGTGAGGCTAGGAGAGTGTTTGATGAACTTGTGGAACTTGATTTGGTGGCTTGCAATTCTATGATTATGGGGCTTGCTAAGTGTGGGGAGGTTGATAAGTCTAGGAGGTTGTTTGATAACATGCCTACAAGAACCAGAGTTACTTGGAATTCTATGATTAGTGGTTATGTTAGGAATAAGAGGCTGATGGAGGCATTGGAGCTTTTCCGCAAGATGCAGGGAGAAAGGGTTGAGCCTAGTGAATTTACAATGGTGAGCTTGTTAAGTGCTTGTGCCCATTTAGGAGCACTTAAACATGGGGAGTGGGTTCATGATTATGTAAAAAGGGGTCATTTTGAGTTGAATGTCATTGTTCTCACAGCAATTATTGACATGTACTGCAAGTGTGGAGCTATTGTAAAGGCTATTGAAGTGTTTGAGGCATCACCCACAAGAGGATTATCATGTTGGAACTCCATTATAATAGGACTTGCCATGAATGGTTATGAGAGAAAAGCAATTGAGTACTTCTCTAAGCTTGAAGCCTCAGATTTAAAGCCAGACCATGTAAGTTTCATTGGTGTTTTAACTGCTTGTAAATATATAGGAGCAGTAGGAAAAGCAAGGGACTATTTTGCACTGATGATGGATAAGTATGAGATTGAGCCATCGATAAAACACTACACTTGCATGGTTGAAGTGCTAGGTCAAGCTGCGCTACTAGAAGAAGCAGAACAACTAATAAAGGGTATGCCTCTAAAGGCAGATTTCATTATATGGGGGTCTTTGCTTTCATCTTGTAGGAAGCATGGGAATGTAGAAATTGCGAAACGAGCTGCACAAAGAGTCTGTGAGTTAAATCCAAGTGATGCCAGTGGTTATTTACTTATGTCTAATGTTCAGGCTGCATCCAACCAATTTGAAGAGGCAATGGAGCAAAGAATTTTGATGAGAGAAAGATTGGCAGAGAAGGAACCAGGATGCAGTTCAATAGAACTATATGGAGAGGTTCATGAGTTCTTGGCTGGGGGGAGGCTACATCCTAAAGCTCGAGAGATTTACTCTTTACTGAATGACTCCAGTTTTGCACTTCAAGATTGATTATCTCCGAAGGGATGAACTCGTGAAATTTAAAAATCAATCTGTATGTAAGGAAGTAGCTTTAATACAGAGAAGAGTTACAATATATGAGGATCTCACAATCGAACCAAATATCCAATTTGTTTGTCAATACACAGGGATTTTTAGTTTGATTAGGGGAAAAAAGTTCCTAAAGTAGAAAGAGTACTATAGGAGCACAGGGCCATGACATGAAAATCAAATATGCAAAAATCCATTTCATTATTGTTATATTATGTCTTCCCAAATTATTCCAGTCATATTGGTAACTTAATTAGAATACGTGGTGTCTATTTA
The DNA here is from genome assembly GCA_013407115.1 of Glycine latifolia. Taxonomy (NCBI): domain Eukaryota; kingdom Viridiplantae; phylum Streptophyta; class Magnoliopsida; order Fabales; family Fabaceae; genus Glycine; species Glycine latifolia. The sequence continues at coordinate 2,412,154 of CM023954.1, forward strand.
AGCTTGTATAAATTTGAATCTAGGTCTGTCTGCAGGGCTAAACCATGCATAAGGTCACTCAAACTCTTGCTTTAGGCCTCCAGAAAAAAGCTATTTAGTATTGATATTTATATAACCTTTACTATTAGCTGGTTTAGTGTAGTGATAACTAAAGTTTGGTTTTTTGCTAGTGAATGTAGTTCAAACCTTGCTAGACTTACCAATCTCAACTTCTGTGCTTCATGCATGTTTTGCTTTGAAGTTCTAACACAAAATGCTGCAATATGCAATATTAACTCTGAAAAGTAGATCTTATTGTATTGAAAATCATTACACCCATTAATTTGCTAAAATAATTCTTAATACATCAGAATAAGCATATCATCTTGTTTTGCAATGTCAACCTTGGAAGACCCCTGATAGCTACAGTACAGTGCATATTGTGAATGTGAGACAACAACTAACAAATAGTATGCTAAGTTTCAGGTTTTTGAGAAGTTCCTCCCTGGTGCCCAAGAGTATATCTCTGGGGGCATTGTACCATTCATGAGCAGGTTCTGTGGCATTGCATACAAGTCAGAAATATCAAGATGGTGGGTGCGTCCATTTTGGTAATGCTGATTCTGCATTGCAGCAGCAAGGTCATCATCTTCCAATGGAAGGCGATCGAAAGTAGCATGCATGAATGATGCAGCCATGATTACCAGAGGGCCTGAAGCAATCAAGGCACCAACCACAGCACCTCCCACAACTTGCCCTTGAGCACCTGCCAAGTAAATTGTGAGGCCTGTGATCCCTGGAGGGGCTGGTGGGGGAAGGATTGACCCCAGCAGTGAAAGAATCTCGAATCGACCGTGAAGGGTCACAATGGCACCAGCTGAGCCTGGCTGGCGCAATGTTACATTTGTTACACAGCCTGTTCCATTGAGTATGTAAAGGCCACGTTGCTTTCTCCTTGCAAAGTTCAACAAACTTTCATTCACATCACAGCCTGAGCTCACTTCCATGGCATGAGCCTTCAGTGCATTAGCACTATCTCTGGTGACAATTATTGGTGGCTTAGGTTTGTTTTTGGAGCCGGCTGGACGGCCACGTGGTCGCCTTAAGGTGTCCCCTTCTGCTGCAGAAGAAACTGGTGAAACTGCTTTTGGGACTTTGGGAGATATTAGAGCTACATCAATGCCAGACATGTTTGAGTTTCCCTTGTCTTGTTCTTGCTTTCTATCCATTTCACCAAACATAAGACACTTTGAGGAAAATGTGCAGTAACAAAGAGCATATCGCTCTTTTCTGCTTCATAGAATTGCTTAAGTAGTTGAATTGTGACAATAAATTTTATAGGACCCCAAAAGAATGATTATTTTGTAGGATGGAGTTAAGTAATGCCAACCAACCACAAATTATTGTTTTTTGCATTACTCAGCCTAACTCTGCCTAACTTGGCTCATGTCAATTGCCTTCTCCAACAGATATCTCATGGCATATAATTATTACGCTTTACTTCGCAATATTAGCCACCAACACCTCCTTTCTCATATTATAATAATATAGAATTGCATGCCCCTTTGTTCAAAACATGATATGCGTGTTCAGTTCTGTCTGATGCATATACAATTCAACGCTCACGCACATATGAATGACAAAAATACTCTATTTCACTCCCTCGTGACAAAAAAGAAGTCAAGTTAGTGTAGAGAAAGAAGAGCAAGGAAGAGGGAAAGAGAGGGGAATTTGAAGAGAACATTGAGTGTGTAATTCTGTTCGGTCCAGTCACCCTGCAATTATTCTGTTAGCTCTGCAACTAACACTGCAAACAGTTTTTGCCGCATAAGCAATTGTCAACTAATAATAAAAAATGACAGAGAAGAGTGATATGTAGAAAATACTAAGCTGCTAGTGATTTCTTGACAAGTTTTGATGCTCAAGTTCTTGCACTGTACCATTCTTCCACTAGGGAACTTTGGATTAACGAACTTATTTGTGCTTTTGAGTTCATGAGGGGACAAAGAGGAAGCGTGACCAAGAAGAATGGCTTCCAAGGCAATCAAGTTCTTCCTGGCCTCTGTTGGATGACAATCTTGAAATTCTCCTTGCTGCTCGAGGTCTTGTTCTGTGCTGCTGCGTCCTGAGATTTAAAGAACTTTGCTGGATAATGCATGGAAGGACAGGTTGAGGAACCGGAGGGAGGTGGAGAGGTGGTGAATCATGCAAACTACCGGCTTTCATCAAGACCTAAGGAGGTCTCGAGGCTCAAAAAAACGCTTACAAAGATGCTAACAGATTATCTCTCACCAAAGTTTTCACTTGGACAATAGAATGAACTTATATATCCTTATGGAATATGAACTAAGTTCTTACCAACTGTACTAACCTTTGTTGGCATTTCCAACATGGCTTGGAGCCTTTGTTTCACAGTGTATGTTATGCATAACTGTAGAAGACTGGGAAAATAGAAGGCTCTCGTGCTTTTGGAATCTTGACATGATCCAAGTCTGGTCTTGAATTCCACAGTCTCACCATGTTACTGTTTGTTAACTGCTTTCCAGCAACTGAGCTCATTGGTCAATGGTCATATTGTTTGCCGAAATGCTCCTCATGGTCCACATCTGTTTTGTTCATATGCCCTGCTAGCTACAAATGTGGTCTAAGCATACTAAACAAATTGTTGGTGCATTGCACAAATATTTCCAAAGTATAAGTAATTTTAAAAAAAAGTAAAACATGTAAGGAAAATATTATGTTACTAAATATGATAAATTTACACATATGAAGAAAAAAATATTAAAAATGCCTTTAGTATTAAAATAGGCACTTTATTTTATTAATATATAGTAAATAAATTAAAGATATAAGATTACTAAAATTGAGGAAGGAATTATGGAAATAAATTATTTGAAACAAGATATATTATCTTTGTGTATGTTTAATATGATACATAAAAATTAAATTTAAATAAGGTGACAATAATCTTAGAAACAATAAATCTCATCAATTTGATATATTGTATCTAGATTGTAGTTTTAAAATTCAAGTCAAAATTTTAAATCAAAACTAATTAATTAAATTAAGTAAAACTATCTCAAAGAATCCACATTGGTTGATTTTCATTAGAAGGTCTGATAGAGACGTTCGAAAGGAATTCACGTTGAATGCTATATATGGTAAGCCACACGATTTTTACTGCATATTCAACATTTGAGACGCTATCCTAGCATCTAATTTTGAGATCTTCTCATATACAACGTCTGAGATATCTGATTAGTTTTGGATCCTCTCGCATTGCATCAAGCATGAATTCCTTTTCAGTGTCAATAGAATTGGACTTATTATGGGTCACAACCTGTAAAAATTCGACGCCTAAAACCAATGAAAAAAAATTAACGACTAAAACAAATGAAAACTGTGTTATTAGCAAAGAGAAAAGAATATAAATATTAGATTTTTCAGGTTTTTATTACTCATCCTACTCGTTTTTTCATGGAATTTTCATCTTGTTTAAGTTTCTTTTTAGTTCAAACTAAATTGATTCTTATAATTTTCATATATAGACGAATCCAATGAAACACACTTTACGCATTAAAGTAATTAAAAAAAAAAAGTTCAAAATCGTGTCTAGAAATAAAAAAATGATAAACATTTTAAAATGTTTAACATGTCATTAAATAAGAGACTGTTATTATAATTAATAAGTTCTTAAAAATTAAATTATACATTTTCAAAATAAATGTATTTAAACATATTTTCAATAGTTAGGCTCTGCAACTAATAAAAATGAAAGAAATATAGAAAAAAGATTATACGTAGAAAGTAAGCTGCTGTCAGTGGTGGTTTGTTGGGCAATTTCGATGTATTCCATCGGATGACAAATCGTGAAAATCTCCTTGCTGCCCAAGTTCTTCTTGGATGTATAGGATCTGAGAAGGTAAAGGTACAAGACTTGTATAATGTGGAGTAGTCAGAACCAGATTATGTGTAGGACTTTCTGAAGTCAGAATATGAGAATGCACAACACTTGTTGCTGGAGAAGGAGCCAGAACGTGAGACTGTACAAGTGTATACGGTAAGGGAGCCAAAATCTGATGAGAATGTGATGATAAAGACAAAGATCTTGGTCCAGCTCCATGACCCAATAAAGGAAACATACCTTGCCGATATTAATGACAATAAAGATCTAGTTAGTATTAGTAGAGCAGAATCATGAAATAATACAACGCTTAAACCATTAAAGTAGAGCTTATGATAAAATCTTATTGAAGTCACTTGAAGAAATTCATGCATGGATTATTGGACAGAAAACTTACAACGTTATGGATAGGAGAGGAAAAACTTTGAGAACCAAATGCATGACATTCTATTGGAGGCAATCTATGCATGGGAGGAAATTGAGTCCAAGATTGGTGTATTCGATATACAGTCCTAGCAGAAATGCTTGCTGCAGATTCTTGATTGCTATTTGAAGACCTTGGGGTAGTCTTATAAATTGTTGAAAGTAGTAGTGCTTTGGGGACTTCACGATAAGGTCTTGGGCATATGGTGTTGTTGAGTGCTCTTCATGCTCTTGAAGAGATGAAAGTAGGTCATCAACCATTTCTGTTTGAAAATCAAATATTGCAGCCCTTGATGATGATGCAGTCATGTTTGTTGTTTGTGAATTGCCAGTAATTGGGTGTTCAGAATGACTTTGACATGGAAAAAAGCTTGAACTTGCTGATATGGAGTCACTGCATCAATTTTACAGACAAATAATTCCATATTGCAGTTTTCAAATGACAGTGTTATACCAATATGTGTCATCATTATACAATATTTTCATTTTCTCACATCATATAAAATTTGCAAAATAAGGTTATAAGGGTGATTTGATTATTAAAGGAAAAGGTAGAGGAGGAGAGAAATCGTAGATTAAAATTTTTCCACTAATAAAAATTGACAAAAATAATAATTAACATTTACCAAAGAAAAAACAAAAAATTATTTGATTAAAGAAATAAAACCCTTTTATTTTCAAAACAAAAAATTCTTTTTTAAAGAAATAAAAATCATACGAGATTCTAAACTAGAAATATACATCCATTTTCTTAAATAAATCGACAAACTTTCTTCCTCATTCTTCTTACAAACAAAAACAAGGAAGTAAAATAAAATCATAATTATTTTAGCTCCTATTATCTCTTTCCTTTTGTATTTAGCTCCTAAATCCAAACTTCGTTTCTGAAAACATTTTTTTTCTTTTAAAAGGGGTTTCATCAATGTTATTTCTAAATTAAATAAATTTTGGTGATGAGTCTCATTTGTTATTAACTCATTTTAAAGTTTTCGTTCGCCTCCATCATATTCCTGATTATGAATAATAAATTTTTAAAAAAATACCTAATACCTTATTGTTGACAATAAATTCTTGCAATTTTCATCAAAAACTTAGATTTTAAATCTAGATAGAGATCATTCAAAAAAAAAAATCTAGATAGAGAGAAGAGAATCGATATCACATCCTCGATCTAAATTTTTTTGCTTTTAGCATTCAAATTAACGTTGTACGGGATGAATGCCAGCAAGTCGGATTGAAGTTAGCAAGTCTAATCCAACACAAAAGTACTCAAATATGTCAACAATTTCATGCTCCTTGTAAAGAGTTTTCAGTTGTCAGAGAAAGAAGAATATAATGATGAACCCAGGAAATCTTGCTTGCCATCCATTTCTTTTGATTTTTTTGGTCAACACAACATATATATTAAAGAAAATTAACTTTGTTATAATGTAAGATTATCTAAATAAATAAATAAAGAAATATCATATAATCATAATAACAAATATTCACCTTAATTAAAATTTTAATTTTTTTTAAGATAAGTGAACAGATATAAGTTATTGATAATTTAAAACTATATATTTAATAAAATCTAATGTAGTATTATTATTTGAGCTTAATTAACTCAGGTAGTTAAACCAAAAATTCCAGCTTGTAATAAAATCCTGTGGTCCGTGGTCAGGCGTAGTCAAGTCAAGGGAAAGGCAATGCAATGATGCTACAACCTCTATTTTAGTTTTCTTTTCTATTTATTTCTAATATATATGAATGCTTTATATTCTACTTTGTACCAAAAATTACTTTATACTTGACTAATAAAAATACAATTTTTTTGTCAAACTTATATTTATTGATAATTGATAAAATTGCGCCTAATGATATAAATTACCATCATCATACTTTATTTATATGCTATCTCGTAAATAAAAATCTCGCTAACCATTTAATGCTTTAAAATACTTTATCATTTATTTTTGTTTAATTAATTATAAAAACCTATAAAAGTCGATGAGAAATGAAATCAACAGCTAAATATACATTTTAAAACCCCCACATAAAATATTTTAAAAAGAATTATATTGGACACCACTAAAATATAGTATAACATCATGAACTATGTTTTTTTCATTTTTGTCATAAACCTTATGTTTGGATTAAGGAACACGGATAGCAAAAACAGGGGTACCTATATAATATGACTCTAATACGTAGATTAGCCAAAGTATAAAAGTTACATTAGACGTGACACGTTTTAATATAACATATTATAAAATTAAACAATAAATTGATGAATGCTAATTACTTAAAAATGAATAGAACAATAAAAAGATGTTGATCCTCCTTTTATCGACGTTCCTTTCAGCTTGGTTTGGTGGGGACATTTAGGATGTGCTCTGATTGTTGAATGGGCGGTGCTCTGATTGTTGGGTTTACATTTGCACCCACCAAACAGAAGAAAAGTCTTTGGTTTACCAACTTTTCTTCTCAGAGATATATGGGAATTGGGAATGGGAGGTCTTACTTTGAGAAGGAGCAGACATATATATTATTCAGTAACCCTAGCTGTTATTTTTAAGGGATCATTCACCGGTTTGTCTCCAAAAGGGGACCTTTTCAATTAAAAAGAGCTCTCAACTCTCATGTTTAATTTGCAATTAAATATTATTGTAAATAATTAGTAACAAACAGCTTTAGCTTTAAGTTGAGGGTCTGGTCATTAGTGAACATCCCAGGATTCAACCGAAGTTTTTGTTTTCAGCGTACTATACATGAAGGAATGAATCTCAGAAAGTTTAATTATATATTCAACAATTGAATTTGACTTCCTTACCTGTAAAAAGCTAAAACTTTGTTATGCTAATTTTTTTTTTTTTGGATTATATTTTGCTACACTGTCACTTGTTAACAGTTTAAGTAGTAAGTATTGTATATGGTAATCTTCAAATAGAGTTATGAATTCTTGTTTTGTAAAAATATTCGCTTTTAAATGAGTCTATCATATTTTTATCAGATTAACTAACTTATATTATATTATATCATAATCAAAATCTAATTAAATAATTTATTTATTTTAGTTTAAGTTATATGTATTGTAAAATATTTTTACACAATAGGAATTTACCCAATCACCACATATATTAATTAGAAGAATGGTATGGTGGTTAAATTAACGCTAACAATAGATATAAATTAAATTATTTATATATTTTCTTAAAAAACTTAAGCAAATAAAGAAATAGTGAGTCCTTTTGACATCAATACGCCGCCTACTTTATAAAGACAAGACAAAATAAGAATTGCACCAATATAGGCTTGATAATAAACTTTACAGTCTATATCTTATATGGTGACAGATTGTCAATATATATTATTATCTAAAAATTTGCTATTTTAGAGTCTCATAGTCTACACTGACATGGGGGAAAAAGTCTTAAATTTCTAATGTGAACTGAAAAAGAAAAAGGAAATAAAAAAAGGTAGTCATGTACAATATATTATCATATATCCTAGAAATCATTCGATGCTAGATTTCTTTTCCATCATAAATTCGGGTTAGGAGACACTTGAAGGGGCAATATATTATTATCCAAGTGATAATTGAGTTATGGAAGAGTGTGAATGAATAGCAAAATATAAAGATGACCTAAATAACATAGTAAGGATCTAATTATTTCGACAAATGGTAGACTTTGATTCTTCTTATGAGAAGCCTGAAATCAATTAATAATTCATTAACAGATTGATCACCTCTTTACCTCTATTCTTTAGATTGAATTTTTTGGTTTGTACATCTAATTAATTAAAAGAGGGCAGGAAACTTTATATATGGAGCTAAAGTCTAAAAGTTCATACATAAAACAGCCTTAATGCTTACACACATTGATATGCATATGCTTCATGTATAAAGTCTTGTTGCACATACATAAACATAAGTTTGTTTGGATCTGCTTAGACTTATTCTCTTGCTTATAGTTAATTAAAAACAGTGTATGCAACTATACGAGACAATTGAGAAGTTTATAAATACAGAAGAGTGGGGGAATGGCCGTTGGCGTTGGATATATACATCACATTTTGTCCATCTTATTTTCCTCTTTTGATTTGATGTGAATGTGATAGTGTGAGCATATGAGCATATGAGCATATGATAAGGCATAAGGGAGGGAAAGGGAACCAGATGCGTGCCACAAACTTCGGGCAGCAAGAAAGGGATAAAAGGAATGTGACGTGAAAACCCACTCAGCAACCATATATAGCCATAGTCATAGACATAGGCGTGATGAGGAACAGCATAATTTTTTTTTCCTTGTTGTTAATGTTATAGAAAGAATAAAAATCCGCATTATTAAATTTATACTATTATTTATACATTATGTTTTTATTTTATTTTTTTACTATAGTTTTAATACTATTATATCTAAATGGATTCATGTATTTAATTAATATATAATACAGAACTATTGGTTTTTCTTACTTTTTAAATACCGAAGAATTTGCGTTGGAGCTGAACAATCAACAATAGCAGCGAGCGAATCTCTCGTACGTGTCACTCTCCGGTCAAATGCCGGTGCCCAATCGCATGACACGTGTAAGAATAAACCTCCAAAATTACAAAAACAAAATGCTTATAGTCGGAATTCTTGACTAACTCCACTCCCTTGTTAACAACGTGACTACGACCCCCCCATGACACTTCCCTCCTCTATCAAAATATATCTCCAACAATGATAGTAAATAATGATAATGTACATGAATACAAATTATTTATATTCATTTGTTTATGTAATAATACATATTAATTATTTGTATTTAGAAATGTAATAATACTAGCTAGAAGGTATTGTGCCTTGTCAACATACTAATGCAAGGACCCCGGATAATCAATCACACGCTATCATATAAGATCCTACCAAACCAAACCATAGACGTGGAGCTCAAATGAACACAAAATGTAAATTTGAGGTTGAGGTTTTTTTATTAATTTTTCTTCTTAAACATTACAAAGCAAGCCAAAAACCTTCTAATAAAATACATAGAATTGTTGCCTTCTTAAATAACATCAATTATCTTTTATTATATAAAAAGAGAAACATCTTAGCATGCAAGCATTATTCAACTTGTTATTTTTCTTTCTCTTTTGATTAAATTCAAAACGATCAAATAAATTAATAAAGGAGTGCTTTAATTAATTGAGAAGTCCCTATCAACTATATAGGTATAAATCTTTCAACCAACTGACTAATAATTCTCGAATCGATTGCCTTTTGAGGATTAAAATATTTGCCTCATGTTAATTATTTTATATACTTTTTTTACATCCTTTAAAATACGTCAAATTGCATAATATATGAACAGAAAAAAAAATAAAGCAACTTACTATTTTTAAGATTTGAACTCCTAACCTTAAAGTCATGCGACGACAACTTTAACGTTCTCATAAGACAAAAAAAATATACAAGATTTTTTTTCCAACACAAATTAAAGTGTGTGTAAACAAGTGATATATGTAAAATATGATTAGATGTTGTTTGGGAATATACGGTGTATTACTATTAAATCAAGAAACCACGCCACATGCACAAGCAGGTATATATAAAACAATTGTTCCTTTATTTATTTTGAAAGAAGAAAAATTGATTTGCTTTAGAAAAAAAATGAACCACACACTGACTTTAGAAAGATTAAGATAGAGAAACACTCCCCAATTAGCTCCAAACACTAAAGTGAGGTGCAAAAGTAGAAGGGAATAAAAGCAAGAAGAAAAACAAAGTTCTAAACCAAAAGCTCACTTTCCCATAACAAGCTACCACATTGAATTTAAGTCTTAGCTGAAATATCATTCTCAAAGCTACCTTTATTTTTTGATCTGGCCCTTCCTCCTCCAACCTTCTCCTTCTCCCATTCTCCCATCTCTTCAGTTTCTCGCTTCCATGGAGAATGAGAAGGACCGTTTTTATGATCCCTTTCATTACAACCACCACCATGATCAGCAACTCAACCACTCATCATCAAGCTTTCCATTCTTTAGGGACCACAACAACTCAGCACCAATTGGCTCACAATTAAACTTTCAAGGGTTTGATGATCCTAATAACCCTTCTTCTCATCATCACACCACTTTCACTGACTGCTTACATGGTTCCATGGATTACAACACCCTCTCAAGAGCCTTTGATATGCCTTGTTCATCTTCTGAAGTGATCTCCTCCAATATTGATGAAAACCCCAAGAAGCCTAGTGCAGGAGGAGACTCTGTGGGGGTCAGTGGGAACCAACAATCAACACCTAATTCATCTGTGTCTTCATCATCCAATGAAGCTGAAGCAATCATAGAAGAAGACTCAACCAAGAACCAGAAAGATAAGCAGCCAAAAGGGTGTGAAGAAGGAGATGAAAAGCCTAAGAAAGAGTAGGTTTAAATTAAAATTCTTCTTCTTTTGTCCCCTCTTTCTTTGTGATTTCTTATAGATCAATGGAGGGTAAGAAGATTTTAATTTCCTCATAGACTTTCTCTTTTTTCTTCTTTTAACAATTCATGAATAGGATCTGATTATCTTATTAATTATTAACTGTTATTTTCTAGAGGGTATGTAGAATTTTGAATTTTCTTCTTTGAATGTACTATTTAGTAGTATTTACTAATGCAATTATAGTATGCCCATATATCATTTCGTGTCTTTTCAGTTGTTTATGACTTTCAATGTCTCTTATGAAATGAATTTGGTCAATCTTGTCTCTACTCTCTTATACTATATCCAGTGTGTGTAGGTTTTTGTGTGTATGACTAAAATGGTGGAGAGTGTGGAACAATGATAGGCACTTAACCCTAAAATAATTGTTATCGGTTTGGTGAGTATTATCTGCCATCTTGTGGTGAATTTGACTGATGTTTTGGAGCGTTTCAGGAACAAACCCAAAAAGAAAGAGAAAAAGCCAAGAGAGCCTCGCTTTGCCTTCTTGACTAAAAGTGAGGTCGATCACCTTGAAGATGGATACAGATGGAGAAAATATGGACAGAAAGCGGTCAAGAATAGTCCATACCCAAGGTTAATTATTTTTTCCAATTTCGAAATTTCTAATCTAGTTACTTGTACATTAATATTAACCTTTTAAGGCAAAAATGATGAGGGCTCTTGTATTTGTATCAGCCGAAAAAAATGATTAAGAAGGGTTGTGGAATATTGGGGTGTGCCAAAATCATCACATATTGACACACAAAGTCTTCTATTTATTTATTTATTTGTTGCCATATCGATGTAATGATTCATATTCTTGTCATACTAAGGTTGTGTAACAACTTATTTCTAAGTACTTATTTGAGGCTTGTTTTTGTTATCAACTATCTAATGATGAAATTGAAGACATACCATATATATTGTAAATATGACCATAATATTACACTTACGTATATATATTCAACAATACCAAGAAATTATATACTTCTCATCAATTAATTGCACATTTCACGTAGGAATGTAACATTGATTCTTTATTTATAATGCAGGAGCTATTATAGATGCACGAGTCAGAAGTGCGGTGTAAAGAAAAGGGTGGAGAGATCATTCCAGGACCCAACAATCGTGATCACAACATACGAAGGGCAACACAACCATCACTGTCCAGCAACACTAAGGGGCAGTGCTGCAAGCATGTTGTCATCACCTTCCTTTTTTGGTTCCTCTTATATGGCGTCAAGCTTACCCCAAGATTTTCTTGCTCAGTTGCTTCCAAGCTATAGCCAAAATGATCACCAAAATCCAATGTTTCACCAAAACCTTTCCCATAATTTCCATCCCCAGCCTCAACAGCAGCAGCAGTTCCAACTCCCTCGTGACTATGGTTTGTTGCAAGACCTACTACCATCATTCCCTGGCAAACAAGAGCCATGAACTTACTGAAAACCTAGTGCATGTTTTGATTTATTTTATCTAGGAAAAATAATGGTTTTATATTTTATGTTACTACTAGAAAAATTAAAATTAGTAACGGAATGATCTATATATATGTTTAAAAGAAATCCGTTACTAAAATTTAGTGATCCCAAAATTAACTGGTGAAGGAAAAGTAATTTTCTATCACTAATTTGATCACTGATTTATTAATTTTTAGTAGTATATATTTCTAGGAATTTTTTTTAAAAATAGTTATCTTTTCAAGATAAACAGAATTAAACATGCACTTAACCCTTTTCTAGCTATTAGCATATGGTGGAGCTTGTAGTGTATTTTCACAGTTATATATATTAGTATGTGTGGTAATTAAGCAGTAGCTTCCCCTTGGTTAATTACCTCCTTCTCTCTTTTAAGTCATATATATGTGTACCTAGATTTGTATGGAAATGAAAGACAGATCTATATATGGTAGTGGCCGGGGATCTAAGAGCATTAAATTAGTATTTAGAATTACTGCAGATGAAACTGATCTTGATTAATATTCTTAAATATAGTTTGGTAAATTTTGTCAAAAATGTCAGAGATGGGCGGTGTGTTTTGCATTTGAGTACTTGCAAGTTGCGAATATGTAGTGGAGAAAGATGGTTTTGACAAGACGATTAACGTACCATTAATGATTGATCTTTCTCAGTGAAAGGTACATATATTGATAGGACTACTTAGTGAAGGTTTCTTGGATCACTAGCTAACACAGTTAAAAGAGTGGTCAAGGAGTACGCTACTAGAAATAGAAGTTTTCAATATAACACGATGGTAACGTAGCTATTGATTCATTCCTATTTATAGTCCTTATTTTTTTGCATTGATAATTTGATATATATGTCAATCATTTTACAGTTTTTATATTACAAATTATGGGGGGATTAATGAAGAACTATATGGGTACATGGAGTTAAGACCGTGTGTGTGTGTGTATATATATATATATATATATATATATATATATATATATATATATATATATATTTCGACGTCAGTTATAGTGTATGTGCTTGCGTGTGTAACTATACTTTTGGTTGTGGATAAATACCTAACTTTTAAGATTGATATGATCTTAAGCTACTGTTTTATTATTTATTATCTTCTTTTTTCTGTTTTGTCGTGAAACCAAATGGAGGAATCAATATAGCTCCAGATAATTCAAATGCAAGCTAAAATTAGCAATAAATCTTTACCAACTAAACCATTTGTGTATCAGGGTCTACTAGTTCGAAATAAAGTTATTTAGAATTAATGATCTATTTTGCTTTAAGAATTATTATAATAAACAAATTTTTAGAAATTGATTGAGTGTCTCTTTTATTTATTTATTTAAAAAAAGAAGAAGCAATGGTATCGTAGCATTTTTTTGCTTATTATTAGATTCCCAGATGATTTAAATATAGAAAAGAATGAAACAAAAGGAATTGGAGGTTTTATTTCTCCATTCTTTCCCTCAAATAACCTATTTTAATTCGCCCTTAAAATTAAGGTGAAAGTGGGAACTGAAATTTTTTAATAGATTAATTAATAAGTACAATAATTCTGTTTCAAATGAGTTTCCTTTTGTTGCCTTATTAGTCTTTCAAATGAAAGTAATTTTATTCTATTCGTTTTACCCTTTAGTACATCCATAATTGTAATTCATATATTTTAAAAATCCAAACATATCATGAAAATTCTTTGTTATACTTAAGAAATTTAGACACTTTAAAATACTAATCATGCCGTGCCATATTCATATATGAACACTTTGAAATTGTAACTTACATATTTTTTTCCTTTTAAAAAAATATTATACCAATATAGATCATAATATCATAATAATTGGATAATTTATAATTTTTTGGCTCCTTTTTAAAATATTAATTTTATCTGTATTTATGTTGTAGTGTAGTTTTAACTTGTGTGCATGTGTACTTTCGAGGTTATACTAAGACTTTATTTTCTATTTGATTTAGACTTTTATTATTCATAATTCACTTTAACTTATTTGAATTTAGTCAGATGATTCGCTGAAAAGGACAATTTTTTTCGAACTTTTACTTAAACTTAAACCTGAACTACTAGCACAGGTAATAGGCTATATTAATACTCTCTATGTTAAGTTTTTTTTTTTAATATACTTTTTAAAAAGAGTTGAGATAAGTATACAAATTCTTATTATTGTGTAAATATGACATTCTAATTATTAAAGCCCTCTTTCTTTATCAACATGGCGAAATGGTATGTACCTCTTCCCTCCATGCCAGCCATATGATAATTAAAGTAATACGAAGACAAATTAAAAAATAAGCGCAAATTAACCAAGAAAATATATACAACGAAAAAAAAAACAAGAAAATGAGACAATTTTTCTTCTTGATTAAGAACAATATGTTGCAGGCATCTTCTCGAATCTTTTCGATTTGTTTGTTTTGTCATTATTGCAAAATTTATGCTCTAAACTTTCAATATTCAGGAGCATTATCATTTTAGAATTCCAAAACTAATACGATTGGATTAGTTTTCCTGTTTAAAAAAACTTGATTCACGAGCTTTATATTTTTTGTCATTGATTCACGAACTTTATATTAATACGAGTATATACGACCAACCTATAAATTCATGATACAAGTAGACAGCCAGAAACCTCGTATTTGTGGGTATCTGTTTTTACTTTGACATGAAATAATCGAGTTTATTGGTTACAGATTTGGGTTTGGGGATTATTCGATATTTTTAATCGAAGTCGGGGATGAGATGTTATTATCCGTCCCGTATCCATACTTGTTCCAATGATGAAATTATTAAAATTTCCTTTTGTCACTATAGTGTAGGATTTTTAATTTTTTGTTCACTCGTTTAGGTTTCAAGTTACAACACACACATCGATTATATTTTTTAAACTTATAAATTCTTATTTATTATTAGTAGGTTCTAGAGCAACTTAAGAATCAACTTTTACGGATGAGATTAAGGGCCTATAAGCTTCTTTAGAAGTATTTTTAGGAAAAGAAAATAAGAAGAAATAAATGAAATAAATTTTTTCATAAGCCTAAATCAATTCTTCATTAGCTCATTTATATGTGTCTTTTTGATATTTTAGAGAAGTTATATGAGATAAATTTTATAAATTAACTAATGAAAAATTAATTTTAACTCATGGAGAAATTCATTTCATTTTTTTTTTATTTTTTTCACATAAGTATTTTTAGAGAAACTTATACTCAAACAGGATGTGAATCTAATGATGAAGGTATATTTACTTTTAGTTGTTCTGAAAAACTTTAATATCATTATTCATATCTAATTTTCCAAAAAATATAAAGAAAGAGATGGATCTTTGGTCTTGAGCATTCCCCAACATTTGCAAGATTAGTAGATATTATTGTTGATCAATAAAGTAATACCTATACTTATTTACTATTTTAAGATTTGAAAGAAGATCTAAATATATGATATTTGATTTTATAAATATCGGGGGTTGAGGAAGAAATGTTAATGGTATCTTTGGTGAATTTGGTGATTATTTTGATGATGAACATTGTTTTCATTTTCTAATTTGGTATAATTTGAACTAATAAACATTGGATTAGTATCTATGACTTTGAGTTATGTTATTTAATATTTGATGTATTTTGTTTACCTTAAAAAATAAAGGAATCAAGGAAGACAAATGTATTAGTCTTAATTTTATTTATTACCTGTTAATTTTATTTTATATTTTTTTACATAATTTAATATTCTTTTCTTGATTATTTTTATAGACAAATGTGGTGTAATGAATTTATTGATATATAACAATCAATTTATTTTTTTGTAAAATCAGATTTTTAATATAATTTTAAAAAAAACTTATTTTACAAATCTATACGGGGAACAAAAGGAAGACAGAAATATCTAATACCCAATCAAATCAAGATGAGATAATAAATTTCAACTCGTTAAATATCCTCTCCTCTGTCCATTGCCATCTCTGAATACAAACCCGAATTTGTGATTGAAATTATGTATACATTGAAGTAGAATAAATATTGCAAAGACCATATGGGTTTAAACGTTAATGCCGTCAGGTTATAGAAAGACAACCATAAGTAGTTAAGATGTCTGTTGAATGCTGTGACATTTGCAAAATAACTTTCTTTTTTCTACTTCATTTTTTATCTATTTCTTTATTCCTTTTTCATCATATTGTTTAGCAAATATATTTCTCACTCTCTTTCTTCTCTTCCCTTATTTTCATCTGATCTCATACACTATAAAATGGGGTTTAGTTACCCTTAACTTTTCCGTGTTCATTATTAAACAATTATTTGACGTTTACCAATTACTTTCATAATTAATTGTATCCTGTTTAATTGATTACGATGAATTAATGATAATCCAACTAGCCATACAGCTATCCAAGTTGATAATTTTATAAGAAAAAAGATAATGCATTGGAAAATGGAAATGCACGTTCTAGGGTACGTGATATCCATAAAATCATTTACTGGTTCTAACTTATAAATGTACTAGTATATGACTATAATGGGCATATTTTATTTATTTATTTTCTACTTAAAAATTAAATACGCAATTTTTTTGTGTGTGTAACTATTCAAACACGGGGGTGCCTAAAATCCTAAATGCATGTTTTCCGTAGATCAAATCATACTTAAAAAGGAAAAAGCAAGTTGCTTAAAATTTCAGTGCTCTCATACTCATTTGCCTAGCAAGCTGTCTCGCTCTTATCTTTTTTAGATGAGTTACGGTGTTGATTATTTTTCTGTGATGTGTTACTAATTTGTGTTTATTGTTTTATTATTTGAACATAAAAATTTAATATTAGATATATTATTATCTACAATTGTTTTTATCTTATTTGTATACACGTATTCTAAAAATGCACCCTAAATTAAAAGGACATTTTTTTATTTATTTCAAAAGACAAGACAACAAAGTTATGGGTAATTTTTATATATGGAATTTATTTTTAATAGTATATGTCATTTCTTAATTAGTTATGTATAATTATATTATTGTAAATAATTTAAAATATTAATCTCAAAAAGCAATCTTTTAGTGTAACCATGTAGTATTTTTTTTAATATTGTACAAAACTTTACATTATAATTTTCAAAGTTCCCTTTTTTATCCATATATTTAATATACATGAGAACTTATTAATTTCTATTGTATTTTAATTAAAAAATATATTAATTTCTTTACTAATAAGTAATATCTTAAAATACTGAACATTAAAAAAAATTAAAATACTGAACAACTAGACCATGTTAAATTCTTAATAGAATGTTGATTTGAAATTTGACACACGGGAGGGTGTTATATGGCATACAAAGTCAAAGCAGGTGGCGCTAACGGGCTTGACTATAGCTGAGGGCTGCTCCAAGGTTTAAAACATTTTAATATATAAACATTAAAAATAAAAAATGATATAATTTACTGTTAATTTCATTTCGATAATTGATAACTTTGAGAAAATGAGGAAAAATATCCCATAAAAAAAATTCTAAATGATCACGAGACAAATAAAAAGTGACAAAACTGATTTATTTTTTTCCCATGTTAAACAATATCACTACTTTTGTAGATCGCAGAAGTCCAAATCATTATGGCTATAAATTCGGTTTACCATAATTAACGGAACTAATTAACAAACTTTGTACCATCCAAACCGTCTTAATTAATTCCATGAATGAATCATTGAGTGCCTCCATTATTGATTTATCGTTTGCTCTGCCGCCATAGAAGCTTTTTAATAAGCTTCACCTTTCTCGCGACAAAATTTGAATCCTTAACAGTTTGTCCGTCTCGACTCTCGTGTGCTTTTAGTTTATCCTAAATTTATCAACGATTAGTCAACACAAAATTACTATCTCTACATCAAAATATTTGCTACTTTAAAAATCAAGATCAATTATTTATTCTAATATATCTTCATTTATTATTTTAGTATAGATTATATGTATCTTTTATTAGAACAAATTTTGTTTTAGTCAAATAGAAAATTATTGACAATATTTTTTTAAATTTTTTAACACATAAATACCCAAAAATATATTCATTTATTAGTATTTTACATAAAATATTTAATTAATTTACAATATTATACTTTAGCTCTTTTAACAAAAATATTTTAATAAAAGAAACAAGAGACTAGTTTATTAAAAAATAAAAAATGGAAACTTATCACACTTAACCAAGCTAGTCAAAACAAATATTGATTAAATTCTATCTATACACACATAGGAAATTACCATTAAGGTAGATTAAGTCTAATGAAAGAGATTAATTTCTCACAATGTAACAACATAAGGTTTTGATCTCCAGTGAAAAATATATTCATATTTAGTTTACGTCTCATTATGTTTTAGACAAGATTATCTTTAAAAGAAGAAACTAAAGAAGAAAAAAACCAAACATCGATCCATACCAAATTTTGTCAAATGAAAATTTCAAGGAAATAGATGCTTACATTTTTTTTTTAAATAGAAAAGATAAATTTTGTTAACACAATGAAATTAGCATTCATACATTATTTTTTTATGATAATTTCTCTAAGATTAAGTTGGGGGTAAAAGGAAAAAGAAAAAAAGAAAATGTTGTGAATTTGATTCTTTCCACTAATCAAAAATTAACTGTTAACATTTAATATTTGTTGATAAAAAAATTTATCTTGAGAGAAATATGAACAACACATTTTTTAATTTATTTTTTTAACACATTATGTCTCATTATTAAAAATTTATTGAAAATTATAAAAATTAGTGAGTTTCATAAGATATATTATTTAATAAATTTTCTTGATTTTGTATTTTTTTAATAAGTGTTAATCAATAATAAAAAAATGTGTATTAGAAAATGTTATTAACAATAATCTTTTCCATGATGTCACAAACAGTTACCAATTCATTCATATTGAAAAGGTTAAATAATCAGTTCCTGAAAGTCTATGATAATTTTAAGTTAATCTCTAAATTCAAATAAATTAAGAAGTCCCTGAAAGTACTTTATAGCTTTCACAATTTTTTCTCCCTCACACATTTAAGATATATATTATCATTAACATGCAATTTTATTTAATACTTATATGCAAAGACTAAATTGCATTTTAACGATACTATTCAGGGACCTATTTGTAATGAAAGACGAATGTGGAAGACAAAAGTTATTTTGAGGGGCTCTTTTTAATTTATTAACATATAGAGACTAACTTGAAATTGTAGTTCACTTTAAAGATGCCTATTGAAAAATGAAGGCGGATTAACCAGGATTAATTTACAAATAAAGTATTAAATAATTTGAAATATTTCACCAAATTGAGAGACAATCAATACTAAAAAAAACTCTAATATACTTTTTCGATTTATTAATATCACATAAGACACAATGATAATAACAATACTGGTGGTGGTATTGTAGTGTCTCACATGGACACTACATAAGCACATAGCATTCATAAATCAATATTTCTTGTAAATATTATTCGACATTTTATTAGAGTTTTTAGTGTTTTCTATCACAAATTGATAAAATATTTCAAAAAAGATCTACGTTTATAATTTGTTTGTAAAACTAACCCCTTTTAACTCATCCCCAAAAATGAAAAGATAGTCTAGCTATATAAATGCACTAGTTGTCCTTGTCCAACTTGTTTACAACACCGACTTGTCATTTATCTACACATACGGATACAAACAAAGTTGTTGCCCAATAAAAGTTTGAGTGACATGCAAGGCATATCTTGATACAATAAGGGAAGTGTTTCATTGATGTGGGACAGTAAAAATTATCCTCTTTGTAGAAATAAATTCATTATTGAAGTAGTATCTCATGTTCGATTTTATTTTTAATCTTTTTATGAATAAAAAACATGTTAAAAAATCCAAGTAAAATTTACAATGCAGTTAAAGTTTTTTAAAATTTATAAATGATTGTGAAAATTTTAAAATTAATTCATTATAAAAATAAAATTTTAATCCCTCGAGTAAATTATATTATTTTCCGACTAAATCCTTTTACTTATTTGTACATTGGATTTTTTTTATCATGTCATCAATGTCAAGTGTCTAAGAATTTTACCAATAATTAATTTTCATTGAAAAGTTTAACCCATCTAAGTCTCATATCTCAATCATATTTTTTACATTCAAAAAATCTAAACTCAATATCTTGGTTAACTAAGAATCTAAGTCTAATTTCATCATACCAACTAAATAATATTAGTGAAGAGTCATATTTTTAAAACATTAAATATATAGAGTTATTTTTTATTTAATACTTTCTTTATGAAATATTAAAATTATTTGTTATGGTATATAACATTAGGCTTGAAAAAAAATTTGTCAAAATTATCAGTTGACGTGGAATTAGACATGCAGACAGAAGAAGTGTTGCATCTATCTGGCAAAAGAGTAGACGCCGTGTATGTAGGAGAACTAGAGAAGTATTGAAGCACCAACGGCAATCTCGCAAAGTCCCTCTACTTTTGATATTTGAATCGATTCCGTGGTTGAAAAAGTGACATGCTTGTGGCTATTGCTTATAGAAATATACTTGTTTTGTCTGACATGCAAGTTCCAACCTCAAAGCAATGCCTTAAAATGGCAGTTTCCATCACATTCCAATTGCATAATCAACGTGACTTGAATATTGCCAACTAGTTAACGCAAAAGTAAGAGTAGCAAAAGGTGGATTTACATTTTTTAATTCCATGTTAGAACTAGAGTCCAAACAAGCTAATTTATAAGAAACAGCTGGTTACCCATGTATAGAAAATTAATTTGTTTAATGAGAAGTGAGGGAAATGAAAGAATTATGGAGTGATTGTATACACCCAAATGTTGATACTGGACATGATCACACGAACAATCTTTTGTTGTGATCATGTTACATACTCTTCTAACAACATTTGAAATCATTATACTCGTTAATATGGAAACTAGCATAGATTTATACTACTCTATTTTAGAAGTCCAAATACTCAGTAGTATGCGTGTAATAAATATATAAAATTATGTGAAAAAGGGTTATGTTTGATAGAGAAAAAGGAAATAGAGGGAGTAGAAACAAGTAAATAATAAAATAAAAGAGAAATAGATAATAAATAGAGTAACAAAATTATAGTTGTTTTGT
This sequence comes from Glycine latifolia, assembly GCA_013407115.1. Classification (NCBI taxonomy): domain Eukaryota; kingdom Viridiplantae; phylum Streptophyta; class Magnoliopsida; order Fabales; family Fabaceae; genus Glycine; species Glycine latifolia. Next base: position 2,433,493 of record CM023954.1, read on the forward strand.
TTGAGAAAAATAGAAGGGAAATTGAGTAAAAATAAGATAAAGTATTGTTAGGTCTGAAAGTAGGAAAAGAAAAGAAATTTAATAATTTTTAAAAATTTAAATATATTTTTTGTATATGTAAGTTTATATTTTTCAAATTTAGTGTTTGTAAAAAAAATATTCATTTTTAATTATTGTAAATTTGTATTTTTTTTTAATTTTGATTTCTGTAAGATATTTAGTTCATATAATTTTTTTAAATTATTGTAAAGCTGAAACTTCAACATACCCAATTGTCTTACAAGTGGCCTGTTTCTATTTTTTAATAATATCTTTTGAATTTTATCACCTTAAAAATAATATTTTAAAAATAGTTATGGTAGTTAGGATTGTAGTTTAAGTTTTTTGCATTTTATATATGACTTTCATTTTGTTTATATCTATTAATAGTTGCCTCAAGTTTTTCACTCAAATCTTCTCTGTAGTGAGTGGAAGTTAATGACTATGGACTCCACCAGTAGTTTTTTTTTTTTTAATATTTCTCGTTTATTTCACGTGTACCAATCGCGGGAAGTCGTACACTTCTTTGCATTTCTATCCCCTTCACTTCTTTTCTTAAATATTTCACATGTACTAGACAGAGTCTTACTAATGAAAATTGAATGTACAATTAGCATGTGTTGCTTACATGCAGGTTAATTATTCGTAGATTTCTATATTACTTATATGTGTCTAGCATATAATGTTTTTCAAACTAAAAGAAGTAAAAGTTGATCATAATTGAACATTATTTAATCTCAATTGTGGATGTTTTGAGTAAGTTTATGTTCAAACAAATCATTTCTCATTCTATGCATTTTTATAGCAGAAATTAAGATTAAAAGAGAAGAAAGCAGGACCAAGACGATGTTGAATATTCTGGAGTCTCACACGACCCGTGTTAGAGTTGGCGCCATTCGCGCCAAGGAATGAAAATAGGGTAATATTCACTGTCATCTCACGCCAATGGAGTGATAATTGACGCTATCCGCTCCAGTAACATAAAAATAAGGCAATTTCTACTGTCATCTCACGCCAGTAGCACGAGATTTGGCGCCAATAGCGCTAAGACTATATCAGGCCACGCTAGTCGCACCATGCTTCACGCCATTAGCGCCAGCGTCACGTGATGTCAAAATAATGCTTTCTGTTGTACGAGCTGGGGAGACTATTGAGGGATTTTTACACCCTAAGTATAAATAGAAGCTTAGAAGGTTGAAATGGGGTTCGACAACAGGTACACAACAATCCATATTGAAGGAAATAGAGAAAAGCAAAGGAGAAGGATTGGGATTGATTGAAGAAAGCTAGGTCAAGAGGTTGGAAGCAAGATTGAAGGGTTTAATTTCTTCTTCTTCTTCTTTTCTTTTTTGAACCTAGATCACTTGTATCTAATGCATTTGAAGTCAACCATGAATAGGCTTGACTAGATTCTTTATTGTGGTTAGGGCCATAAACCTAATGTGAACTCCTTTGTAATTGATTGATTCTATGATTCTTTTATGCTAAGTTATTTTATTTTATCTTGTGATAATTAAATACATCTTTGTTAGACTTGATCATTAATAAAGTTTTGAGGGTTAGGGTTTACAATAGGAATATTGGGACTTTAATTTCTGATCGCGATAAAATAACAATTGGTACATTACCTAGGGATAGGGATGTATGAATGCAGATTAATTGATGTATCATCTTAATGCTTAACTTAAGAGAGATCACCAAGGAATTAGAGTTTTTGCTTGGGTTAAATGGTTAAAATCACTAAGGAATTAGAGTTTAACTATTTTTAACATAACGATACATTATCTGAATAACTAGGATAATTGAATGTAGTAATCAATTCGAGTAAAGAAGGTTGTGATTAAAAGGTATATGTGCTCTGACTACAATTAATTATCATCAATTCATAAAACCTAATTAATATTGCTTTTGGATTCTTGTTAATTCGTACTTCTGTTCTTTTAATTTCTTTTCATCTTGATACAAACACTCATTCTTATTAATAATTATTCATCCAAATTAAAGACAATAGTTGTGATAATTTTGGTGTCTCAATCATCGTGAAAACGATACTCTATTTATCATTTAATTACTTGTAATGATTGGTGCACTTGCCGAATGCGCGACAATTATCTCTAAAGTTAATAAATATTAGCTGATAGCTTCCACGTCTTTAAAAAAATATATGCATTTTTTTCTTCTGTTCCTAGCTACCATGTTTCCAAACATACTTAACATTGCTTGTATAGAAGTAGTAAATGTATGTAATTTATAAAGCCTATGTTAGCATATTGAAAAAAAAAAGACCATTAATTGTAAGTTTTCAATAAAATAAATACTAATATAAAAAAAGGTTAATTAACATAATCAACTCAAAAAAACAATTACATGTGAACTAAGTATTAATCTAAATACATGCAGTAAATAACAAGTTCATAAAAGGAAGGAAGGAGAAATCAAAAGCTGTGGCAAATATGGGCCAACTTGCCCCATTCCCCATGGAGCTTGTAAAGTGGTACGTAGCAGAAGAGAAAGATAGTTATCAAGAAGCCTAGATTCTAGTCCGTGAAAATAGGTCTACTTTATCAGAATATTGAATTATTATGTATTCCACTTCCACCGTTTGAAGCCTTCAACTTGAATCATTTGTTTGCCTGTCTGCCAAATAAGTGCTTCCTCAAGAAACTCCCATGTTTAGATTCTCTTTCCGTTTAGGTGAAATATGAGAATCAACAAAGGATTGAAGTAACAAATGCAAATTTAAAAGTTTTTCCCTTCTCATTATTTCAATAAGATCCACAAAAATGTTTGTACAATTTAATTTAATTGTGAAAGATAAGATTCCTTTATGACACTAGCATCAATGGAATGGAACAAAAATTATGTTGAAAAGAATCAAAAGATAATCATAACTAGATTAGCCATTCACAATTTTAGTGCATGAACCAACAGTGTGCTGTGAAGGAAAGCAACCACTTTTACATATTATTGGGGTACTGCATCTTTCGGTGCTGGCCATCTTGAAATGAAAACTTAATTAACTATACTGTTAGAAATGAAAAAAAAAAAAATTAATTCCCATTTCTTGTCAGATAATTTGTGCAAGTTGGAATTTGAACCATGGGGACATTGCTTCTACACGTATAATAAGCACATAAGTGACTGTAGAGACAAACCTTAGCTATATCTAACCGTAAAAGCCCAATAATTTGGAGAGGGGAGAGAAGCAGCAGTAGTAATGATAAGGAATCAAATTGTTGAGAAAATAACACAAATAAGTCAAAATACTGCATAAGAACATCTCCACAAGCTATTTAACTTAATTTATATCAGCCCTATTACCACATAAGTTTTAAAAATTTTAATGTGCAAGGCTGTGTTTGGAAAGTTGTTACGCACACTGCTGTCCAACAGACCTTTTACACAATTAGGCCTTGGATTGGCATTATGTTCAACTTAAAGGATATACAAACACAGTAAAACTTTAAAAACTTAAAACAAATCTCACAAGTTATTTCATATGTTTATATTCTTTTATAAAGTCACACAAGAAATTATTCTTTTAATGTTAAGGAATAAGGACAACTTTTTTTTTATTATAAAAAAACAAAATTCTTACATGAGTTCTACATTTTCACCACTTTGCTAAAAATCATTAGGTATCAATATGTTAAATACCTTAAACTAGATTAGTAAAACACTAAAAATATATCTCTTAAAAAAACACGTTTATTTACCATTTCAAAAGGAAAATATTGTTAGAATGAACAAGATAATTGATGAATTGTCCATATACAAAATCACAGTTATTGACTCTAATGGTGAAATTGTATAAAAACTGATTCTTAAGTCTAAGAATCTCATAAGGAACTCCCATTTAAGATGCTTGAAAAATATATTGTCACTTGACATGGAAATTGAAGCCAAGTATTCGTTTTTACTATCGCCACTCTCCAGCAGCGTGTGACTATGTGAGGATATAATAAAGTCAAGGAAGTTAAGAAAGAAAATCAACAATCATGTAAGAAGATAGGCTCCACAGCATCTGTAAAACACTAACACTCACAGCACTCATATTGATTCTACCCTCTTTGCAAGGCTAGCTAGTGTATCATATCTTCAATGGCAACCATTCAATTAAAAACAAAACAAAACAAAACAAAACCTTCATTATCCAAACGAGCTCACTCTGATCTGGTTCTATCCTCAGATGAAACAAAATTTTCTTAAGGGCACAAAGTTTCTCGGAGATATTTCAATATGGTATAGATAAGTTACTATATATAACGTGTATAACGGGAATTGTACATGCAGGCTAAGTCATGGGGTTGTCAATCCTATCCTTCAACGTGGCTTTCAGAAATTCCCATCTTTTCAGCATCAGATGGACCAGAAATATCCTTCATGGTTTCAATTTCCATGCTGGCAGTGCCACTCTTTCTTTTCCTTCTATCCTGAAAGTGATTATTATCAATCAGTTGTCTAGCTTACGTTTTAGCGTTTTGTTGTCAACATATACGACTTCAATATTTAGTATATAAGCACCCAAAAACATGCATCAGAATGCTAAGTAGATAGAATTAAACAGTATACTCCCACTAATATGTTATGATAAACACAAAACATTATGCTTTGTTTGTTTGTTTGTTTTTGAGCTATACTGAGGTGCTAATTAAGTAAATAGAAATTGTGTAGCCTGAAGAATATCAAATTTTTGGGTTTAATATGGCGACTTTTGGTTGTAGTTCTTGAAAAGAAAATATTAGCTTTAGTTTTTATGTTAAAAGTTTTGAAAATAGTATCTATCACCATTTATTGATTTATTGATGAGGTAACATGCATCTAAATATGTCATGTCACATGCCATCTTAGAGTGTTCATTAATGTGACCTTTATGCCACATTATGAGGACTAAAACGAACAATTATTATTTGTAGGAAACAGAAACATATTTTCCCCCCAATTTTTTTCCTGAGAGTTCATCCAATATTTTGTTCTTTCTAGTTGGTAGTAGCCTGGTAGGTTAGCCAATACATGTACGAAGGAGAATAATGATAAGAATGCACACAAGGTAAAAAATATGCAAAATTGTGATAAAAGACTCATGACTCAAAAACTTTTGCATGAGAAGACAAGATATTGAAGGGAACCTCTCGAAGTGGATATTCCTCAGCTTCAAGCATCCTCACAACTTGACTCATTTTGGGCCTCTTTTCAGCATCAGGATCTATGCACCTAAGTGCAACCAAAAGTGTGCGCTTCAAAGCACGCAGTGGTGGTTTAACTTCAAGGCTTGAGTCCACTACTTCTTCAGCTCTCCTTGTCCCCACCATCGTTTTGAGCCATTCAACTAGATTAACCTGTCATAATGAAGATAAACAATATCTCATCAGCTATTTGAAAGGCAGTGATCACTTCTGGTGGAAAGCGTGGTTAGAACTGGCAAGCAGGCAGAGTTCATAAAAATTAGCCACCTCAATAGCAGGACGCGCATAGTCTACAGGGTCCCTTCCAGTAACTGCTTCCAGCAAGAGGACACCAAAGCTGTAAATGTCACTCTTCTCATTTAACAAACCACTGTTAGCATATTCTGGTGCCACATAACTGAAATCCAAAACAGAAGTGAGTTCCTAAGTGTACAAATTCTTTAAGTAAAAAATAAGGAAAGAGATAATAAATTTTCTGTATACCCAAATGTTCCCATTACTCTAGTGGTTATGTGACTTTCGCCTGAATCCAAAAGTTTGGCCAAACCAAAATCAGAAACCTTTGCATTGAATTCATCATCAATCAATATGTTGCTAGACTTTATATCCCGGTGAATAACTTTTGGTTCTATTGCTTCATGTAAATAAGCAAGCCTGCCACCAGTCATAGTACAATAGGGGGTTAATCGGGAGAACAAGGTCCATCATTGAATCTTCCATAAAAATAATTTTGTAACTAATTAAGAATTAAAATATTTAAACTACAATAGGTCACATGTTCACTAAGACTATGTTTGAACTAATGGAGTGAAATGAAATGGAATCCATTCCATTCCACCCAAAACTGCTCCTTTTTGTCCCCCCCAATTTGGGGGTACTGGGTGTAACCAGTTTTCTAATTCAATTCCATTCCATCATAAAATATTAAAACAATGCAACGGTAAATTTATTTCATTCCACCCATTGTTAGTAATCCAAATCCAAATATGGCCTAAGATAGTCAGTGGTCCCATGGGCAGAGTGCATATTGTTGTTTAGACTAGAAACCTAACGGGCTTAAATATACTGCAAACTATATGAGAATATAAAGTCTATAACATAATATTATCAAGAAACATAAATAAACAGTTAATAACATTTATGATATATTTTGACACGCACAAAACACTAAGAGTAATAACATTAATTAAAGGAACACATTTTTACAATCAAAATTCAGAGATTAGAGATTTATGATAATTATACCAAGTGATTTGGCACCAGACTATACAAATGATTACCATGGTATATATTTTAAGTTGCACCCTGAACTTACGCTTTGGCAGTGCCAAGTATAACTTGCATGCGGGCCTCCCAGGTAAGTGTCCCATATTGGTGCATGTCTCCATGTAACCATTGTTCTAAGTTACCATTGTTCACATATTCATACACAAGCAGCCTGAATATCAATCAGGAAGCACATTCATTATGACAGATAAAGAGACATAACATAGAGAAAAGCTTATGTCCAATTTTGGACTAAGTAGAATATGACTATCATAAACCCAAAGCTGGCACTATTATTGAGAATGAATTTGTGAAATATAATACAAAGTGTAGTGGATACTAATGTAGGAAAACAAAGATTTTTTTTTTACCTATGAACTCCTTCTACACAATATCCAAGAAGGCGTACAAGATGCTTATGTCTAACATGGCCTATAGCCTCCACTTCAACCCTGAATTCTTTCTCAGCTTGGCCCCTAGGAATTCAATGCAGAACTCAATTACATAACAAGATTAAAAAGAAGTCATTGTTTATGTGTAGAGTCAGAAAGTGGCAGAAGAAAAAAAATTAAAGGGTACACCGATGATAAATAAATATCCTTACAGGTTGTTAAGAAGCTTCTTCACTGCCACCTCCGTTCCATTAATCAGTCTGCCCCTGTAAACAATCCCATATCCACCCTCACCAATGATGTTCTCACTTGAGAAACGATTGGTTGCCATTTCCAGATCTCTAAGTGTAAACCAGTGGCCCCACCCAAGATGAGAAAATTCTGGCAAGCCAACTAAAGGAGAGGCAGTGACCAGCCCTCCATGTGACAACGTAGATTGCTTCTTAACATTCCCAGAGCTTCCTTCTTCGGCTGACATTGAACTCAATCCTCTCTCATGATGATAAATTGAGCTGCACTGACTGATATTATCAGGATCACCAGATTTTCTATTTCCCAAACGAACTGATACATTATCTGAATTTTTGTCACTTGCCTTGTCATGAACAGGAATAACCACATTTTCTGGTTGAACATGAGAACTCTGCACCCCAACCTTGTCAACATCGATATCTTTTGAGAAATTTGGTATTTGGGATACAGAATACTTGTCCAGAGATCTCCTAGACTTTCTCCGAAACATTGCCCATATCGATAATATACACAAAATCAGCACTATAAATGCACCGACACCTATCCCAATCAAAACCCATCGTTTCAAACCCAAAAATGACGTCTTCTTTGACAATTCCATATTCAAAGAACTGTTGGATGACATAATTGGTTGCACTGAGTCAATCAATATCGTCCCCACAAGTTCTTCAGCTGGTAGAACCAAGACATTCCCACTCAAGTACAGGATTCAAGTTAAGTACTCCCCTTACTCAAGACTTCGAAACACACATCTGAACATACTAATTTACAGCCAACATTTCAGTTCTTGCAACAATGCCATAAACAACAACCAAAGCAAGAGTTTAACAAATCACTAATTGCATCTTAATCATGATTTAAGGTAATCTCAGACTACAAAATTTCCTGTAAGCTAAATTTGAAGATGACTCCCATCTCAGGCTTTATTTGCAATGGCATACAATAAAACATAATCCAATTAATACAAGAAGCAGCATATATAATTCAGCAGTTTCAGAACCAACAACAATCAAAAAGACATGACGAATGAATTCACAGTTCATTGGGAAAGTAAAATAACCTGATGCATGTTGATAAGCAAAACAATTTCTAATGAAAAAAAGAAAGGAAACCAGGAAAGCATCACTTATGATCCAAGCAAACAAAAGAGAAAGTGAAATGTATATTATCCAAAAAGTGATTGAGAAAGACAAAGCATTTACCTTTGTGGTGATCCAAGGTAGCTAGACTCTTGAATCCTCTACCCAAAGAAGCAACAGGTTTCACACCTCATTTTGAACCGACAAGAGACTTAATGTGCAAAGAATACCTGAGGATGAGCAACACACATACCCTACGGCAAAATCCAGATGCTGCAAAAGATGTAGTGGTACAACAGTAGGTAACAAGTGGGCCACACTTAAACAAAAAAATAAAATGTAAAAAATATTAATATAAGAAAATGGAAGGGAATGCCAGACAAAAATCTTATTTTGATGGGAAAATAAAGAGGCAGAGAGAGAATGGTTGTATTTTACTAATTAGAGAAGAGAAAGAGTAAATGTGGTAAAAATGGTTGGTGGGTATTGTGTTGTGTCTGAGGGCAGGACCAGACCAAGCTGGAAAGGAAGCTTGGTTTGCAATGAAGGAAAGCAGAGAGAGAGAGAGAGAGAAACAGTAAAGGGAAAGCAAATGTGAAATGAATAGGTATGTATGGTGTTATGGATGGCTGGTAGAAACAAAGAAAGAGAAAAAAAAGGAAAATTGTAATGAGTAAGGAAGAAAGGTAAAGTGAAGAGAGAGAGGGGAGAGAGAGTCAACCTCAATCCAACAGACGAGCTGAGCACCAAATCTAGGCTTCCTCTGATGTCATGTCTGTTCACCAAACTATCCTATTTGTGTGAAAGGGAAAAATCTTATGCAAATCTTGAAACTTGGCACCATGCTACTATGCTTCCCGTCACATGCCATTTCAATTTGCTTTGGGGTTTGGTTTTTGGACATCCCAAAATTAACTCTTGAACGGATCATAGAAAACTAGGATGGAAAGAAAATCTTAAAATCAAAATAATAATAAAAAGAATCTTAGAAATTAATTTATAAATTAAATAAAAATATCATTATTAAAAAAAATTTGTATTTTTAATACTGTATAAATTATTGAATGAATTATTCTATATCTATCACATCTAAAAAAAAATATTTTTCCTAGTAGAGCTTGATGTGTTCGATCATAGACTAATTATTTCATATTATTGAGAGAGAGGGAAAAAACTACAACATTTGAATATCTAGTAAGAAATAACATTTTTAAAATTATGGAAAAAAACCAACAAATATAAACACAAAAACATGGTGGAGGGAAAAAAGGGAAGTAATAAAATTGCATTATTTCTTAACCAACTCAAATTTAGTCAAGTAAGGTTAAGAAAATAAAGATCATTCACTTTATTTAAGGAAAAAAACTTTTTTTTAATGTAAAGTTGTAAACCAACCAATAGCATATATAATTTATTATTATTATTATAAGAAATTAATTCTTTACCAGTAATGGCTAAATTTCCCTTTCAGATTAGATTAAATGTGTCAAAGTCAGAAACTTTTAGTTGCCAACTTATTGAAAATAGATATATTAGGCGAAATATAACTTGCTGAAAGGTATGTTTTTTTGCCCTTAATAGATAATGGCATGCCCTTGATGTTTAACTATGCCCCGCATGCTATAAAATTCGGGTGACTATCTGTAGTGAGAGAGGTAATTTTGTCGATACGTTTTGACTAAAAGCTTGATGATCTTCAGACCTTTCCCGAGAGAAAATCGTAAGCTCGAGTAAAAAATTGTGCATTTTCTGAGTATGGGTTTAGAGGGCCACAAAAAGCCACCAATGGAGGAAGAAATAGATACTTTGATTCGAAGCATAACTTTTCATTAAAGATAATCCGGACAAAACCTTTGCACTTTTCCTCACTTTTTTTAAAATAATTACTGTTAGAATTACTATTTTTTATTATCTATTATTATATGAGATTAAAATTAATATTGGATCAAACTATTGTCAAGGTATTCTTTTTTATCCACATTTGAAAGAAATTATTTTATATATATGGTTCAACTCTTTCATTTTTTTTCCGGTGCACTCAACTGTTGCATATAGGGATTTAGTATTTCAATCATAACTTCATCAAGTCTAAATTCATAGGAAACAACATTTTTATATTAATATAAAAATATATAGTCAACAAATATAAAATATCCAAATGTATAAAGTAGCAATTTAATCAAATATTATTTGTACAAAAAAAAATCAAATATTATAATTTCACAAAGATAAAAGTGATTATTTCCCCCTGTGATAGCGGCAATGATGAGGTTTTATAATTAACAATGTGAATTGAAAAGATATATTATTCAATTAGTTTAATAGTGGGCCAAACATGTAATATATCAATATATTGTTATAATTTTAATTCTAACCATACTATTATTTTTTTGAAAGCAACATTTGTGAATTTTCTAATACATCATGCATAGAAAGTTCTTAATCGGATCAAAAAAGTAAATTAGTTCAAGTGATATAAAAATTTAAATATGTTTTTTTCTCAAATTTGTATCATTTTATTTTTTCCTCCATATTAAAAATTATTTTATTTAATTCTCCAATTTTGCAAAATATTTCTGTATCCCTCTTACTCTCTTAGTCAATGGTATATATTAAACGCATTGTTGATGTGGCTACTTAATGACATCCACGTCAACAATATACACATTAAATTAACTAAATAACAATTTTAAAAAAAGTATTTTTTATCTATCAAATTTACATCAAGTTTCTATTTGATCTCCAAATTTTAAAATATATATATATATATATATTCACATTAGGATTACGGAGTGAACTCTAATCACCAAAAATTGAGTTCATTAACTAGCTATAGGAAAGTCTCATCACATAAATTTCATTGTTTTCTCAAACACACATAAGCCCAAACCCGTCAATTAATTGTAGCCCTTAGTCCCTTTTAATATATTTACCTCCGGTGCTGATAAAACTATTTTAGTAAAATTTAATTATTTCAATTCTGAAGCGATTATACAAAAATTTCGAATTGTATTTTAGAAAAATTATATGTAACTTCTTGAAGCTCTATCAAGAAAAACATTTTGTAACAAAGAAAAGCATGATCTAGCTTCACTTTAGCCACATTCAATATATGCATTAGGTAAAAGATAATTTACATCAATGCATTTTCCTTTTTGACTGTGGTAGTAAATAAACTTAGGAAAAGATTGGTGGACCAATCTTATGGTTAACACTAGAGAGAGAAAATATAAATGTAAGTATATATAATAAGTGATATGAGTCAATAAGAAAAATAAACTATAAAAAAAATAATAGATATTAATGAAGTGTGTAATATATGAAAGTGACCACATATGTGAAGATATTCACATACCACTCTCATAAATTTATTACTTGTAGCACTTCAGATTCCTCCAGATTTGGAAAGTTGCTTCAAAACATTAGCAATGTTTTCGTGTGTAGTTTCAGTAATGGATGCAACAAGAGGGCTCTCATTTGGGACAATATCATCTCTTTGGTAGCTTCCTGGACCTCTTAGTAATTCTTCTGAACCCTTAGACACCACTCCCTTCATGATTATGGTCTTGTGAGTTCCAGAAATCATCTCCTCATAATCCGTGTCCCCGGTTTCTCCAAGGATGACGTACATGTTTGCAACGTTCAATCTCCAACGAACAAAGAGATACCTAATTAACATATTTGAGCAAATAATAAACATTCAGTTTGTGATTAGGCTAACGTTTGAAAAATTGATTTCAAAATAAATTGATTCTAAATATAATTGATTTTGAAGTCGAGTAATTTAAGTTTGGATGTTTTTATTCTTAAAACAAAGTAATAAAATTTCGAAATAAGATTACTTCAACTAAAATCGGCTCTAGCCATAGAATCATGTTGCGTTTGATTTGACATTCCTCGATAGAAAACTCGCACAAAGAACATGCCCCTGATATATATTTGGAAACTATCTATTTTAGCTTTTATGTTAAGTGTGTGTGAAATTGATGCAACTTTTAAACCAACTAGATCATAACATGCTATCAATTCTTCAACGTGAAATTGAACACGTGAGCATTTACTTAAAATGCATGTTAATTGATACTATTTTAATGTGATTTTGGATGACTCAACTTGAAATCAATCATGTACTCAATATTACTTGTTTTATATTATGAATTGATTGCAAATATTAATTAGAAATTAAGATGAAGTGTTAATTACCTGAGTGCCTGGGCTCTAGATGCAAGAAGAGGAATCACATGCATTCTAGATGACTCCCTGCAGTACATAGGATGACAACGTAGACCTCGCATCCTAAGCTTCTGCCTCAACTCATCAACTTTTTTTGCCTGAATTTAATGCACATGATTATCATTTATCTCTTAGTGCCTCCAGCTAGCCATTATGTAACTTAATATAATGGTAAATGTCATGTTGATTTATACCTTACTAAGATCCTTTATTTTGTATGAGATGCAATGTGCATTGCTGGATTTCAGATCTTCCTCAATGGGGCTGTTCCCATCACCATTCATAAGTTTCCAAATGGTTTTCTTAAGACCTTCACACCCCCAACGATAGTCAATATGTACCTCATAATCTGGATCAGGCAAAAGCTTTCCTTCTTCTGGATTGATGCCAGGGTAGTAAACTTGACTTCCACTACTGCAAATTAAAGCATCAAACTCATTCACTTGAACATTGCCTGATGTAAGGAACTCTACTGTTTCTATCACTGGCATAGCAGTTGATAAAGCAATCCCTGTAACTCTAGCAGTTTGAGGGTCTAGTTGCACAGCTTTAATTATCTTTTGCACCATCTCAATCATGTTCTTCTCTGGAGCTCCATTGTTGTCATACAAATCAAGAGCTATAACAATCAACCTACGCCTTCTCCTCAATAGAGGATATTTGCTAGTGTTAGTGCTTGGGCTAGTTACATTGTCAAGAAGCATATTGATATTTCCACCACCATTACCATTTGAGCCAGAATCTGTCTTCCTTATCTTGCTTAGTATGCGTTTAACTTGGTCTTGCATATCTAGACCAGTACCTCCACTTGCTGCAGCCAAGTCACCATCAATTGAGAGCCTAAGGGACATGTCGTGTTCGTCCTTGAGCGAATCGTTGAAAGACTCTTCTTCTTCAACAACTTTATCATCCTCTGGATTGTTGGTTTGCCATTGTGGATGCCTCATCCGACAGGCAGCCGCCCGGGTCAAGTAAGTGCGACAGTGTTCAGGCCATGAGAAAAGGTGTATGTTCTTCCAACCGTTCTTCCTGCACTCATGCCACATGTTTTTCTCTGACAACAACTTCACCAATGCATCAGCAATTGCTATGTCATCATGAGGGTCCACAAGCAAACCATTGTTCAGGGCCTAACATCACAATTCAAAAGGAGCTAGACCTAATTAGGTGTTCATCCTGTTTGATTTCTAAAATAAATAAAACAAGAAAAAGCAAATATGGTATGTACAATTAATATCCAAATCACTACACACTGCATTTTCTTTTGGTTTTCTCCTTCGGAGTCAATCATATTTGAGGCCGTGTCACATACTAAATTTGAGCAACTCTCCTAGTGGGAATTCAAATCTTGGTTTACAAATTTGTTTCCAATGCTTTGATGCCATCTGACAAATAATTCATGAACTTCCTAGCACGCATCATGCAACTGACTATCTAAACTTAATTCTTAAATTACCCGATGAATGTCCACAGGTCCCCCATTTTTAGTGGCCACCATTGGAAGTCCATGGGCAGCTGCCTGCATGAGTTTAAGCACATTCAATAATCACTTCAGCATCAAAATAAGAATATCATTACAAAAGTGGCTAGTTAGTTAAAAACCTGCCTCAATTAAAGTAAGGCCAAAGGGTTCCACTAAAGCCGGATTTATGAAAACACCCTGAGAGAAATTTCAAACTAGTTAGCTGGCCATCATTTGTATCACATAAGAAGTTAGATCTCAACATATACTAAAACTTCAATAAATTTTATACCTTTGTTTTTGCAGCAAATCTGTATATCTCTGGAACGTCAGATTGGTTGTGATGTTTTGGGTATGCCACTTGCCCGTACAGGTCATACTTATCAATCAATTTCAACACTGTTGTGAGCACACTAGCATTGCCAGAGGACATTTCATCTACGTCATCCCTGTTTCCCATTATAAGCGTCTGTTTGAAAACGTATTAGTCCTTTTTACAAGTTCTCAACCATAGTTCCCACCAAGTACAGAGCAGTTGAATTATGTCAACTTACAAGATTAGCTAATTCTCTTAAGGGACGGCATTCTCCAAAGGCTTTTAACAAAGTGGTTATGTTCTTTTTCGGATCTGGCCTTGACAAGGCTAAGATCATAGGTTTATGAGGATTTGTGAAGAAACGCATCACCTGCACAAAGTTATCAATTACAACTTGACAAGGCTAGTCATTGACTCTCGATAATTATAAAGGAACTAAGGAAGAAAACAATAAGCAAAATGAATCAAATTTCTTTCATAAGAAAACTTCAATAAAAAAGTTAAAATACATAAAGTGATTTTAACTTATAGGAGAAATTTAATTCATTTTACCTTCTTATTTTCTTCTCCTTAAGTATTTATGAAGAACTCAATGTAATCCAAGATATGTAGACATGTTAGTTACTCACTTCTAACCAGATTGTAGGTAGAGCCTTTGGTGAAGACCCATCAACACCACGAGTAAGCTGTGTGAGCTCTCCATCAACTTCAGGGACATCTTCTTGTGTCACAACATTGCTAAAGTCCATACCAGGCGGGATAACCTACATAAGTTTGAACCATTAGTACTTCATACAACACGTTATCTTAAATTTGAGAATTAAAGACATGCTAAGGTGCATAAGAAAACACCAAATAAAGTAACTGATATAACCATCCCTTGAAAAAGTTGGTACATAGTTGTTTCCTTTTCGAAAGAAGTTTCACCAAAGTTTAAGAAATAAAAGACTTTCAAACATTGAGTGTGAGTGTGTGACCCTAGTTGCATTCTTACCGCCATCCTTGGCATGAATCGCCCATGACAATTGACACCACGTCTAACTCGAGCTCGCAAAACTTTCTCAAGCTTGACATCAAACCCATCATAAAGTCCCCATTGCTCATCAATTTCTTGCCTTGTGCTAGTGATAACAAGTTCAGCAGCATCTAAGGAAAGCTCTTCTGCTTCTATTCTCCTCATTATCTTATATGTTGAATTGATATCCTCCTTCGATTGACGCCCTTGCTTAAGAAGCTGTTCTAGCTTGTTTCTTCCAAGTGAATGGCCAGTGAGCACCATTGGCACATTCAAGGCACCTGAAAGAAGAGCAGCACTATCTCCAGCATCAGCATAATGTCCATGAATAACGTATGGCCACACAGGTTGCCCCCCACTAACTTGTTCACCCAATACTTTTGACATATTGAGAATGTGAGCTAAAGCCCCATCTACAAATTCTTGAATATAGGGCCAAAGAAATTCTTTCTGTAGATATTTTTCACGTGGACCAAAGGGTATTCTTATGATATATGCACCACTGCTCTCCCCAATGTTATCATCATCCTCATCTGTGCCTGCAGTTAGCATTTCTGTAGGTTCTCCGTAGCTCCAATCAACTTCAGGAGATGAGATTTGGCGTGTGAAGAGGTCTACTCTATACACTCCTGGCATTTTTGCTAGTGCACGAGCAAGTTCCACCACATATTTAATCTGGAAAAAATACATTGGTTGAAATTGAATCATTGAATTTGAACACCAATTAAGGCTATGTTTGATAAAAGTTGGGAATATGTTTTTGGGAATTCCAATTCATATTCTTGAATTCCAAGACAAAAAATAAGAAGGAAGATTGATTGTTTTGAGAGTAAAAGTATTTTTAAGCTACTTCAACCGAGAAATTATTAGATAATTTAGAACTATCACCTATCCATAGTTTTGACTAATCTATGTGACATGTACTCAAATTTTTTCATTTATGAAAAAGAATTAATAACAGTTCATTACTTGTCATATACGTAAAGATTAATAGGACCATGATCATCTCAGACCATCTAATAATTTCTCTCACCAACTGGCATCAAAACACACACTAAATGGGAGGGTCACAGCTTATTCATGTAGCAATGTCAAATACCTGTCCACCAGTATCAGAATCTCGACCAAGCTCCATGTTTTCTCCTCGAACCAAACCATGCAAACTGTCAAACGACAAGGGTCATAGTCAAACAATCAATATACCTTAGTAAAGCACAATCAAGAAATTTGGCTAAACACATTTATTGAATGCAAAATGATTGTGAGAAAGTGAAGAATTAATATACCTTACGAGGACAATGTAAAGCTTTTTTTCCTTTTTGTCGTCAGACCATACTTCCAAGTTGGAAATCTGCCTCTGGAAATTTTTCTTTGATGTCTCAATTTGTATCATCTCCCCAACGCCATCTCCTTTTTCCCCTTCTGACAACTCTTCAGACAGGTCCTCTGTTGCATCCCTGCGTCCTTGTTCTCTCTCCCATCTTCTGTTTGCTAATCTCTGCATCTCCTCCCCTTCCAACTACAAATAGTGCCCCATTAATTTCACTCACAATCACTCTGGTATATATATATATATAATTCCCCCAAATTCATCGAATGAAAAAGCAAATACAACAAAAATGAAAATTTACAATTTAAACCAAACAACATTTTGCTTGGCCATTCGAGATTCTATTGCATAGCATTCAACAAAATCAAACAAATAAACATTAAACAAGTATTAAAAAACTTACGTGCACTGGTGCACATGTACATATATATTACTAATTCTACTTTGAAATCAAGTGTTATTGTCATGTTTAGTGTTATTTTTTGTCTTCATTCCTAACAAGTATTCTTCTTCAGAACCAATCTTGTTTGTTGTTTGAAGTATTGTCAGACATTAAATGTAAACAACTCTCCCGACAGGTTCGAACCTTAGGCAATTAGCACTAAATGAAATATGATTGTTACCTGTTTCTTCTTGCGGGCAAGATGCCAAATTCGCCAGCACATGTTCTCCAACCTTGAGCTGCGTTCCCTGGTGTTACGAGTGGCAACCACCTTGATCCATGTACGGTGAAGGTCAGACTCATCAACACTAGACACCACTTCTTCCACAAAGTACTTTGTGGGATTAAAATGTCCACTTTCTGGTGGAGCCACTGCTTTTTGCATTTGCTCATCAACGGTGCCAGCCCCAGTTCCAGTGGATAGTATAGCCTCAAGGTACCCATTAATCCATTCATTGCCAGCCATTAGAATATATATATATATATACACACACACACAAAGTTTCTTTTGTGTTGTTGTCTATATATATGTGTAACACTAGTGCAGTGCAGTGTTGTCTTCAAACACAGTTCAAAAACTTAGTCAGAACGTGGGGAATTCATGAATTTTACGTGGGAATTCATTGACATGGCCGTCCACGTGCCTATGCAATGAAGAGGCAGAGTATGCTATAGAATTAAGGTGCAAGAGATTATTTGGTTGTGCTGGAAAGAAGAGTATGAGTGGGAATTTTATTAAGACATGTTGAAGAGGAAAGAAAGAAGGAGAAGGAAATGGAAATGGAGATGAAGAGAACCTGACCACATGGTAGGTACGGAATGGTGAGCCCCGCATATTCTTCATTCGTTTGTTCTTATTTGTGTGTCTTGCCTTGTCTTGTGTGGTTCATGATATGCACTCATTAATATTAATTAATAACTGAATTTTACGTGTGTCTTATTCCTTAAAGAACACCAATCACAAGATTAGTATGTTTTGATAAAGAGTGTGTTATTGCTTACTAGGATATTAATACTACTTTTATGTTGTTTTCTTTTGCGGTGGATTGATTACTTATTATTCTTATAATAATTTTATTTCTTGTATCTCTTTCTCTCTTTTAAATCTTAAATAATAAGGAAATGTTATTTTTTTTATTTCTCTCTATATATGTACTTTGTTTTTCTCTTCTCATCTTTCTGTATATGTACTTTGTTTTTCTCTTCTCATCTTTCTTTATCTTGTGTATTTATTGTGAAAAATCGATGTGTAAATCACATTACTCCATGTATAAACCTGCCTCTTCCTTTGAATTTTTGGCTTCATTGTAGTTTGCAATTTTTTATATTTTATTTTAAGATTAACTATTTTCTAAATTTTCAAAATTGTAATATTTTCCATAAGCAAGTTAATGATATCTATGAATGTCCACTTTGTAGATAAAATATGATGCATACACTATTAGAAAAAATGTTTTCAATATCGTTACTTTAATATTGATTTTTAATAAAATTGATGTTAACAAAAAGACAATGACATTTTTGTGAATAAACTAATTTTGTTAATATCGATTTTTAAAAAACTCAATGTTAACGTGACGATGTTAATACCGA
The DNA here is from genome assembly GCA_013407115.1 of Glycine latifolia. NCBI lineage: Eukaryota > Viridiplantae > Streptophyta > Magnoliopsida > Fabales > Fabaceae > Glycine > Glycine latifolia. The sequence continues at coordinate 2,452,098 of CM023954.1, forward strand.
TTTTTCAAAAACATATGTTAATGTGATGATGTTAACAAAAATCGATTAACATCAATTTTTTTATAAAAATGATGTTAACATTGATTTTTTAATAACCGATGTTAATATTGTCATGTTAACATCAGTTTAATAAAAAATCAATGTTAACACTGTTATGTTAACATCGATTTTTTAATAACCGATGTTGAATTTTTACTAAATTAAAACTCAAGTGACTGAATGTTTTTATGATAACATCATGCTCACTCTTTACCACTTTGTGCTTCTATGCTTCTTTGTTCTCTCTTTCTCTTCTCCATGTTTGCAAAGACGGGAAAGACCAATCATTTTACACATCGATTTTGTAAGCACTATTCAACAAAATCGATGTTGTAAGTACTATTTAACATCGATTTTGACATAATTAATATAGAAAGTGTTTTTTCTATATCGATTTATGGAAGAATCGATGTAAAAAGTTCTTTTTCCACATCGATTTTTTACACAATATCTATTTTTAGGAAAATCGATGTTGTCATGTGTATCATAACATGAAATTTTCTAAATATTAATGTTGATTTTTATATATTTTACATTTTTTTGATTTATTTCTTATTATATAACATCAATTTTCTTAAAAATCGATGTTGTATAGTATATGTTAATATCGATTTTTAGAAATCGATGTTAATATTGATACTTACAAAGTTGGTGGTTTCAATATTAATTAAAAATCAATGTTGAAAGTAAAAAACAACCAATATGAAAAGCCTATTTTTTAGTAGTAACTCATATTTCAAAATTGATAACTTATCCATGTCATACTCTTATGGATTATCAATATGTTAAAACTTAATATTTTATATTCTAACCTTCTATATAAATTAAAACATATATATTACCATAACTTGAATTATAACATATTTATTTAAACTTGGCTACATAATACTTTCCTCATAAGTTGCGCAAGAAATAATACAATAATGATAAAAAAAATGCATATGAATAACAAATTAAGAAAATATAAAGAAAAAAAAAGAACAGATAAATTAATAAAATATTAGAAATATAATACTATAATTACATTTAACTTAAATATTATAATATATATATATATATAGTAATATACTTATATCCTATTTTTTTATAATAAAAAAATCGTATTTACATATGGTATTCATTTCTTGTACTCATATCCTCATATCCCATACATTATAATAAAGCAATTAAAGGTTGGTCAATTATAAAGTTAGGTAATATGAACTGAGTGTGGGATTAAATTTCCACAATTCTTTTTCATTCTCTTTTTTATTTATCGGCTTCTTTTTCATTCTCTTATTTCCTCCCTCTTATAAGTTCTAGTATCAGCTTTTCCTTGAAAAAGCTAAACACAAAACTACAGGTCCTCAGCACTCACTAGCTAGCACCATTTTTTCTTTTATATGATTCACTGTCTATCTTTTTCATTTCTCCATGCTGTTGCTGATATGCAACTTATACAACTCCACTTGCTTCCTGCAAGATAAAGTCAACTTGGTTATATTCAGATTTTGACTCTATACTTTTCATTTGACAAAAGGCAATTAAAGCACTCTGCCTATTTCCCTCTCATATCAACTTGAGGGATAGATATCTGACAAAATATTTAGTTATAGAAATAAAATAAAATTCATTAATAATAAATAAAATTATGCACAATCATCTCATAATATGTTTTATGCAGGTCAATGGAGTTTAATTATCTTAGTTTGTTAAAGTCTGTGTATAAATTATTGTAAATCTCTTCATACTTAATTTTTACGATTCTTATCGATCAAAAATATGTTTTATATTTTACTAAAATTGGCATCTCATGTATTTTCAAACTTATTAAATAAATAAATTACCAAAAAAACTCATTAAATAAATGTGATGATTCATTATAACATAAAATTCATACTTTTGAACTGTTTTATACTTTTATATATTTAAAAACGTGTCTCCGTTGTCTGGCACACCAAAGCCTATGATGTTTGAACAAAATGGTTAAAAATCAAGGTGTCGCCCATGTGTTTGATGCGAAAGTTTGTGGCAAGTGAGCCATCATCCCTCGAAGTGGTAACCACCATCAACCAAACTTTATCTCTTCTCTTAACATATTTCCCTTCATTGTTTTCGAGCCTTTTGCAAAATATGCCTTTCCGAAATAGCTAGTAATGCATTGAATTGATTGCACCAAATTTTATTTTCGATACGATTGATTTCATTGGCACGTCCCTCTCCTTTAGCAATCAGACAAAGAAGGTAGCTATTTGGGTGAGCGTTGGCAAAAGCAGACAAACTAGTGTTTGTGGTACTTCGTCACACTTATCCTTTTGTTTTAGACTGATTCACTGAATCGATTCCAATTGATATATAAAAAAGAAACACGTAGCTTGTTGTCTTGCTTCTTCTTTGTTATCTTTGATAAATTTAGGAGCCGTTCATGAGTAGTTTAAAGATATTAATTAAAAAAAAAGCATTATTAAAACTTAATGCATAAATATGTTAAAATAATATTCAATTTTATTACTTTTAATAACAATTTTTCACTTTTATTTTTTTAATTAGTGTTCTAATTAACATTCTCCTACACGTAACAATGAGAATTATGTGATAAATTTTGTATTCGTAAAATTTTAAAAAAGACCAAAAGCCAAATGAAAGGGTTCTCCGAGATGGCTCAATCTAGTTACTTGAGATTTTTATGGGCTAAAAGATTGAAAATTTAAACCATCTTGAGACTTTTATAAATCGATAAAATAGCCATACTCGTCGAAAATTTCATAGCACATGCTCAATGCTCTGCGTATCATATACTACATAATTCATTTTATTTTTTTTAAGAATTTCCATACATTAAAATAATTGATATTGTTTATTTCCACTATTTTCTTTTCCTTCCTTTTCTTTTTCTTGTCATTGGATTGATGCATCCTGTAAATACAAAAATTAGATAGCCCATATGTACCCAGAAACAAAAATATGGCCCATAACAATGAGCCACTTATTAGGGCAGCCCATTCCTGTAAGTAAAGTTAGCAATTAGAGCTACAACAAATACCCAAACAAATTGATTACTTTACTGATGTTTAGTTGCTTAAGCAGCACGTAATTTGTAAGATTACAGTAAGGAGAATTAATTATAATATTTTGTCAAATTGATTACCATTTTTTTTAAGTACTTAAGGTCCATTAAATTTTGAGGAATTATGAATTGTACCTGTAAAAGGCTTGCCAAACCCTTTTCTTCTGGCACCAATTTGACCAGTGAAACAATTGAAGGTTTGTCCGCTTTCAGATTCATTTGAACTTCATTTTTTCCTTTAGTTCACTTTAAGTTACTAAGATGTTTAACAATTCATATCTGCTCTACTGAATAGATCAAACAACATAAATAACATGTAATGCTTTTGAGGATGTAAAAAATGGAATGCTCAATGACAGTAACAACTAACCCAGATGCACATTATGAAGATCAATCGTGTCGTCATGTATAAACTAATTAATATAGTATTATTATTGCTTTGACACCTTTTTTTCAAAAGAAAAAAACCTCGATCTAAGACTAATTTTTCTTTTCCTATTTATGTACTTAAGACATGTGAATTGAAGGTTTACAACAACACATGACTGTTACGTACATATAATAATAAGACAAAAAGAAAAGCTAAAAACATGAGTCACACCCACCAACCTGGCCTTGCATTAGCAATAATAATATTGTTATTTCATGGAAATTGAAAATCTCCCCCAACACCTTGTCCATCAGCACCTTGGGGTGGGCTAATGGAAACCCAAAGCAAAGAAAGTGTGATCGCAATGAGACCTGACCACACAAACACAATAGTGGGTGTCTTGCCTCTCCTCCCCATCAACCCTTTTGCAAAAGGGTACAAATGAGCAAGCACCCAGAAACTGAAGAATGCACCTCCAATAAACTTGCTCCATTGTGCATTGGCACTGTAAATAGTCCTGGAAAACGCAACCGCAATGGCAATGATGTTGATCATAGCAATAACAATTGGTGGAACCATGAGTGAGCTCCACTTGACTATATACAAATCTGCAAACATGTCATCCTCATCTTCTCCGGCCGATTTGGACGTCAGAGTGAAAGAGATCTCAATCCCTGCCATCACCTTGAGGAGTCCTTGCACCACAGCAGCCAAGTGAGCACTGGTTCCAGAAATGAGCCAAAACTGTTCGTTTCTCCACCATTGCTCTAACTCCACACCAGACCACTTCACCTCCAGAATGGCCAGCATCACCAGGCATACGGTGATGATGAGCAAGTAGATTAAGAAGGCAATGCTGAGGGTTTCGACAATGAAGGAACCAGAGAACAAAGAGAGCGCGGGGAGGAAGCAATACACGACAAGGAAGATGGAGGTGAAGGGGTAGATGCCAACGTTGAGGTAAGAGAGACGCTGGAGAAGCTGGAGGCGCTTGCTGGCGAGGAATGCGTTGTTCTTAGAGAAGAATATTTCAACTGAGCCTGTGGCCCATCTCAGCACCTGGTGCAATCGATCAGTGAGATTAATTGGTGCCGATCCACGAAATGCATCTCGCTTCGTTATGCAATACACCGAACGCCATCCGCGGTTATGCATGCGGTATCCTGTAACCACATCTTCTGTCACAGACCCGTAAATCCATCCCACTCTGTCTCCCCATTCAGTCTTGTCTTCGTACCTATACATAGACAAGAAAATTAAGAAAAATCTTTAAGAACTCTTTGAGAAAATAAAATGCTTTTTTTAAAGAGAAAGCTCTTGTTCAAGATAATGATTCTAATTTATATAGAGAAAGACGAACCAACAAGAAATGACAGATACGGCTTCGGCTACGGTAGTAGCATCGAGTGGCTCGCGAGGGGTCCTAAGAACACCGATTGGACGTCCAAACTTGATGGCGGGGTGATCTGCTAAAGGACGTCCTTGGAACTCTGCGATGGGTATGCTCTCAGCCAGCATGGTTGAATTTCCAAAGCGCTTGGGGAGTAAGTTCACGTCAATGTTTGGATCAAACTCACTGGCATTCATGGACGGCGTTTCGGACCCTTGAATCTTTTTACCATCTTTCTTGTCGGCGTCCTTGTCCACGAAGGGAGGGTCGAATCCGTATAGAGCAAATCGTCGAAACATGCATCCAGTTCCCACGTACATTGGACCTTGAAGACCATCAAGGGCTCGCATGTTTCCATCAAAGAACACAGTGTTGTGGTTGGCATAACGATCTGAAGGGTCAATGCCTTCGAATCTTTGTGGGAACTGGATGTAGCATATGTCCTCGCCACCTCTGTCCATCATGAAGCACATCCCTTCTCGTAATGCCTTGCAGTTATAGACATAATGGTCACAGTCAAGGTTGAGAATGAATGGCCCGTTCGACAAAATTGCAGATGCTCGAACTAATGCATTCATCGCACCAGCTTTCTTGTTGTGATCGTAACCTGGTCGTTTCTCCCGAGAAACATATACAAACATTGGCAACCGTGTATCTACCTCTGTGAAGTCTAGAATCTTTTCATCTGCACTTCCAATTAACGGATCGGGACTTGGTGGCTTTAGCATCACCTACATTCATTAATGCAAAAAAGTTGGATTAAAATACTATTATTATATACGATATTTAAGTTAAATTGATTTTTGGATATGCAGATCATATCTTTTATTTTATTGGTTACTGAAATTGCTAGCTAGTTGACATGGTTGATCCAATTATTAAGTAACATATTCATATTTCACAAAGAACATGAATTTGATTTACTAACGTGAGAACCTTCATGGTGCATAATATATTAAGAGTCAGCTCTAATCCTATGTGAATGTCTGTGATCCAACCCTGCTAAACTTTTTCAAAAATAAAAATAGAAACTGCTAGCTAGGTGCCAACAAAGGTTGGTTCCAGTTGATAAGAAACATACTCATTCTATAAAAAAGATATGACTTAGGTTTTAAGTGTCGATAAACCTTGTTGGTAAATTATATGTAAGGTCTATCCTGATTCTATGTGAGTTTCTGAATTCAACTCAGCTAAACTTTTCTCAAAATTAAAAAAATAAAAATTTCTAGGTAGGTGTGGTACCTGAAGTATTCCAGCATGATCACCTTTAGCATGTTCACCAGAAGGATTGGCCCATGTACCAGGCCAGTGAGTGCCATCAGCCATCCATGTGGCCTTTAACACTTTGACAGACTCAGAAGGGTCAGCCCCACTCTCTTTCATATGCTTCATCATCTTCATCTCCTCTCTAGCATTAAATGCATCAGATCTTCTCCTGATGGAATCTGGAAGGCCATTTATACGTACCTTGAACTCATCATACTCCCTCTTAACTCTCCTTCTGTCCTTGACAAAATCCGTCCTGCTTTTGTTCTTGGTAGGATCAACTTTCAAGCTAAAATATGTGTCCGGATTCCTCGGCTCAATGTTGTGTTTTCGGCAAAAGGGAACCCATAAATCAGCAAAACTTGCAGCCTCGGCCATGGCTTCAAAAGTCAAGAGAGCACCTCCATCATCAGAAACGTAGCATGCAAGCTTTTCAACAGGGTAATCGACTGCTAATATGGAAAGAATGGTATTGGCAGTGGTTAGAGGTGGCTCCTTCTCGGGATCAGCAGTGGACACAAAAATGTCCATACCGGGTAGATCAGATCGCCCAGTGGGATTTGATGGGGATGGACTATCAAATTTTTCATGAAGGACTTCAAGGTCAGTGGAACGATTCACAGGGCAAAGCTTCGGAATTTGATCTAGAATCCATGAGAAGCCAAACCATATCTCACAAGTAATTGACATAAGCCACAACCATACTGCATCTTTATTTGGATTTACCACTCTCCAGTGTAAAAAAAAGCACAATACTATAAGTCGCACCAAGATAAGTAACCTGCACATAGATACATAGACATAGATTTGTTCATGTAATTATTATTATTATTAGACTTAAATATTTTTTTTATGTAATTTAGTATTTTTTTATTTTTATTTCTGTAACTTTTTTTACCATTTTAGTTGTAAAATGATATGTTTGTTTTATTTTTCATCCCCAGATAAACAGTATTTTGAATAGTAAAAAAATATTTTTTTAATAATATATTGAAAAAATTGTCATCTAAAATATTTTAAGGATAAAAAATAAAATAAACACATTTATAAAGATTAAAACGAAAAAAATTTACAAAAATAAAAATGAAAAAAATGTTAAATTACAAAGTAAAAATGTGTTTAAACCTTATTATTATCATTATAATTACAAACTATGGGCAACATAAATTGATATAATTAATTAACCTGTAAGGACTTATGATGCCTGATGGAATTGGTATTACCCGGCTCAAAGGCTTCCATGGCTTCTCTTGATCCAGCATTCCTGCCTTTAGGGCATCATCACTATCATCACCATACATGTCATCTTGGGGCCAATATGCATTACCAACTCCGTAGGTACCTTTAGTCTCAAACAACCACTTGTTATGGTCAAATTCTCCATTTTGATTTCTCTTCATAACTGACATGTTGTTTGCGTTACGTTTGGAACCATTTGGCGCTGGTAATGGCAATGCCCCATTGTTAGAATAATGATCTGTGAGGTCTTCCTCGTATTCCCCGACTTTATATGGCTCCTTGCAACCGGGACACATACCAGATTCTTTTTGTGCATCTATAAAGCAATCTCTACAAATCTTGTACCTAAATTTGAATTATTATTATGTAACTTAGTTAGTTTCTCTTAATTTCTCAACAAGAAATCAAATAAAAGTAATGTCAAAATTAAGAAATGATGATAAGACAAATGCTAACTAGTATGCTAAGTAGTATCCTTGAGTCATTAGTTAAGAAGTTTAAAAGAGAGAAATCCTTATTCAGAGACAGAAAATTATGTTTTTTATATATATATTTTTACACTCTCATATTATCTTTACAATAATCATTTTATCTTTTTAATTCCTTATGAGGACCTAATAATAACACGTACCTGCACTCACAGGGAGTGACATCATGTCCCCTCTCATCCCTCATGATCCTGCCATCACAAATTGAACATACAGAGCCTTTGGAGCCTGCCATTTGAGGATGAGTGACTTCAGAATCAATGACCTTATCCATTAGATGCGCTCGAGTGACGCTGTTGAATCCCCCGGTAAACAAAGAATTAGAAACATATTGTTCTTCAGCTTTCATTGCAACAGATGAGTCCATGGGTTGATTGTCTGGGGTAGGAGGTATATGAACAGTGTAGTTCATGTAATCCCCTGATAAGTCTGAGGACGCATCAATGTCATCCCTTGACAGACTCACATATCTCCCACTTGAAGTTCTTCTCGCAAACTTAACACTTGGCCCCCTAGAGTTTTGTGACCCTTGAGATGTTGATCCTCCAGAACTACGTGCAGATTTCTTCGAGGGTTGCCTATTAATGGATGACATTGTTTCTAATTGCTACACCTACACCTATATAATTTACTACTTTTTCTAGTAATTAATTAACAAAATCTATATTCCAGTGCTAGCCTATTTTCCATTTTGATTGATAAATAGCTTGATGATATATGATTCCTGAAGAGAAATTAATGGAACAAGAAATGTAAATGAAATTACACCAACATTAATTTACCGTGGCAAGATCTATTGGATGTTGAACATGTTATAGCTACAATGAAAGATAAGAATGAAAGTTCAAATTATTCATGCTAAGAGAGAACAAAAGTAGTTAGAGAGAAGAAGTTTGATCGACAATGAGAGATTTGTCAGAGTATAGAATGTTGACGGAGAAGAAGAATGATTTATGGTGCCAGACCAAGTCTATCTTACAATGCTATTTTCAGGAGTCTCACTTCCGAATTCATAGAAGTGTGTGCTCTCTCTCGCTCTTTATCCATGTAATAAACTATTTGATTTTATAACTTTTCTATTTATGTTCAACTATTTCTATTTTTAGACTTTATCTGGTTTAAATTTTGTTCACACACTACTTTTTTTTATCTTTATATGATTAAACTTTTTTTTTTTAATTTGGTTAAAAATTTTATGTATTTTGAAGAAAAAAAACGTGGTCCATTATAGGTGATATTTTTACGTACTAATAAAACATCAATTGAATAACTAAGAAAAAAATATATTAACATCAACAAAGCTAGGATGGAAGACTCTCATAGGGTTTTGTGTGAGACCTCCGAACTATGCAACACCAAGAAGTGACACAATTAATACAGAGGAGCAGTACAGGAAACAGAAAACAAGTTTTTATAGCATTGCTAAGGAATTAAAGGAAATTTATAGAGTAAACTTAAATAGAAAAAACAAATCTATAATTAATCTTCACTTGAATCTTCAGTACTATAAAATATATTTTATAAAAAGTAATAATTGAAAGTACTAGTTTTATAAATATGTTGTTAAATTTAAAATAATACCTAATATTTTATTTTAATTAATAATTAAGAATGAAGACAAATTTTATCAACTGAAAAATTATGTCTTGATGACTTATTATACAATATCCTCTATTAAGTTAATTTTTAATAACTAAGAATATGTATTAAAAACAAATTATTATGTATATAAAAAAGTATATTTTTAAGGCATTAGATGTTTTTCTGTTTTTGAAACTTATTCATGAATTTTTATTAACATGGATATGGGTTATTATTTGAGATATTAGATAACTTATAATGATTATCATAGTATATTGATTAATCAAATCATGTTAATTATTTATTTTTTAATATATATTAAGTTAAATTGATTTAACTAATGAGACTTTGATTCTACCAATGACTCATTAATCCAATGTCACACTTATTGGATGATGGATCTAGTTCTTAAAACATTGCTCTTAGAGCAACTTTAGTGCAAGATTTTAAGTAAAGATTTCATCTTCACTAGATCTCCTATTAAAGGAGGTAGAGAGATCTCCAACATGGAGAATGAGTTCTTGTGGAAGAACTCTTAAGATCTGCACATTGTTCAAAAAAGAATAAATTTTTTCTCTTTTTCTTTCTCCTTAAGATCTCAAAATGAGATCTACCACTAAAGAACAAAATGGAAGAGATCTTGAGAGATCTTAAATCCTACTTGACACTATGAGATCTACTAAAAAGTGATCTAAAATCTCAATTTAAAATCTACCACTAAATATGCTTGCATTATGTCTTGGTCCTTTCCACGAATAATTCATTAATCCAATGAGACTTCGATTTCCATCAATAACTCATTAAGTCATTATCTCAACCGATTCGATGAGACTCCAATTTGACCCAAGATCCATTAACCCAGTAGAACTCCAATTCCACCCGTGACCCATTAACCTAATAAGTCTAGGAGTTCGATAATCCGCTGTCCAGTTCTTAAAACACTGTTCCTAGGTGTTGCGTTGCTTGCTGGCCCTAATCGTGAGAGAGAAGAAAGGAAAGGAGGGAAAATGGTGTGCATAAGGAAGGCGACGGTGAAGGACCTACTAGCGATGCAGGCGTGCAACCTCTTCTGCCTGCCGGAGAACTACCAGATGAAGTACTACCTCTATCACATCCTCTCCTGGCCCCACCTCCTCTACGTCGCCGAAGACTACAACGCCCGCATCGTCGGCTACGTCCTCGCCAAGATGGAGGAAGAGACCACCGATTGCCACGGTCACATCACCTCCCTCGCCGTCCTCCGTACTCACCGCAAGCTCGGCATCGCCACCAAGCTCATGACCGCCGCCCAGAACGCCATGGAACAGGCATCCCATTATTTCTTTCCATTTACAAATTACAAATTAGTCGCCGCGTCCGATTATGTTTTTAGCCCCTCAATTTCAATTTTGATTGATCGTTGCAGGTGTTTGGTGCCGAGTACGTGTCCCTGCACGTGCGCAAGAGCAACCGCGCGGCCTACAATTTGTACACGGTGACCCTGGGATACAAGATTCATGATGTGGAGGCCAAGTATTATGCCGACGGGGAGGATGCTTATGACATGAGGAAGCAGCTCAAGGGGAAGCAGCACCACCATCATCACCATCACCACCAGCATGGTGGTGACTGTTGTTCCGGGGAAGCCAAGGGGAATCATCCTGCCAAAGCCACCTGATCTAATGGTTGGTTTGGTTGGTCATGATAGAAAGAATCGATAAGGCTTTTAGTTTGAAAAAATAGTAAGCTTTGGTTGAATTCTGTTGTGCAAACTTGTTGTAGATTTATTGAGTCTCGTTAGACATGATTTTTTGCTTCGCTGTCTTGGTTAATATTGACATTCCTTGAATAATAACAAGATTGATTGTTGTGTTTCGGTGTCTTTATTGTTTTGTCGTTGGGAATTATTTAAACTTGTTTTTATGATGGTTGATTACATTTCACCATGACTTGGTGGTCTGAGCACAGTAGTTAATTGTAAGCACTATAGATTAGTCTGTGTGTGTGTGATGTGTGGAGTGGCATCCAGCTTCTGCTGGTTGCACCACAGTGCCAGCATAGCTGCGGCTTTGTGATCTTCTATGCCACCATTGTAGCAGCGTGTCTTGACTTGGGCAATGCATGCTGCTACTTGTAATTAATTACTAGGGATGATAATAAATGAGTATGAATATTTACAGTACCAAGTTACCTATTAATGAACTGTTATTGCCTTGCGTTGGATGAACGGAATGGTAAGGATGAGTATTTTCATTTCTGATGCAAATTGGATAAAACGATGTTGATAGAGAAAAGATAGTTATTTCTATTTCTTATTGTTGTGTGTTTGCATCCTATACTCATTTTTTTCCTGATTATCACCCAGCACCTACAAAACTGGGAATTTGCTTCTGGATCATTGTTTTTTTTTTTTTACGAGAAGTATGAATATCTTTTTAATCACTGGATTCTGACCTGGATGAATTGTTCATCCTTGGATGTAATGTGTGTTTTCTGCAATTGATCCAATATTAATGATATGCACAGTGCAGTAAAAATTGAGGGTGGGTGTGATGTTTGAACAGTTAAAGTATTTCAAAGTAGATAATTTGCTGCATTATTTTGGTTGAGAGTTTGATTTTCCTCTTTGATGATACATTGATGGCTTAAAGTAGAACTGTGTAGACATCCAGTTTCTTCCGAAGTTTTTATTATTTTCTAAATTTTCTTATGTATTTCATACATTTTGCTTTAATAGTAATTTATAATATGAATATTAGCAGGTAATCAGTTCTGCATTTGCAATTTTATGAAATGTTCTTTGGCCTGTACTATATCCTATCTTTGAATTCATGTGACCCAATATGGATATGGTGTTTGCTTTCGCTCTATTTTGATGCGGCAAACTCTTTCTTGTGGTTGATCTGCTTTATTTATGAAGCTAATTTGTTGAGGTGAACATCTCAGAATTATTGGATGGTTTCTCACTCAATGTATACTCAATGGATGTTATATAAAGTGACTTAGCTTTATTTGATATTAGGGGATGTCACTTTTTTTCCTTTGGTTTGTCTGCTGCAGCTAGCTGATTTTTTCTACTTAATACAAAGCACTAGGCCTACGTGGCTGTATGTTATCCCTTTGCTAAATAGTTAAATTTTGAACAAACCTAATGATTTGCCTAGAGGATGCATGTTGGGTTAGCATGGTGGCCCATGATTAACGTGACTTAAATATGCAAGAGTCTGCATCTTATATAGGATGTTATATGTCAAGAGTTACGCTGTTACTAATAGCTTAAACTTAGTATAATGGACTTTCTTAGTTATACCATTTGGTAACAAAGTTATCCAACATGGGTTTGAATTCCAGGTTCAACTTGTTTCTGATGATCTTAAGGTTCAGGGCAAACCTTCTCCAATAGAGAGGGGAATGACGTGTTCAAAGGGTCGTGAAGGTAGATTAGAGTCTATGGGTTGGGTTCAAACTAGCGGCTCATGTTTAATGGCCTGCCTCTATGCTGGGCATATATGTCAAGAGTTATATCTTAGTTAAACAACTTGATGTTTTGGCGTAGTGGTGAGTGTTTTTGGGCATATCACCCAAGTTTTGAAGCACGGATGTCATTCTCCTTGGATTTTTTTCATGTATCTAATCATGTAACCGACTTGTTAATCCTGAGAATTGTTGTGTTGAGAATCAAATATTCTGCATTCATTGTATTATCTCCATTTAGAGGAAAGTTAGGAAACTGAATATCCTCTCATTTATGTGTATTCAATACAATAAGTCTATAGAAAGTATCATTCGTGGTGTATTTGAAACACACTGTTCTAGTCCAAATACCTTTGTTCTATCTTTCTTAACATGGTATTCAGAACTTGACAGAGGCTCCTCGAGAATTGTTCCTGTCTGGTGGACCCACTGTCCCCGGAAGACAGATTTTTTTTGCGAACCGTGTACATCTCTGGTAGACATGTTTCTTTTTTTGTTATTTGCAGGTACTGCTTCACATTCTGAGTTCACTCTTATAGCTGACATAGGGAATCATACTTCTACCTCTATTAAGGTGAACCCACCTATTTTTCCAAAAATTCCACTCTATTGAGAAATTAGATGGGTCTTCGAACTATTCTACTTGGGCCTACGATACCACTTTGTGGATTAGTGGGTTGGGTTACAAATTTCATCTCCCGAAGACCATTTATTCTGTGTTGTATGTCCACAATGGGAAAAGATAGACTTCTCTCTCTAAAACAAAAAGTAGGTAAAAAATATGCTAAACATAAATTGTCTCCTGATTAAATATGAAAGCTGATGATATTGAAAAAAAATATCGTAAATAAGGTTCTGGTTCCACTTCCATAGAGAATATAGATGATATTGTCTATAATAATAAGGAAAAGAAAACCTTTGAAATATTTTATCCAATTGAAATTTTCAAAATGAATGGAGTAAACTTAAGAGTTCAATCATTGAAATAGAACAAGTAAATAATTTAATTAAATTTGGTTGAGTGGTACAAAGAAAAAGGAGTATTAACTCCTATTTCTTATTTATTATTGAATTAACTGATCAACTTGCTTTGTTATGTTATTGAACATTTATTTTTGATTTCAACTTGCTTGGGACATATCACCCAAATAATTGGTCCGGTAGTACATGTAGCTTTACCCTAGGAAATATGTCTAATATTTACAAGGCTCTGGTAGACAAGGGTCGAGATTAATCGTAATTCATGCTTTCATTTGGTTCAATTAATTAACTAACAATCTAAATAAAATAATAGTTTCCACATGATTTGCTCGCTTAGAGATGAGTCTGAAACTAAAGATTTACTCGTAAAATCTAATAAAAATGAATGTGGGTACGAATACAACATCGACCTCGTCGCATACTTACACATATATAGTTATTTAATTAAAATAACTCGCATATATAAAAATATATGTACACACTATTAATTATCTTTAAGAATTAAAAACATTATTTTATTATTTTATCTCTTAAATTCTTTTAAAACTTTTTTTTTCAATTTATTACAATTCTATTTTTACTTTTCGAATTTTGAATGAGATTAAAAAAAAATCATATGTAATAAATAATTTTAAAAAATATTGATTTAATTATTTATATAATTAAATAAAAATGAATCAATATAAATTATTTTAGATTTTTAACAAAATAATTCTATGAGAGAATTCTGGGAAACTAATTATATGATATATATGTATTCATAAAAAAATTTGAAATTTTCTATAATTTTTTTTATGGATAATCCCCAGAAGATTAATATAATTTTATAAATTAAATGTAAAAGTTGAAGAAACTCTTATGAAAAACGTCATAACAAAATTCTAAAAGTGCCAAATGTCATATATATCTTGCTACCTTTATGAAATAGTCATTTTTATTTTTGTTATCAACCCTGAAACTAGAACCCTCTATAAAAATAAATACCAGCATTATCGGCTGAAACATACAAGATAGAAATTTTGGAAAAGAATTAAAAAAAACTCAACATCAACATCCAGTTGTAAACCATAACTAGCTTAGAAATCCACTGGCCTATATTACTCTCCCTTAAAAGGAGAACATGCTGAATGAAACTATGGATATGTCTGAATAAGTAATAAATGATTTGAGAGTTTTTTTTATTGAAAATATAAATTTTTTTCTAATAGATAAGCTTTGAAAAGCACTTTTTATCTTATATTCAAACAGGTTCTATAATACTTGTGTGTTGCAACACACCCGTTATTGATCATATCAATGGCAAGTTTGGAATCACTTTCCACAATTATTCTATCCATCCCCTGGTCATGGATCATATTAAGCCCATCTCTAATACCACACAACTCCTCCAAAGAGAACATTAGTCATCCCTAAGTTCTTTGCAAACTCGATAAGAAAATTCAAGTTCTCATTCCTCAATAGGCCTCAACGAGTTGCACAACCAGAATCACTTACTGCTTCATCAGTATTCAATTTCACCCAATTCTGAGGAGGAGGATACCATCTAATTAACTGCTCCTCAATAGGTCGACTCCCTCTTGGACCATCCAACTTTCAGCAACTCAAAAGCCTACCCCACATGGTAAGCATGATGCCTAATCTCCTCATGCCTCCACTGAGATTCAAAAATCCACTTATACCTCCTACTCCAAAGGCTATCGAAAGTTAGAGAGAACAAAATTAACCTCCCAATTTTCTCCTAACTTGAATTTGTTCAGCTATTTGTTACCTATCCAATCCACCAAATCTCCCATATAAAACCCAGTTGGAATCTGGTTACCAGTAACACGATCCCACAGCTCTCTAGTTCGTTGACAGACCCTCAGGAAGTGAATAATTGTTTCTGGATGAAACAAGCAAACTGGACACAGATTAGAGTCACACATGTGACGTTTGAATCGATTAACATTTGTTAGCAACATATTCCTGGCCAGTGGCCACCATCCATATGTGCATTCGAACCCTCTCAGTGACCTTCAACCTCCAAATAGCCTTATACAACCATTGATTCATACTATCTCCTTCTGGAATCAGAGATAAGTACGCATTCTTTGTAGAGAAACTACCTTCCCCCTCTAGACCGCCACATCATTGCCAAATTCAACATTAGGTACACACAGCACGAATCTTGTGAACAATACCCATAGGTAGCAAAGAATTCAACCTGCGATAATCCCAAGTACCATCCTCACCAACATAGTCAGTCACCATCTTTTGATTTTTCGAATCCGCAATACTACTATTAATAGACAAAGCAATACTATCCATACCTGGAATCCACAGATCCAACCAAACTCTCACCATTCTGCCATTATTTACCTTCCAACGAAGATTGTTCTCCACTTTTGGCCAAACCGCATTTATTCCCTACCAAAGATTTGATCCCCTTTTCCCTGCATCAATTCGAGGAATATTGAGTTGGCCACAATTGTACTTTGATCGAACCTAGCGAACCCAAAGAGAGTCGGTATTATTAACTAGATGCCATCCATTTTTTCAGCATAAAAGTTTGATTTACCACACGCATTTCTCTTAAGCCCAACTCACCATTAATACATGGTTGGTAAATGCTAAATCCCAATTTGATTCTATTTTAATCTAAGTTTTTATGTCATATTAATACTTTTTGATATATTTTATTTGACAAAACTCACAGTTTATTGTAAGTTTGTTTAAAGACAAATATTTAAGAGTTTTCATAAAAAAAAGTTAAATATCATCAATTTTTTAAAGCTAATCGATCATGATAGTACAACTATGATAATTAATTTAAATCATACTTGATAATATTTTTTAATTAAGAAGAGATAGAAGAAAAACCTCCACACAATATTATAAATAAAGAATGAGGCTTCTCTTTTTATCTTTAAGTTTTATTTTTATTTTTTTTATGCATGTGAGAAAATCTTGAGGGCTTTTGAGAGTGGAGTGTAGATAACATCACTAGGAAAGATAGTGATCATCGTTTCTTCTTATTGGTATGTCTATGTTTACTTTTTATAGAATTACTAGTTTTGTTCTAATCAATGTTAGTCCTACTAGTCCAAAAGTTATGATGTAATTGTCCAAATGTATCTCTTTCATTATTTTTAATGGAATTCCTCATTGTTTTATATTAATTAACTTTCTTTCTTTTAATATTTATTTGGAAACGATTATTCTAATACTCAATCAATTGCATAGTAATAATCATATTGATAATCTGTATGTAACTGGTAGATTTATATAAAGAATGTTTTGCATCAAATTGCATGACAAACTACTTATAGATTAGTTATATTTAATTCATCGCTTTAGAATTGATTTTATCCTTTAACTTAAATTAATAGATCAACTATCATTGGTGTATTGATTTAAAGGCAAAGAATATCTTTTGACTTTAATCATAAACTTTAGTTGATTTTGGAAATCAAAAATTAACTAGAGAATAAATTTCATTAGGATTAAGATTGGGAAAAATTGGTACTAATGAGTAATAATCCTTATTATTCTTATATTCAAAATCTCTCTTTATATTATTTTATTTGCTATATTATAAAAATCAAAGCCATAAAAATATTTTAATCATTTAATTTAATAAACTTACCTAATTGAAAATACAACTTATTATTTGAATTTGATATTTATACTTTTGAATCTATTGTTATTATTGTATTGTATAGGATACATTTTTCCTTGGCCCAAATTAACATATTTTAAGCATCAACAAAAATCCTTCCAAGAAGCCATACGCACTCTCCTACTTTCATTAATATCACCCTACACAAATTGACGACATTTCTTATCAACTGCATCTCAAATAGACTTAGGTAGCCAGGCATATTGCATCAGATACGACGAAAGTGCTTGAAGCACATATCTAGTAAGGGTGACTCTTCCTGCAAAAGATAAAGTTCTCACATCCAGGAACTCAAATGTTGATTGACTTTATCTATGCACTACTAAAAAATAGCCTTTTACGACACTGATTCGAAGTCGGTTGAACAAAAACCGTCTTAAAAAAGCAACGCGGTGGCATTTTTGTAAATAAATACAACTAATTTAAGATTCTAAGACGGTTATTTCAAAACCGTCTTAGAAGCAGTAGGATTTAAGACGTTTTTTTATTTTATAACTTAACGACCCTAGCGTTCCTTTGTTTTTTTTTATAATTGCTTCGTCTCCTTCCCTCGATTTCCTTGAAATCACTAAACCCTCTCTGAGACTCTCACCCTCCTCATTTTCCCACTTCCTCCAAACCCTCACCTACATCCAGTCTGAGCACACCCACGGCCTCAGCCCCTCCTGGCACCATGCCTCCCTCTTCTCCTCTCGACGAGCCACCCCACCGCTTCCTCTTCCGATTCCGAGGAAGAAGAAGAGAAACAACAATAACCATCCTCTGAGCAGCACAAAGAAGAGGAAGAAGAAGAAGTTTCCTTTGGAGAAGAAGAGGAAGCTTCATTCGAAGAAGAGGAAACGGTCCTCCTCCGAATCGAGTTCTGAGATCGAATCAGAACCTGAGCCCACTCCCATCAATGTCAAACCCTAGCCTCCAGGGCCATGGACCAGGTTCAAAAGCCCAAAGCCCAACCCTCATCGGCACGAGGTTGTCTCTTGGGTCAGTCTCAGTCATGTCTCAAACCTTTTCTTTCTTTCTTTTGAATTTCATTTCAATTTAATTTCCATTTCATTTCCCCCTTTCTCTGCACTCTGCAAGCAACTCCCTCCAATTTGGTTAGAGTTATAGAGGCATTGTTGCTGTTTGGAAATAGATCTCTGATCTGAAAATGAGTGCATCGAGGTTCATTAAGTGCGTCACCGTCGGCGACGGTGCTGTCGGCAAAACCTGTTTGTTGATTTCCTACACCAGCAACACTTTTCCCATGGTTTCTTTCTTTTTTCTCTTCCTAATTATAACTATCTGCAGTTAAAATTATATATGTACAACTGATGTTTGTCTTCGTCTGGAACTTTCCAAATTTGGAGATTCACTATATTATCATTGTTATTCTTATTATTCCTGTATTCCTTAATGAACCAAGTGCTTCAAAGTCATTTAACGTTGTTTGTCACTTAGGGCTTATATTTTTTATGTTTTGAGTAATAATTGAGTTTGAGAATTTGCTTGTAATTTGATTCTGACCACTTGAGCAAAGCCGGGATGCGTTGCTACTGCTTTATTTATTTTGTTTTTTTATCAGCTTTCCAATTGATTTTGGTTTTGTTCTTTAAGACTTATGGCTTTGTGGTTTGTTTCACCCTTTTTCATTTATGTTTTTTGATCATCCATAACAGGACTATGTGCCCACGGTTTTTGACAATTTCAGTGCTAATGTTGTGGTGGATGGAAGCACCGTAAACCTGGGGTTGTGGGATACTGCTGGTAATTATGACAACCAATTCAGTTATATAGAATTGGGTATTATTTTTGACTAATTGTTTGTTTCTGGTGGTTTAACTTGTTTGATTAACAGGTCAGGAGGATTATAATAGGCTTAGACCCTTGAGCTATCGAGGAGCTGATGTATTTATACTTGCAGACTGTGGAGTGAGGAGGACGAGGTCGTCGCCATTGTGAAGGTTTGCTAAGTTCTTACTCTTTTTTTTTTTAATATTTATTGGGGTTTTCTGGTTTTGTTGTATCTCCTGTAGTATACTTTGCTGAAATGGCTATGAAATTAGGATTGAAGAAAGAATATTATGGTTTTAGGTTTATTGATTATTATGGTTAATGTTTGGATGCTTTAGTGCTTTCAAGGAAGGAGTTAGTTACAAAGATCAAGAAAAGTTTGATTGATCCCATGGGCAATCTGAGGAACTGGAATTCGGGTGAACCATGTATGGCAAACTGGACAGGGGTTTGGTGCTCTGATAGGGAGGAGGCTGATGCTTACTTCCATGTCCAAAAGTTGTATGCATTATTTATCCTTCTACTTTATTTTTCTGTTCTCAATTTCAAGTCCTTAGGAGTTTATTGCTTCCTTTCATTCTTTATAATTGAGTTTGAACAAAACGAATGATGGGTTCAACCCAAAGGGGCCAGAGGTAGAAGGAATCTATACCAATTATGCTTAGCTAGTTTAGATATTTTAACTCTGCAATTTAACAGTAGTGTAACAGTTGTATATTTCTTCAATCTCCTTTGTTATA
Source organism: Glycine latifolia (assembly GCA_013407115.1). Classification (NCBI taxonomy): domain Eukaryota; kingdom Viridiplantae; phylum Streptophyta; class Magnoliopsida; order Fabales; family Fabaceae; genus Glycine; species Glycine latifolia. The sequence goes on from CM023954.1 coordinate 2,472,122, forward strand.
CTCAAATGTCACCTGAAATGCTCTTAATTTCTCATCCTTGATATGGTGGGAAGATTTTGATGAGAAAGTTCCCTACACCTGCAAAATTGAAGCCTGAACCATTATGAACAGGGAAACAAGTTTTCAATCTCATCATTCCTAGACAAATAATTCTAATTTGGTATGCAGGTTCAGTATATAATATAATAATTATATAAATATTTCTACTTGAAATTACTAGATTATTTGGATTATGTAATGGTCAATCTACCTTTACAGCCTCATCCAAAGGAGAGGGATTGTTTTCTATTGATCCAAACTCCAACTCTCAAGTGTTCTTTTTTCTTTGTTTACTTCACTGAATGTTTACTTGAATACATAAAGTGTTTCGTACAAATGGCTTGCAAACTATTGCCTTTTGCAGAATGCTTTTAGCATTGGAATTGGTGATACAATTGCTGATGCTTCCACTATGGTAACCATAAATCAAACTATCTCAGCAGTTAAGGAGAAAGTGAAACAACTTATCAGGGATGCTCAATAGAAGAAGTTTATGCTGAACCTGGTCAGACAATGATTGATTCATTTGAAGATAGAGTGAACCAGGTACATAATTTAGATTGCTTTTCACATTGTTGTGTTATTGCTTTTCTATTTATTAAAACTTAGTGAGTATGGTTGACATTACAGAGAAGATTAACCTTGAATTTGATGATGATTTGACTTGTATATTTAATGATGACAATGCTGACAAACTTATACTTCTTATCCTTATTATGAATGATGAAGCACCACAGGGTGAGTGAGATTCAGGATGAATCTGCTAATGATTATGTTTTTTAAAAGAAAAAATAGAAAGCAATATGCTGACTGAAATGACTTTAAGAGGTGAAGTGGGCTGGCCCTAGGCCTAGGATAAAAGTAACAACTCTATTCATAGACTATTGCTTCCTGGACCTCTAAATTATTTTTGGAAGCTAAAATCTGTAATCATCCGAAATATAATTTTACATTTCGAATTCGTCATTCCAAAAACCAAAAAAGAGATGCAGAAAGTAACTTGAAGGTGTAGGAAACAAATATTGGTTAAACCATATATATAAAATATAACTATTTAATATAGTTAAAAATTAAAATTCTAGACTTAAAATTATAATTTAATTCAATTTCACTTAATTTTTTTCAATATTTAATGAGTCTCATAATTTTGTAATCTATATATTAAATAGGGAGACTGGGTTGGCTATATCAAATTTTCTATTCAATTAGTCACTGCTTGGGTTGTCAATATTCTGTTTGATTTATTGTGCCTTTTCGGCTTTTCTTTATGTCTGGCTCTACATTCTTAAGGAGAAAAGGATACTAATGAAATATGCTTTGTACAGCATGCATGATTGAGTATGGTGACAGGGAAGGGATTGAGGATGCTATTGTTGGGAATTGATAACTGCATTATGCTTGATTTGAATGTTGCTAATCACTGTCATGTTTAAATCTCGGTTTTTCTAATGTTTTGTAATTAGGAATTGGGTTATCTTTATATATTTTTTAATTAAATTATATACTATACTTTTAAGTTTTAACCAACTCTCTTTATTTTATTTATTTATTTATATGTAGCATACATGTTTATTAATTTATCAAATAAATATTTTACAAAATATGATATTCAAATTAACTTATGTATGACTAGTACGTACTTGAGTATAGTTATACAAGCAATTAATTTTGGTAATTTAGAACAAATAAAGACTAGGCTGTGGAAAAAGTTGAAGTTAAAGCTTCACCAATTGTGAAATTATTGTGAGAAAGTTAAAAGAAAATCCATGGTCGAGAAAAGTTTTTACATTATTCTCTAAAATTGATTTGTATGTACAAATTGACATGTACAAGTAAAATTGTTGAGCTTAAAATAATTATTTTAAAAAATTTGTTTTTTGGCTGACAAAAAAAGTGTAAACATTTTTTCTTTTTGATTTAATGCAATATATGTATATTTTTTTATGAAGACACTTTTTACTAGAGATAACTTTACTCAAAGTGAATACTTTACCCAAAGTGAATAGACGATTCTTCATTGTTGTTATGAATACTTGTATTTCATCAAAATAGTGGTGTTTGCTTTGAGGACTATTGCTGCTTATAAGTACCAATGGGTGAGCAATGTGTCCACGCACTCTCTCTTAAATGAATAATACTGGTAGGAAGGGAAAATAATTTCTTATAGATAAATTATTACAAGGTATCTCTTCTCATGTCTAATTATGAAATGTGAACTTTCAATTTAGTTAATTTCAAATTATCCTTTTACTAATACTAGTATTTTTTATATTTATAAAATTTGAAGCTTATAAATTTAAGTTCTGATATAGCATATCAAATTAACAGTTGATTCATGCAAAATATGTGTGTGATATTGATATTGGGAGAATATAAAATAAAGGTCTTGCTAATAAATAAATTGAAAAATTAGCTTTTAATTGGAATTTTTAATTTCTCTTTTTTATTCTTATATTTTCAAATAAGCATGAAGTTTAAGAGTAATATTCATTATTTCTATCAAGTTTATAATTTATAATTTAGTATTTATTTGTTAGATATATTATTTAAAAATTTCTTAATCAAATAACGCCACCACATCAATTGCAAACATTTTTATTTATTATACACAATAATCAACTATATTTATTTTTTTGTTATTTTTATTTTTATTTCTTTATTTGTTAGATATATTTTTTATTATACACAATAATTTAGTTATTTATGGCTAACATACTATGCGTCTGTGCTTTTCAAAATAAAAAATATTCTTATTTTTTAGAAAAAAAGTTTAAGCATTATGATACATAAATAAATTTCAAAAAGTTATTACTTGTTGAATTACTTGCATTTGCATGACCCTTGTATCATCCACAGAGACCTCAACTGCAGCAATGTGTTTGTGAATGTGCAAATAATCTAGAGAAATGGCCAGTGGCCATAACCACTGCGTCAAAGACTTGTTCAACTTCCTCCTCACTCTTGTTCTCTTTGCTTCTAACAACCCATTTCAAATCCTCACTAGTGACACCATAATTTAATGGTCCTACATGATGCACCATTGTATTGAGCTTAATCATGTCTCAACTTAAACCATTCACAAAAGTCCTTAAAACATAAATTTTTTACCGTTTTTCTTTCAAATTAATATTTTCTCTATCAAGTTTTCTAGAAGAAGTTTACAATCTCATACCCATGTGTTATGCTTAATGTTGATGTGCCAATAAATAACACAAATGATCAATATCAGGCCAGCTTTTAATTTTATCTGTAAATGATTTATTTAATTCAACCACTTCAGTTCAAGACTAGCTAATATATGGATATGCGCGCTGTCATTAACCTTATTCCCTCACTTTATAATGTTTCAGGAACAAGTACTTGTGGAACAGCTTAGGAAGTCCAGGATATAGGTACGTACATACATGGGTCCAATTGCAATTTTCAGCTTGCAATAAATATAAAATTTAATTGAAAATAATACATAGTTAGTAAGATGATGCTTGATGTGTCTGTTTTGGTCTAATGTTTGGTTTTCTTTGGTTATCATATGAGCATCATTAAAAATAGCTAGTTATTAGCTACCTCACATAATAATATTTATACAAATATGGATTAGTACAATAGTTGCTGTGAAACTAAGAAAATTTTTTAATACAATTTTTTAATGTGTTGATTTTTTAACAGGTAGTGCTCTTAGGACCTTAAAATATAATAGTCCTCGTTTCCTTTATTTTGTTGATTGGTGTATATGTGCTTTGAAATTCAAATTCTGTATGTATATGTTATGTTTTCCTCAGGGTAGAGGTGTTTTATTTGCTATTTTAATTATGAAAAACAGCATGTGACATTTTCTCTCTTTTCCCCCTCCCTCTCCTACATATCAAGCTGCAATGATTGAAGGTGTACCTTGCATATTTGAAGCTGTTTTTCAGTGCACACTTGAGGTAACTGTGTACGATATTCATTCAGCTACTGATGAAAATGTTCTACTTTATTATCATATTAATTTGGGTGTGCCTCTGTTGTTCCCGCACCCCACTGTTAGGAGATATTGGGGTTATTAGTCTTATCATGAAGCAGGTTAGTCATCACATGTTTGAAGCTGAAAAGGAAGCTTATGGGATGCATGAAAAACAGGCAAACTTAGTGGAGTGGTTGATTGGATATGTTGTTGACTCTATCGAGGAGGTTACAAAATCATCATACATTTGTTATTCAATTAAACAATATTAGTTACAAAATCATCATACCTTGTATATTGTACGGGATATGGCAATATATATCTTGTTTTGTGGACTTTTTTTTTACCATTGTAATTAGCATCACAAAATGTTATAGATGTTATATTTTATCCTATGGATATTGTTGTTAGTGAAACTGAGATTAATCTTGTTAATGAAATGATATTTTTTTTTATATACTTCGTATGGTCCATTAATAGTTAATCATATCACCGTAGCTATTAATATTTACGCGTAAAAAAAATTATTAAAAATAAATATAAAAAAAAACACGAAACTACATCGGTTATCCACAAAAAACCGTCTTAGAAAAACACATTCTAAGACGGTTGCTACATAATAATTGTCTTAAAAAATATCATTCTAAGACGGTTTTTACTTAACAACCGTCTTAGAATGTGCTTTTCTAAGACGGTTCTAAAGTAAGAACCGTTTTAGAATGTGACTTTCTAAGGTTGTTACATAATAACCGTCTTAGAATGTGACTTTTTAAGACGGTTGTTAGCTAATAACCGTCTTAGAATGATATTTTTTAAGACGGTTGTTAAGTTAGAACCGTCTTAGAAGAGCACATTCTAAGACGGTTGTTAGTTGACAACCGTCTTAGAAAGTCACATTCTAAGACGGTTATCAGCTATCAACCGTCTTAGAATGTTCTTTTCTAAGACGGTTGTCAATCGACTTTAAAAATGTTATTTTTCCACGACACCAGTAACTACGACGATTCTTCAACCGACGTAGAAAGCGCTAAAGAACCGATGTAAAAAGGCTATTTTGTAGTAGTGATGATGAATTGGTATGTCTGAGAGGTCCCTCTATTATGAAGGATAGAATCCCTAAATATTTACCCAAGTCTTCAGTACGTTGGTACCCTAATAATTGGCTAATCTCGTCCTTTGCTTGCCATGCAACATTTTTCGAAAAATATACTCTGGTATTCTCATTGCTGACCTTCTGACCAAAGCTCTCACAGAACAAATTTATCGTCTTGATAGTCTCCACCAGCTCCTTTGTAGTCGTTGCAAACAATAAAATATCATCTGCAAAAGTAAAATGAGACAATTTTCGGCCACCTCTAGAAAGTTGAATGGGCTCCCAAAATCCATTCTCCACGACAACATTAACAAGTTGAAAAAGTTGCTAAATACATAAGACAAATATATGAGGGTAAAGGATCCTCTTGTCCAATACCTCTTCATGGTTGAAAATCCTCCAAAGCCTCTCCATTCCACAACACCTTCATCTTTGGGGACGTTATGCAGTGCCAAATAATATCCACTATATTAGCATGAATTTGGATATCTTCCAAGGTCTCCTTCACGAATCTCCAATCAAGTCTATTATAGACTTTCTCAAGATCAATCTTCATGGTTACCCGCCCAACATTACCCTTCTTGTGACTTATCGAATGGAGCACCTCCTATGCCACAAAAATATTATTTGAGGCATGTCTGTTTGGAATAAAACTACTTTGGCATGGCAAAACAAGACCAAACATCACGTTCCGCAATCTACTGGCAATGATTTTAGTCACATTGCATAAACTAATGAGTCTGAAATCCTTCATCCGATGCACCATATCAACCTGAAATAAGGAGATGAAAGTATCATTTATCTCCTTAATTCTACTCGGTTCATAAAAAATATTTAGCACAAGCTGAACAAGAGAATTTCCCACCACACTCCATTGGCTTTGGTAGAATAAAGCTTTATGATATATTATATTTTTATAGCGTTTATGAAACGGTCGTTAGTCATTAAACCCAATAGGTTTCTATGATATATTATATTTTATTTGTTAACAAACCTATATATTTACTGGTATACTAACCGTTATGCAATTGGAAATTGACATATGTAGTTGGAGAAACCAAGTAAGCAGCGATTAGCTAACGTCTAAGCATAAGTGGACATGAGTATCTGGGACCACTTGATTGACCCATTTTGGAGGGACCATACCAAAGTGAAATTAGGGAATCAATGAAATAATGTCAATTTGTCTTTTGACAACACTGCAATGAGAAAATTGCTGAAAATACAAGAAAAAAGGACTTGATAGATAAATTATGGACAAAGGTAGAAAGGATATCCGACACGTAACATGTATTTCACACGATGTTGTTTCAATGAAAATAACACTAATGTCATCTATTACTACATTTAATAATAACTAGAGAAATATTATTGTACTTTACACCGAGAGCAAAAGAAAAATCTTCCAATTAGTACATAATTCCATTTTTCAATGCAAATAAAAGAAATTATGAGATAGATTAAAGCACAAAGTGTTAAAATCTGTCCAATTCCTGAGCTATTTTAATATCTATTGAGAAAATTTACAGAAGAAATGAATAACAGATATCAGATTTTGATGGATTATTTCATTAATTTCTTTTATATTTCACTTAATTGTGTATTATTAATTTGTTAAGAAACTCTTCAATAACAACTATTTCAAAACATTTTGTTTGATGACATGATAATATATACGAGTAACCGATAATAAAAGCTTTTTGCACTGAACCCGAAGTCAGTTGAAATAAAACTCGAAGATATTTTATAGATTTTAAGATTTTTCTCAAGAAAAGACATCTTTGGATTTTTTTTTTCAGAATTGGATATTTTCTAGCATTTTTATCTTTATTATAATATAGTAACTTATTTTTTTCATAATTATAATATAAAGAGCATTCTGAAGAGCTTAATAAAAATTATGAAAATAGTTTATCTTTTTCTATAAACTCTTACGGTGGATATGATATGAACTCTTGCAGCATGCTTACAAATCTACTCCTATATAATAAATTTAAATGATCATTATATTGATTTTAATTCATAAAAACATTTAATTCATTTTATTTTTTATAAGTTGCTTTGATTCAAACTCATGTCATAATAACAATTGAATATTATGATATTCTAGGCATGTCTTTCAAAAATTAATGTCAGATTATATCAACCTCTAATTGAGTAAAAAGTAGGAACAGTTTTACAAGGAAATAAGGTATGCATATTAGGACGTATTCCTAATTTAAGAATGGTTTAATAAAAGTCGGAAGTTTTAAAATATACAGATCAGTTTTCTTATATATATATTTCGTATGATCATTAATGCATAAAATGTAATCTGGACATTCTTTTCTCACCTCCATTTTATTGATTATAATCAATAAAAATGAAACGCTCCCCTCATTTTTTTTCCCTTCTTGTTGAATTTTAATTTGTTAATTTGAGACTTGCTAGTTATATTATATACACACCTTTGTGTTACCAAGCCAGGTCAAGTCTTATCATCATGCAGTGCACGACAACAATGCCGGAAACAAGTTGTTCCACGCAACCAAAACAAAACAATAAATATCTCTGCAAAAATGTTTTCTATTGGTAACAAAGCTAGCTGTCTTAATTTATAAACAAACAAAATCAATTATACAAAATATTGGATTGAGGGATTTTGTGTATAAATAAATTCATAAGTGTATATATATATATATATATATATATATATATATATATATATATATATATGTATATGTGTGTACTATGTAAGCATATATATTCTACAAAGGTGAGATTGGCTGGAAAGATCACAATCACATTACTTATGGTGTTTGTAAGGGAATATTACCTTTCATTTTTTTTGCATAAAATAATCAATACGTAAGAAAATATTTAAATATGTTTCTGGGTCTTAAACAATTTTATGTACATGTACACTTTTAATTATTTCCATTAATTACTTTTGTTTTATTAAACGATGACATTTTTTTTTCATTTATCACATCATATCACTTAATAGAATAATAATAATATAATTTAAAATATAAAAACAATAAAGTGAAACTTTTTGTATATGATGTAATAATTGACCCTAAATCTTGATAAATGATGAGAATTGTATTAATCCTTCAACAAACATAAGTATCGATAAAATGAAAGATCAAAATAAAATAAAAATGGTAGGAACTAAAATGAAAATATTTTTTTTCAGCAACTAAAAACATTTAAGAGGAATATTACAAACATAATTTAATGCGATTTGATCCAATTCATTTACCAACCTCTATATTATAAATTTACAGTAATATCATTAAATATAAGAACATCTTTTTATTATAATTTTTTAGAGGATAAAACATGACTTTAATTATCATAATTTAATATTTATGTATTTTTAAAATTCTCAAACTATTAACCATTTTAAATTTCATTTCTATATTAATAGTTTTTATCCTCAAATCTCAACTTTAATTACTAACAGACAGTATATGTCTAATTTATCTTAAAAATGTATCAGTTTGTATACGAGGAATCTATATAATTTGAACCTAATAATTGTAATTAATATTTTCATTATTGCTCACAATATAACTCATATGATATGTTCCCTCTAGTAATATATTACAGTATAAGTTTAAATACTTATTTTTTTTAAAAATGGGATAAAAATCATGTTACTTTCTTTCTCATATAACTGTGATTTAGAGATGATGAAATTTAAACCAATCCAAAATAAAAATCGAACTAAATCATTTTTTTCATAATTTTTTTAAACTAATTGATTCGATTTACTTTATAATTTATATTTTTTAAATCGATCCAAACCATAATACTTATATTAAGACTTATATTTCACTTGAATTTCATGATGTTTTATAGTAGTATAATACATACTATTTCTTTTTCATACGACATTTTAAAGATATGTTTAGTTTAAAATAAATAAAATTTTACAGTAGAAAATTTAACATATTAATAAGTTTCCTAAATTGTTATCAACAATTTTTTAATATAATTTTATTTAAAATATAAAAAATAGTATATAAATTTGAATGAAATAGTATTTTAGTAAAAAATATAAAATCCAAACAATATCAACCATCAAAATATTGGTTTATAATTTAATTTGAATTTTATTTTAAATAAAATTTGAGCCAAGTATATTTTTAAAGTTTAGTTCAAATAATTTTTAAATGAAAAACAAAACCAATCCGACGAACACGCCAGTCATTCTTTCTCATTTCTGGCATATATGGTGTTCTATATCAAATCAAATTGATACAAAATTAGTTATTCAACAAAAGAAGACTTTTATATGTCCCTTCATCTTTAACAAGCTTTTAAATCTCATACGCGCTCTCATTCCCCCAACAACTCTCCAGTACAAATTTACATGCAAGAATGAAACTTTACACGAGAATCAACAACTCCACTATTTTTACCAATATTTTCATTTTTTTTTTATAACTTTAGGTATCTCCAAACTTAGTAAGAAACAAATCCCTTTAAGATTCATATAAAGGGTTTAAACTCTAAAAAATCATTTTTAATGAAAAGCAAATAAATATTCATAGCAATTTCACATATATAACCATTTTGATATCTAAAAATATAAGAGGGTGACAAATTATTTTCATAAGATAAAAAATTTAAATTTAATTATCGAATATTTTAAGTTATAAAATTTAAAAACTAATTTATTATTATATTATTCACATGACTAATCTATCATATTTTATATATATTCAAAAATTAAATATAAATTTTTCACTTTTTCGATATATTTTATCATTATCTGACATTTTGACACTTCTCGTAACCATTAACAAATTTGAAATCTAGTTATCTACGATTACAAGTCACAACGGCAACAAAAAATCGGGAACAAGATTGGTGGAATTTTTTAATGAGTGAGAGCAAAGTGTCGGAAGGACCAGGCATTGAGAAATGTGAGAAAAGTATAGTTCATAAATAAAGTGCTAGCATTTGTTTACGGTTCAACGGTTCAACCTATTCATGGGCCAGCAAACATCCTTGTCTTTGAAGCATCCAAAGCATGCAACCCTATCTCAATATTCTATATATAAACAAACAACAGCTCATACTCTGTGTCCAAAATTACATAATAGAGAGTGTGTTTAAGTTTGATGGAGGAGAAGAAGAAGAACAAGAAGAGCAAGTTGTGGTTGAAGAAGGTGTCGTGGCCGTTTCGGTGGAAACGACTGGATCTTCAAACGACCATCATGGACACCGTCGTTTTCAAGATACTCTACGCGGCTGAGGCTGTAGTCCTTGTCTCCACCCTCTGTTTCTTCTACCTTTGCTGTGGCTGCCACTTCTGAATCACCACCACCACCCTTTGGCTTGTTCCGTCAGAAAAGATGATTGAGCTAATTTCACCTTACAAAAAAAGTTTATTTTTTTATATTGCTTCTCCAATAAAATATTTATAGAAAAAAAATTGTCCAAGTATTGTTATTTCATTCATTTTTTATCATTACCACTTTGCTTCAATTGTATTTATTTGTCAATAGACTCTAATTTAATTAGTTGAACAGATCTTTGAGTTATTGTAAATTTTTTAGCACTCTCTTCGATTCCTAGGAATAAAAAGAAATTGTATTTATTTACAGTTCCAGGTTTCTCATTAGTAATAGAATAGGCATAGAAATTAAGCTTGCAATGATATCTTTTATGCTTCTTTATATTATAGATTTCATCTTTTTGCTTAACCAGCGTCAATTCCTTCTTGACACTCCCATCTTGCTCTGTTTTATAATTTGAAAGCTTAATTTTCTGCACCAAATTGGCAAATACGAGATGATGAACGATCAGATATTATATATATAGTTTGATATATTTTCACGTTTATAGGTTGGAATGAATAATTTGAAGAGCATAAACGATGAATTCTGGAGAACAATTTTCCCTATCATTACAATTTTGGCTCTTCCTCGTACTTTTTTTTTCCACTGTATAAAATAGTGCGAGAAACTGTTTGGTGAACAAATATGCTGGAGTGATCTGTCTGCTTTTTGTTTATTTACTGGGAGGAGAAGACTGGTTTCTATTATTGTAAAATGCAAAATTTACCACTCTGAGTGAAATTACAGTGGAACAACCAATTTTACGGGGGAAAAAATGTTCGTTCAGTTATGAATTTCAAGGTCATGGAGTCCCAAATCTTTTTCACTTCTTTGTAGAAATAGTAGACATCAAATCAGAGTTCATTAGATAAAGTATAGATAATGGTGTGTCTACATAACTTGTTGGCATAAGTTCAGTCTTCAATTTGTTTAGGATTGGCAAAAGTGGAAGGCCGTAAAAGCCGATGCAATTTCATGCATGTTTAGAATGATATAGATCAATAGATGCATTCTTGTCACTTGTAGAAGTTCTTACCAGTAAAATGACCTATGACACGTTAAAAGGTTCGGTTATCGACAGATGAGTAGGAGCAATGGGTTTTGGTACATAAGGTTAGATGTGATCTTTGTTAGCCATTAAATTTTTCTCTACTTAAAGTCATCAAATTCTTATATATATTCTTACAAAAATTTGCAAACTGAATTTCTTACTGCTATGTTTGGTTTAATGTTACAAAAATATTTTTACAAAATTTCAATACAAAAATATGCATTTTAATGTATACACTGAGAAAGAAATATTTTAGTCTGTCTGAAACATCGTTGTTCTAATACCTCTAAAAGTACATTGGAGTCAAAAAATACGAAGAACATGTTTGTGAACCCGTTATATTTAGGTTTTATGATTTTCGAAGAGTCATTTCATAAGAAGTAACAATTTATTAGTTAAAACAAACAAAAACATGAGTATTACTTTGGAGGAAGCATGTTCATGCTAAAAGTACTTTCAACTATCCTAATTTCAATCAGACATTAAATCATTTTAAACTTACTTACTTTCACTTTTTTTTTATAACAGCTAACTTAAAAAAAATTTAAAGCTTGCTAATCAAAATATCACACTTTATCCGTTTATCCAAAAATAAAAAAATTATAAACATTTTATCTTCAACTCTTAAATAAAATCAATGTTATTAAAAAGTTAGGATACTAAATTTTAAAAAAAAATCATTAACAAAATCAAAATCACATGAATGGTAAGTAAATTATAAAAAAAAAAATGAGACACAGTCACACAAAACAATTACAGAAGCAAGAAGTTACATAAAACAAAAGAAATAGAGTAACTATCCTATCCTAGTGTCTGTACGACCTTCGCCGCTAGTTCGCGAAAACGAAAATCACAATGGCGTCACCAGCGGCGTCGAGGACGCCGGTCTCTACCGGCGCATCTCCGATGCAACGCCTCTCCACCTTCAAAAACCCCTCCACCGCCGCCGCCACCACCCCCTCCTCCTCCGCTCTAGACTCTCTGGCCTCGGATCCCATCTTCTCCGCCTTCCTCTCCCCTTCCTTCTCCTCCACCTCCTTCTCCTCCGCCGCGCTCTCCTCCGGCTCCCCAGCCTCCACCGCGGAGAAGCTCCACCACGCGATCCGCCTCCTGGAGAACCAGCTCCGCTCTGAAGTCCTCTCGCGGCACCACGACCTCCTCTCGCAGCTCTCGTCCCTCCACCACGCGGACCACGCCCTCTCCACCCTCAGATCCGCGCTCTCCTCGCTCCAGTCCTCCGTCCGCCGCCTCCGCTCCGAGCTCTCCGACCCTCACCGCTCCGTCGCCGCCAAAACCGCCCAGCTCTCCAACCTCCACCGCACCACCGAGCTCCTCCAGCACTCCATCCGCGCCCTCCGCCTCTCCAAGAAGCTCCGCGACCTCATGGCTGCTGCCGACCCCGAAAAACTCGATCTCGCCAAGGCCGCCCAGCTCCACTTCGAGATCCTCAGCCTCTGCGACGAGTACGACCTCGCCGGCATCGACGCCGTCGACGAAGAGCTCAATTGGGTCAGGGAGACCGGAGATTTGCTTCGCAGCGAGGCGATGAAGGTTCTGGAACGCGGAATGGAAGGGTTGAACCAGGCAGAGGTTGGGACCGGGTTGCAGGTTTTCTACAATCTCGGGGAATTGAAGGGAACTGTGGAGCAGGTGGTGAATAAGTATAAGGGTTTGGGTGCTAAGAGTGTTACTGTGGCGTTGGATATGAAGACCATTTCGGGTGGAAGCGGGTACGGTCCTGGTGGGATTAGGGGCTCTGGAACCCCCCACATTGGAGGAGGGGCTAAAGCTAGAGAGGCTCTCTGGCATAGGTTGGGAAATTGCATGGATCAGTTGCATTCCATTGCTGTTGCTGTGTGGCATTTGCAGAGGGTGCTCTCTAAAAAACGTGATCCCTTTACTCATGTTTTGTTGCTTGATGAGGTCATTCAGGTGAGGCTCATTGTTTTTGTTTTAGTTGTTTGTTTACATCAGAAGGAAATTATGTTGTTGCTTGCCTTGGATTCATATATGCTCCTCTGCATCCATCACACGACAATAGAAATTATTGTTTGTCCTCTGAACGCCATAGTTTGGTATGTAGATGATAGATAGTATTGTGATTATATTGGGGGTGCTTCTCTTGTAGAATTGGTTTACTTTACCGACATAAATGTGTAACGAATACCCTGCGGCTTTAGCTTATTATGCAAAATGGCCAGCCAAACCTTGGTGTTTGAATTTTAATTTGGAAATTGTTAGCACAAACAGGTTTATTTTTAGTTTTTCACACCGGATTTTATTAGTGTATTGCGAGCGATTATTTTGTGTGTCTCTCTTCCCAAATGGAAGAATCTGAGGATTATATTAGAAGTTTGAATTGAGTCAGTAATTGCTAGTTTCTGTATGCGTGTGTTCATTTGGTTCTGAAGAGACTGACATGACAAGATCTATGAATCTGTTGCACTGGTTTAATAAATCTATAAATGTTAAGAGACCACAAGAAGGCAAGACTGTAATATTTCAATTTTTTAGTATCAATCAAGTATTTTCTGTGCAATACAAACCATTTGCCAGCCTTCCAAATCTTTCCTTTTTGTGTTCTTCTTTTCCTCTGGTATGCTGTAAACAGATGCCAAGGGGTGACTTGTGCTATACTACATTACCTATACATAAATGAAGAGGGAGTAAGGAGATCAAGGGTAATTGCTTGTTGTTTCACTTTTGTGTGGAATTATTTTAATAGCCTTCCAGCTTTATGCAACATTATACTGTCAAAGACCTTTCTCTCTTCAAAAGAGTTGTATAGGATGCAGAGTAGTGAAATTGTAAAAGTTCGTGCCTGTCCATTCTCTTCTGATGCATTAAACACCGCTAGATGGATTTTGGATGCGATGAGATCAATATGAATCTTTTGAAAATCAACTCCTCTGTATGTACTCAGTGTAATAAAGTGATCAATATGTTAGATGTATGAAGAAGTTGCATTGATTTTTTTAGTAAGGTCTTTTATCCTAGATTTTGGAAAAAATTGTGATCTTATACCATGTGCAAATAAACAGATTCAATGGACTTCCTATTTCCTAGGGGTTTGGGTTTTCATGATCTATTATACTTTATAGTATTGAGTTCTTACCAAGGAACACTCATCAGATCATACTTATTCTAGCTACTGTTGTTCGCACTTTCTTATTTTCTATTTGATTTTTTTATCTCATTTTCGGATGTTTCCTGCTGTGGCATAGGAAGGTGATCCCATGCTAACAGATCGAGTGTGGGAGGCCATTACAAAGGCTTTTGCAAGCCAAATGAAGTCTGCTTTCACTGCATCAAGTTTTGTTAAAGAGATTTTTACAATGGGATATCCAAAGCTTTACTCCATGATAGAGAATCTACTTGAAAGAATTTCACATGACACAGATGTCAAAGGAGTGTTACCAGCTATCAATTCGTCTGGAAAAGAGCAGATAATTTCAGCTGTCGAAATATTCCAGAATGCATTCTTGGCTCATTGCTTGAGCCGCCTTTCAGATCTAGTGAATTCTGTATTTCCAATGTCCAGTCGTGGTAGTGTTCCCTCCAAGGAACAAATATCAAGAATTATATCACGCATTCAGGAAGAGATAGAAACTGTTCAGATGGATGCACGCTTAACTCTTCTTGTTTTGCGTGAAATTGGCAAGGTTTTAATTCTTCTTGCAGAACGAGCTGAATACCAGGTAAACAGAAATGATGTTATTGTATCTAAGGCATTGTTGCTTATTAGATGTTTTAAGCGCTACATTTATTGGCTTAGAAATGAATTCAATGCTATCTAGATCATGGGTTTTCAGGAAGGCTATAAAGTTAGCTGTTATATAACTACTTATATTTTTGGAATTAAGAATATTTTATACAAGGAAAGAAGGGATTCACAGGAGGAAAGTCTTGTTGACTGCACAGTAAATCATGGCATTGTTAACTGGATGCATAAAGAATATCGTGTGTTCTTTCATTGAGGAGTTTATACTTCATATGTGTATTGTATTATTGGACTTGTACTGTATCACATTGTAGTGATCAGCAACCATTCAATCATTTAACTTGCTTGCTCATTTTATTTTTCAGTGTGTTAAGTAATTAATATTTTTGCTAGACTTGTATAATATTTTTTTGAGGGCGAGCCCTGGCACAGCAGTAAAGTTGTGTCTTGGTGACTTGTTGGTCATGGGTTCGAATCTGGAAACAGCCTCTTTGCATATGCAAGGGTAAGGCTGCGTACAATATCCCTCCTCCTTACCTGTGCATAGCGTGGAGCCTCCGGGCAATGGGGTATGTAGTTTTTTTTTTTTTTTTTGTATAATATTTTTCCAATATTACTACCTGAAGTGTTGTCACTTGTCATGATATGGTGAGACATAATGACTGGAGATAGATAATTACTACCTGAAGTGCTGTTGTTGTATGTTTTCTCTGAACCTGAAGGCTTTGTTTCCCCTTCTTCTTTGTGTATGAATTTTGCAATATATAGAATCCCAAAGTCCATTTTATTCAAGTGAAGGGAGGATGACTACTATAGAAGCATTGTTTCTAATCTTTTAATTATTCAATGTCATTGTTATGACAGATATCCACTGGTCCTGAATCACGTCAAGTAAATGGTCCCGCAACACCAGCACAGCTCAAGAATTTTACATTGTGTCAGCATCTGCAAGATGTCCATACACGGATATCATCTATACTTAAAGGAATGCCCAGTATTGCTGCAGATGTGTTGTCTGCTTCATTAGGTGCCATATATGGTGTTGCCTGTGATTCTGTAACAGCTTTATTCCAGGCAATGCTGGATCGTCTTGAGTCTTGCATATTACAAATACATGATCATAACTTTGGAGTGCTCGGAATGGATGCTGCTATGGACAATAATGCATCACCTTACATGGAGGAGCTCCAGAAATGTATTCTTCACTTTCGCAGTGAGTTTCTTTCTAGGTTGTTGCCTTCCAGAAATTCAACAGCTCCTGGTACAGAGAACATATGCACCAGGCTTGTCCAGAGCATGGCTTCACGTGTTCTAGTATTCTTCATCCGACACGCATCTCTTGTGAGACCACTTTCAGAATCAGGCAAGTTGAGGATGGCTAGGGATATGGCTGAATTGGAGCTAGCTGTGGGCCAAAATTTGTTCCCTGTTGAGCAACTTGGTGCACCATATCGCGCACTTAGAGCATTTCGTCCGCTTATTTTCTTGGAAACGTCCCAGCTTGCGTCATCACCCCTTCTTCAAGATCTGCCACCAAATGTCATACTTCATCATCTGTACACCCGTGCTCCTGAAGAATTGCAGTCACCGCTGCAAAGGAACAAACTAACACCATTGCAGTATTCACTGTGGCTAGATTCTCAATGGGAGGATCAAATCTGGAAGGGCATCAAAGCAACACTTGATGATTATGCTGCAAATGTGAGGAGCAGAGGAGATAAGGAGTTTAGCCCTGTTTATCCTCTTATGCTTCAATTGGGTTCTTCTTTGATTGAAAAAGATCAGACTTCCTCTAAGTCATGATCCAGTAAACAATTTGAAGTCTAGCAAATTAAACCACATCTGCTACTTCTCATATTGCTTCTTGAAAGTTATTGAAAAGAGTTTGGTTGTGGAAACATGAGGAAGAGGCCTGCTATTTCTGCTAGCAAGCATGAGGTACAAACATTTAAATGATTTAATATATATTTTTTCTTTTTCTCATTTCTATTCATCTTCTTCCTTCCTTCCTTTTTTTTTCCTTTTTAAATGAAATTACTGATATTGGTTAATCTCGAATTTCTTGATTATTTGTTGTTACTTTCAATGTAGAGAAATATAGCCTTTTGATGGAATGTAGAAACAAGTGCTGTAGTATACTCCCCATGATTAATAGACATGCAAACGATTATTTCATCATGCTTTACGTATGTCTGCCAATATCTTCATGTATAGCGTAAACTATCTTTATCTAATTATTCATTAATTTATTTTTCTCGACAAGTTTGTTGCAGCTTCGCAATATTTCACGTTATGACTTATAATCTCTCTTTTTTGTTAAAATTGAAGTCTTTTATCTTTTATGTAAACTAGAAGATCCTATCAAAGTATGGGTAATATAACTGCTATAATGACGGCAAATGAAATGGTTGTTAAAAATTTTTATCAGTAAAATTGCCAATAATCATAAAATTTCGAGTACCTCAGTTTGTGGACCTGAGGGAGTTCAATGTTTACCTGTGTCATAATAAAAAGTAACGGCAAAAATAAACATACACGAAATAAGTTGGGGAATTAAATTTATAAAAGAAGTTAAATGTTAAAGTGAAGCTTAAAATAAAATAAAAAGAAATTGCGAAGGAGGCCCAATTAACATTGAAGGGAAATCACGTTGAGAGCTTCCATCCAAATCCTTGGATTTATTTGTTTTCCTTCATAATTCAGAATCTTCAAACTCATTCTTCATTGTCATTTTGAGTTTGAAACAGTCTTTTATTTGCCACTACTAATTTACTCTATTGAAAATTTTCAATATAAAAAATTGTCAACTGCATGAATTTTGGAAAAAAAGACAGTAAAGGTTCCATTGCCCATTTTTGGAATCGCTAATCTGCCAAACTTAAGGTTTGCAATATGATTTGATTAATTTGTATTAAATTCATTTTTTTAAGATGTATTATATTCATTTTTTATTTGTCTGGTAATGGCACTTTTATAATCATTGCGAATGTATAGCTGTCCTATGATTTTTGAAAAAATAAATCAGATTTACTTATTAAAAAACAAAAAAAATTGCTTTTTCTTTTATAAAAATAAAGGTGAATTAGACAAACATAAAGAAACAGAAAACTAGTTATTATATTAAAAAAAAGTATTTTTTAACAAATAAATTTAAATTTAAATAAACGGGGCAATATGACTTGACAAAAAATAAATATGACACAGAGAAACAGTTAAAAAGAAAGTAGTTAAAAATAGACTTGACACCGTCCAAAGATGCTGCTGCTGCGTCATTGGACGACCATTCCGGTGTAGATCATAATTCATAAGGAGTAACTTTAATTAGTATTGAAAGCTTATGATAATGTGTTAATTTGTTGTCTCTCACCGCAGGTAAGGATTTGAAGGCAGCTCTCTTATCATCGGTGATGTTTTGAGTGATCGACATGGACCTGTTAAAAGGAGGCTTTATCACCCAAAGGTGGTAAACTTTTTTTTGTTATTATCATTTGGAAGTGAATTTTAAATTTTTTAATAAAAAAGGTAAGTAAGTGGTAGTATGATTCTTGATTTAGTAATTGTAAGATAGATTATGATTTTTATATTTTTTAATTCTTTTAAATTGAAGTTGTAAAAAAAATCTATTATTTCAGTATAATTTTTTTTAATATGCAACTTTAAAAAAATGTATGACTTTAAAATTTTTTCTGACTTTGTAATTTTTTTTAAATTAGTATAACTTCAAAGTTGTAATTATTGTTACGACTGTGAGGTTTTCATTTTTTTTACATTTTTATACGTTTTTAATACTTTATTTTCGTTTTTTTAAATTATAAATAAATTTTTAATTTAGTTATTTAATAACTAATGGTAGAAAAATATAGAAAATATATTAAATAAAATAATTTATTAAAAATTAGATATATCAAAAATTAAAATATATAAAAAATTTATAAAATACATTAAATAAAATAATATTAAAAATATTAAATAAAAACATATAAAAATATATCTTAATACTAAATGAAACTAAAAAAAATTGAAAAAATGATAAAAAAAAGTAAAAAAATGTAAATAAAAAATAAAACTTCAAAGTCATAAAAACAACTATGATTTTGAAGTTGTAATGTTTGAAAAAAAACAACAACAATGTAAAATAAAAAGGTTATAAAAGTCGTAAAAAAATTTAAGACTTTAAAATTTTTTACTACTTTAAAGTCATATGTTTAAAAAAAAAATTATACTGAAATTATAAATTTTTTTACGATTTTACTTAAAAAAATTTAAAAATATAAAAGATGTAACTTGTGTTATCACTTTTAAATTAGAAGTTATTATAACTTATTCATTTTGATACAAAATTTAAAATTCATACAAATGATATTAAAAAAAATATTCCCTTTAAGTGATAAAACCTTTAAATGGACCCTATCTCAAAATATATTAATTTAAAAGTTTTTCTTTAATTGGTTGAAGTTAGTTTGAATTGAAAAATAATAATTCAAAATTCAAACTAATTGATTTAATTTGACTTTGACGTGGGATTCATAAGATAAATCCGATTCAATAAACACCCCACAAAAGGGGATAGGCAATTTAGAGTACCAATGCGCTGGGCTGTTGCAGACTTGAGAGATGTGCCTTTATTCATACTTAGATATCAATACTTATTAATGAATAATTTTATTTAATGTTTGTTTAGAATCTTATGAATCAATCAACCTCCACATCAATAATATTTTTAATTTAAATTAATTAGAATTAGTGATATGATAAATACGATAAGGTTAAAAAAATATAAGAAAAAAAAGAAAAATAACTAAAAATAGGCATATAAAACTTAGAGATAATTGATCTAATTTTTTCTCTAAATTTATAATTTTTTTTCATTTTATCCTAAAATACACTATTTATAAATCCATATCGCGCTCTATTAAATTTTATTTAATTTTTTTAAAATAAATTTTTGTCTACCTCTATCTCGTTTTGTATCAACTCTTTGTAACAAAAAATTATAAAACTATTTATTTTATTTAAAAAATCATAAAACTTTATTTTGTTTAAAAAATCCTAAAACTGTTTATTTTATTTAAATGAACACTTCTTTTCTTATAAAAATAAGTTTAAACAAACTTTTCCATTACATTTTATAAGAATGATCCAATAATAAAAAATTCCATTTGACTTAATAAAAAATGATGAATGTATTAATTCAAAACTTAAATCCATATTAGCAATGTTTTTAAAATTAATTATTAAATTGGTGGATGTGTTAATTCAAAGTTTACTAATTTAGTTACGATTAAATTGTACTTCAATTAGTAATAATCTATATATTCAGAAAAAAATAACAATCTATATATTTTAACAGTGTACAACATATTAAGCAATAATTTAGTATAAGTTAGTAAAAAATTATAAATTTACATAAAATGACTATGTTATATTCTAGTAAAATATAAAGTAAACATAAGTGACTAAATAATAATAAATCCATAAGAGAAAGACGGTAGTAACTTGACATTGTGTCTTTATTTAGTGAAAGAAAAATATTTTTGAACGGTGGGGATTTAGACGAATGATTTTTTTGTGGTCCTACATAGAACTAGAATCCTCCACAGATAATATTTGTGGCAGGGAAGTGCCGCCTTTGGCCAATTAAAATACCGACCTGAAACTGCAAAGCTGAAACCAAAATGAATGGCATTAGCAACTAACTCCAAAAAATCTCACTGTATGGCCATCAATCTCAGCAGCACTGCTTCTCTTCACTCCAAGCCTTCTTTTCTGACCCATAAACCCAACAACCTCATCAAATTCTACCATCCTTCTTCCTCTTTACTCACAACATGTGCTCAATCACAAGGGACTGACACTGGAGTTACACAGGAAGATGCTTCTGCTGGTAATGGTATATACGCTAACAATTCCTACCCACTATTATTATTATTATTATTATTGAATCAAATATAGGCTTATGGGGATAACCATGAATTTCCATATTTATTGATTAACCATATGGTATGGTACTGTTGTATTCACGTGTAAGAGAATAATTCATTTAGGTAGAGAATTCATATTTAATTTATTTCGTGTGTAAAAAAAGTTTGGATAAATGAGTATGTAACAAGCAGGTATCGTGAGAATGATTAGTCTCTCTAAATCATGTGGGTTAAAAGATATGGATGTCTCCTATCCAAGACAAAAAATATTGGTTGTTGATTTATATATTAAAAAATATATTCTTTCTTTGATGATTGGGAGAACACAAATATTTAGAAAAATGAGAAATTATGTCAGTTATATTTAATATTTGTTGCATCCATATGGTTACAAGTGGAAAAATGAATCAGAACTTTTATTAAACTTGAAATATTTGTAGGAAAGTCATATGTTTAAGTTCTTCACTGTCTCAAATTTTCTTATAATTTTTTTTTATCTTACCAGTTTAAATTTCTACCAAATACTTCTAAATTTTACAATGAGGTTTCCGTTCATGTCTGACTTGGCTTCTGGGGACTTTGTGTTGTTAGGATCTTTATCTTCTTCTCGTGCACAGCTGGATCTTTTGGAGCAACTTACATCTACAAGCTCACCTAATAGTGGTACGAAAGCTAACATCTCCTCTTTAAATCAATGATAAGTGTAGGGGAGACAGATTAATTGTCTTCTGTTTTTGTAAGGCCATTTTATCACTGTTAGAAACCCCTTCTCTGTTTTGTTGTTAACTTGTTAGTTTAAATAAAATATGCTGACATATAGACATGACTGGAGAATGTAATTGTTTTAATATTTTTAATGGGAAAAAAATTGAAAGCAAGAGTAGTGCCTAAATCACAAGTTACAAGATTATATTGCTGCCATATCATTAAAATTTCAATGATAGTATGAAAGAGCTTGCCTTTGATGTTACCTTATCCTTCCCCCTTATGGCCGCATAGTATAAACATTTAGAGTAGAAACAGTAACGTTGGAATCACATAGTACTACTCAGCATAGACCAAATTCATGGTAGAATTTGGGTGTTATAATATGATTTGTCCGTCAAAGATAATGTGTTTAGCAGTAGTAGCTGTATGGGAGGAAAATAGCTAGCATGAAAGTTTGAAAATTGAGTAAATATTTGACTCCTAAGAAAAGAAAAAATGTAAAGTGAGAAGTAAGGATGTATTTATCCTTAGTTTGAAGTGGCTCAAGTTTACAAGTTATTTGGATTCAAATCAATTGTAAATGCACCCTTAATTTCTCACTTTAGAAGAGTAAAGTCCATATTTTTGGTATGATCATATGTCTATTTCTCCCCATCTTGCATAACTTTTGAAATTCTCCCATGCCTTTTATCTCTATGTTATGAATCACTCCTGATATGGATGTTTGTCTCATGAGTTATGTGATAGAATAGAAATTTTATAGCCATGTCTGTTTATAACCACTTTCTTGTATTTGGTTTTTTATTTTTTAATATTGGGAAAAGGATTACAAAGATTGAATATTTCTGGTTGATAGGTTATGAAAGTGATGGAAGCAAACTTACAATCCGAGAGCAGCTCGTGCAGTTGTTTGGAGAAAGGAATGATGATTTCGCCATACCCCTAGGTAAAAACTTGAAGAAAGTGAGTGCGAAGTTCTTGACCATCTCACAAAAGAGAAATATCAGGAGACAAACTTACCTCAATGAAGTGTCTCAAAGGAATGATTCAGTTTTCTTTGCAACCATAGGGGCATTTGTGATTCTTCCACCTTTTATAATACTAGGAATAGCTATATTAACCGGCTATGTACAGCTTTTTCCTTGAAATATTATAGTTAGCGATACTTAAGTGATATATCAATGTGATATTAATAGAATTTCTTACCTTATTATTTGTTTTCTCCTGTTTTAGTGATAGAGTGTTTGTCTTTCCCCTTTGGTTAGCAAATTTTTTTATATTTTGAAATGCTTATAAACACCGACAAACAATGTCCTCCAACGTTGAGAAAAACATCATGGATAATATATTGATCTATCTCCATGAAGTATTCCAGCGTCCACGTCAAGGTTTGAAAAAAATATCAGAATTAATTGTTAGGAGAATACAACAAAAAATGTACCTCGCGGGAAGATATTACAAAGTTTTCAATGACTGTACCTTCTCTGAAAAAAGAAACCCACACAAACATATTTTATCTTTGGGAATGAAATTGAGGTCCATCTGTGGTCTTATGTGTTTCAAATACTTGCATCCATGGCAAGGCATTGATTCATCTTTCTTAGCAAGACTCAGCCTTCATGCCTGCATTCTTGTCATCTGAACTAGCTTTTTTTCTTATCAAGTAGGAATCAGTGGTTAGTTGGTCCCAAATCACTCCTTGGTTTTGTATGTAGACCCATTTTTCTTGAAGAAGGTAAAATATCACAATCAAAGATATCTGAACGGTGAAAAGTACATTCCAAGTTGTTATGCTTTTGGATGTTTTTTCTTGGTAGGCTTGTAAACCTATAAATACATTCAGCACACCGAGTAATGACACTGCAGTTCCCACTATCCAGTGTGCAAAGAAACAAAGACTTACTTTTTTGGATCCCCTGCGATGAACAAGAAAACAGTTGTACCCTAATCATCATGCTTCGCAAACAGAAACCTGTAGCTGTTAATAAAGCTGGCTCTCTAGAAAATATGAACATGGAACATGAAATTCTTTATAAAGAAATTTAGAAGAGAAGAAAAGTTTGACTGCACTGTCTAAGTTTGGTATTTAGCAAAGGCTAAATAGCCTAATCCAATATATTGCTAGATTTTCTTAATAACAAGCAATTCATTGGTTCACCTTTGTGGTCGACAAATACCAACTAGAACTTGCAGCCATATAATGCTACCCCTAATCTTTGATGATTATTGCTGAAGGAGTTGTTGAAATTTTTTATGGACATGATTGTTCCTGCAGTGGCAAGAAGTACGGCAAGCTTCTGTTGAACGTAAATGCAAAACGTGCATATAATAATAAAAAGGGCAAGGATCAATGCAACGAAAAGAAAGCTTTAAAATAAACCTAGTTACTTTTTTTAATAGTAGAGGTACATTCACTTCTGGCCTTTTAATAAGTTGAGCTAAAACTTGATTAATGATACAGACAACAGCATAATTGCATAGTTCTTTTCACATGCTCTATTAAAAAATGAGACAAAGAAAGCTTGGAACTTCCAATAACCAAGAAGATTATTTCTTAAAGATTCTTTCTTGTCTTCAAACCATTCATTATAGTCCTTTTCAATAGACAAAGATGCAATACCCCTCACTTGACCTTTTGTAGTGACTAACAAGCTTTAGGCCAAGTAAAGGGAAATAAAACTAGTTAAATATACCAAAAAAAAATAGTGATCTATGATTTAAATTTATAATTATAATGTAACAGAGGTTTTAGGTTTAGATACACTTTCCTGCAAAACTGCATGAACATAAAATATAATTCTAAGCCTTTGATTCCCCTCTCTGTTGGACAGTCAAATGACTAGTATACCAATAGGCATTAAGAGCGCCATTTAAGCCCACAAGAGAAACCCATGTAGCTAGTGTGATTTCAAACTGAAGTCTAGAACTCGTCTTCATACATAAAACAACCACAATAAAAAGGTAACTTCACAAACAAAACTTAATAGAGGATTATAATAGCAATATAGACAAGGAGAAGAATATACAAAATTCTAATACCAACTTAATTGATCAAAACTAGAAAGAATACAATGCAGGAATGAAATACCTTGATCTTATGGTCTTTTGCTTGAATGTCTGCCTTTAGCTTTCTTGTGCTCTTGAGATGCGCTAACAAGGAAAAACATGATAAAAACAATACTTAATTGAAAGAGGAAAGCACTGAGTTTTTGCTGAACTCCCATTCTTCTTTTGTTGAAACTATGATGATGGCCAACTCAATCTCCACTGCTAGTGAATAAGACTTCAAGGCAGAAACACTGACATTCCGGAATTTGTATATGTTTCTTCTCAAGCTGGCTAAGGTAACTTACATGACTCTATATGTGTATGTGTGTTTGAGGATTCATAGCACTCTTACCTTTATTCTCAGATTACACAACTAAAATGTTGAGTCCAAATCAGGAGAGAATGAGACCAACTTGAAGCAAAGTGAGAACTCATTAATAAGCCGAAAATAGATAGAGTTTTAACCTTCAAAATTATATATTTCTGTTTAAATTTAGAATAATAGACTAAATAGCACTGGTTGTTGCATGAAAAATGATGGTTATGAAAGTGGGGTGTGAGGATATAGAATGAAATGAGATTTCAAACTTGTGGTTGTGGGGTTAACTTCCACAAGCTTTTTGTGTTTATGGTGGAGAATGTGAAGTTTCAGAAAAAAGAAAAAAGTATGTGAGATTTCGATGGAGGGTTCTAAAAGACAAAGTGGGTCGTGGTAAACTTCCCTGGTAAACACTATCTTCTGTTTCCCACTGCTCAACACACATTATTATAACATGCTTGAACAAAACATTAAAAGTGAATAAATTCAAACTCTACCAAAGTTTATTTCCTTTCTTAAAAAAATTGTTAACAATTTTAGACATGGCATTCTTGTTCGTAACAAATCACATTTCTTTCATGCAGCTTCGAGGTTAATATTTTTCCATATTTTAAACGACCAATCCATCTCAAGGAAATTATACATCAGCCTTTCTTTGTGATTACTCTTAAATTTCACATAATTTAAAATTTTGAGCCAAAACTTCAACGTTGTCCCTCTAATTATTACCAGACCTGCAATTATGGGATATGGAAAACACAGTAAATAGACAGTCACAACTCATAACCTATTTGTCATTGTGAGTTAAAATTATATCTGCACTTGCACGCTGGGACTAGAGTAATTAACAAGTGTTAATGCTGAACCGTAAAAGGTAGATGCACGTGGTCCCTCATGTTAACCCTTCACCGTTGCTTATATTAGTTTATTTTTACTTTTTTTTTTATTACTAACTTAGTTTATTACTTTTATAGCATTCTTCAATTTGGGTTCCTTAGTAAATGTAAATTCGCTTAGGAGCGACAGGATAATCCTGCGCAGCAAGTAATAAACATGTTTAGTTCAAGTTACCAAGTGAGTTTTGTTTGTCATTTAATAAAAATCAAAAGTTAATAAACTAATAATACAAAAGCTTTTTTTAATTACACCAGTGATCAAATTGCAACGATTTAATTTTGACTAAGACCATGATGTAGTTCGGCATCAATCAGGAGTATGCACAAGCACAAAGTATACCAGTTTAAAAGAAGTTACACACTAATCATAACATACAGATGAAGAGTGCGTAAATGTACGTAAAAGAATCTTAAAACAAATTTATAATAGTTATCCAGCCTACAATATTGATTACTTAGATAAGTTGATCCTTGTCATACAACTTAACAAAATAGTTTATTAAAATCCAATATTAATCATTCATTTTAATTATTTTACTTAAATTTAACATTAAATTTCATGTTCTTACTTCTGCCCTAATAAGCTAGATAATAAATAGTAATGAAGTGAGGCCCTACTGTGAAGTTTAAAATAAATACCGAGGCGGCAATGACTGAATTTAACACATGCCTTGTTCATCCTTCTTCCAAAGAAATCAAATTTATTGACAAACAAAACTTAGGTGCAGTTGCTAAGTTGTTTTAGTGTTTTCTGCAGTTTCACTTCAGTAACATAAATAGTCTGCATTAAAAATCAATGTAGGAATTTGAGATAAAAGTTCAATATGATTTTAAAAACACTCAAGGTTGTACACTTAAAGCTTTGTCCTTTATTAGCCATGCTTGGTCGAAAATATTTATTACCAAAAATCAGAGAGAACATATCAACTAACAAGTGATAAACCCAGAATCGAAACAAAAAAGCAATCGCTAAATTCAAAAACAACCTTTATCGAATACATCAGAATGAGTAAAATAGATGACTCTGCAAAAACATAAAATTAAATAAAACACCATCTTTCAAAAACAAAATCTTCAGAGCTTGAAAGAATGCAAACTATGTTTGCAGGCAACGAAGTTTGTCACTACATGGATCACCTATAAGCTCTTCCTATTTATACTTAATGAATCAACAAGCAGGGAAATTCCACTAACTGAATCACATAAACAGGTTTGGCCTGGATGCCTTGTATGTTGTCTTCAGCTTCCTAGTTGGAGGCCTAATCTTCTTAAACACCAATGGGAACTTGATTTTAGAATTGTGGAACTGCTTGGTGCTCTCCCTTTTGCACAACTTAGCTGGGATGGTGGCAGTCTTAATTATCTGGATGCATGGATGCCTCACCCTATGACGAGATGCCATTTCAGTGTACATATGCTCAACCGCACCATTTAGAGTAGTATCCCGGTATTCCTTGTACATATTGTGATAACCAGTGCGGCTCTGATAACGCAGCCAAATTCCATAATTCTTAATCTTGGTAGGATTCTTCTCAAAAATCTGCAATCAATACAAAAACTGAAACCTCCATGTCCATTGTCCAATAAGACAGCAATTGGAACCTAGAATACAAATATTTGTTCAAGTATTTCTTTCCTAAAGGGGCTTTCATAAGATCATAATTCACCAAATGTCCAAACTTCAATGTCTTTCACCTCATTTACCATTTCCTGTGTGCTAATGTTAGGTTGTTAGTCAGAAATAATGCACCATATGACTCGAGTACACTCCATTTATCTACAGTCCTACTACACCTATGCCACTAGATTCCAGCATACCGGTGGCAAAAATTGACAAGAAAACTATTTGCTTCCATAGTCAATAAAAATAAAAACAGAAAAAGAGAAATAATGTGATCAACCCAACAGATAGTTAAGCATAAATGACTTCCCGCAGTCAAATCCACACCTAACAGGGTCTCTACATGTAGCATCATTTCTACCCTTCTTCAAATGTCTAAATAATTTAAACAAATTTAATGCACAAGTTAAGCCCAGCAGTGTAATATTTATAAATAAAAAATCCTCTAGAATTCTTCAACGTAGAAATCTAGCATCATTGCAATCCTTTTAACAAGTAACTAACGCTCAAAAGTAATTCATTTTAGTGCAATAATTGATATTTCTGAGACGAACAAAAATATACTAGTAAAATTGAGAAGTGCACACCTCATTGATGGCTAGCACTTGTCCATTGCTTTTCTTAACCTTCTTCAATTTTCTTAAAAAATACCTGAAACACATTAACATTGTCAATAATAATAACAATAAAGTGATCAATGACCAACGTTTTCAGAAATAGAAAAGATTGCATTTTATTATTGAATTAGTACGAATACGAATAAACCACATTTGAAATAGAGATGAACAATAAACATACCAGAACTTGGATTTGGCACGGACCTCGTTGGTGGCCCAGAGTTTCATGCGGTAGATCTTAGGATGCTCATCGGATTCGGTAGGAAGAGCCCTTCCCACCACCTGGTACTGGTGAAACTGCTTCAACCATAATCACATTCACATGTTAAATTCCACAAACTCATACTGCAAACTAAATCAAACACAAAAATCATTAACATTAACATTACCCACCCTCATGGCAACCATCTCCGCCGATTTCGATTGCCTCCGTCAACTGTTGTTCCACTGCTACGAGCTAATCAACAAAGGATCATATGTGCAAACTAAAACCCTAATGGGCTGGTGCCTTCCTTAGTTGGGCCCAACTGAAACCCCAGGCTCAGATTGACCATTTCTTACATTTGACTAACACACTCAACGGTAAACTTTTTTTTCTTTCATAAAGCCATTTCAATTTATTTATTTTTAATTCTCCAGGGGCATATGTATCAGTTTCCTTAGAAATTAAAGAAAAAAAATTACAATCTAAAATCAATCCAATATTTTTTTCACAAGGTAAACTTACAAATATTATTGACATTGACTGTTTAATTTATGTACTACGACAATTAGAACTTAGAAGTCATTTTAAGTTCAGCTTATTTTAAAAATCAAACCGTATCTTTTACAAATTTTCTATAAAGGATTCATAGAAAAAAATTATCTCTTTAAAAACATATCCAAACCAAACATGTGCTTCATCTGTTTATTTTTTAATAAAATGTGCTTCCTGTGTTATTAAATAAGTTATTATGGAGGTCATAAGTCAGATTCATATCTTATAAAGTCTAACCTATCTATTTTCACATTTGTCTTGTGTGTTGAGTAGTCGTGATTTTAATTTTTATAGATTACGTTTTTTAATAAATTGCAAGTTAGGTTTTTAAAAATATCAAAGTCTAAAAATAGATTACGTGGGCCTCTTTGAATTTCTTGGGCAGACCTTTTTAAGTATGACAATAATTCATAAATATTTAACATCTATATGACACCTAGTGAGAAAAAAGAATGTATATATGATAGTTTTTTTTACATGTCAAATGATATAATATAAAAAAAAATAATAATAAATATTGATAAATTATTTGATATACAAGTGTTCATATATAATTACTTATTTAAAATATGCAAATAACACACTTTTAAATCCGTGGTCCACAATACCCACACCGGAACATATGCAAACTATTACACTTTAAATCCGTCCTCTATATTGTGGACTCACCAACCTCCACCATCCACTATTGTTGATTGAGAACTAATATTTGTACAACAACTCATTCAACAAATAGTACAAAAGAAACAAAATTGTAAAATATAATGAATAATGTAGAGAGTTGTATGAGTGCTTGTAAGAGCAATAGATTTTAAATTGGGATCTTAGATATTTTTGGATGGACTCATAGTGTTATTTAGGATTAAAGATTTCTTAAGATACATGACATTTTTCCTTTAGTGGTAGATCTCAAATTGAGATCTTAGATAATTTTAATGGGTCTCATATGAACTCCATTTTTTAATATTTAAAATTTAATTAAATTAATTTTAATTAATAAAATATTTAATTAATTTTAAGTAATTAATTTTAACTTTTAATTAATTTCATTTTTATTTTTTTTCGTCATGTTACATAAAAAAATCATTTTTTTAACTATGTGCAGATCTTCAAGATTATTGGAAAAGAATCGGATCTCCACGTGGAGATCTTCATTCCTCCTTTAGTATTATGGAAAATGAGAGATCTTCAGCTGACAATCTGTCCCCAAGATCCAACACTAAAATTGTTCTAAATATATCACAAGTCAGATACAGCTAAATAGAAAAGTATTAGAACTAAAAAATTAGGCTCTCAAGGTTAACTTTTTTATTAATAAAAATATTAGTTTCATAATTAAGAATCCAGTTTTAAAAAATTACATGATTAAGACCAATTTTTTTTAAAAAAAAAAACAGTTTAAAGACCTACTTAAAAATCCCAAATAGTTGAAGTCTTTAAGAATCAACTAAGAAATTTAACCTAAGTTTTACTACTAACTTATTTTTAAACTTAAAACACTAAACAAAATCATTTTAAATTTCATTTCAAAATTAATTTTATTTAAAATTAGTTTTACAAAATCAACTTCACTAAAAATAATAATTCGCAAATGGCTCACTCTAGCACACGCTTAATATATTCGCTAACTTTTTTTTGTCACCGTCAGTGGTCACAGACAGTTATATTATGACCACTCTCTGTAAGCAAATCTATATTAACAATGTGCATAAATTTATTAAAATTTTCATGGAAAATTCTTTCACCCAATTGATGTCAGACTCTACCAATATGCTCAGGGTGAAACACGGCTCTCGAGTTGAAAAATAATACCCACTTCATACCTTAGGTTTGAGTATGACCAAAAAAAGAACAAACTGATAACTATAGTCCTGTACTACTTTTTGTGTTGGACAAAATAGTGCTGTACTGTTGCTTGGAATTTGGAGGAAAATAAATATATGATGATACTCTACGATGATTATTCACACAAAACTTAAATATAGGCTTCATAGTTCATACTGATTGCCGACGCAGAACTAATGAAAAATAATAAAATGTACCAGAACATTTATGGAAGTAGGCAAACTGCAAATTTTACGTTTAAGTATACAGACCAATTCAGCAAAGGACGACAGTCAAAAATTGTATTTGACTATTTGTACTCATCTTATTAAATAGAAGCTTACACATAAAACTTATATTTTTTTAATGAGAAACTTATAAAATCTACATTGATGGAGCTATTTCCTCTTTGGAAATTCCTATAAACATTACCATTTACTATAACGGCATAATAAGGAAAAACGTCTCTCACAATATAAAACAAAAAAACAAAAAAGAAAAAAAAACTCTATTTTAAGGGTAAAAAAATATAACTCTTAGAAAAAGAAAAAAAAAACAAAGAAAGAAATGAGAGAGCTAGATTATAGTAATAATACACTTACAATAAATGCTTATAACACTTCTTATAATTTGTTTTTCTTTGTCACATAACTTGTCTTATTTAATACTTAGGTTACAGAGAAACATCCTTGGGCAGAGACAAAAAGGATTGTGATGATGTGATCCCTAATACTTTTTCCTTTTTTTCTCCCTTTTCTTGTAAATTGTAAAATTTATCATATAAAATTGACGTGTAGGTAGTATTATTCTTTAGATTAATGTCACAGTACCTTGGCCAACAATAGAGTTGACCTATTCTTTGGTCCATGCATTTTTTTCTTTATAAATTTGGCAGCATATCCTAACAGAAAAGCCATGGAATAATACACTGATGCGACATCTGGGAAACGACCATGTCCATGTGCCATTTGATTAATTTTTCATTTAAAAGTATTTTAAAAGAGAAAATAAGTATAAATTTTAAAGGATGTAGTCTACAAGAAAGTAGGATAGTAACAATGAGCAAACCACGAACTGTTATTGCCCCCTTTACTCGGAGACTCAGGATACAGAACTTCATTGCCAACTTTATTTCTTGTGTGTGTGCATATATATATATATACAGAGCAATTTTACTTTGAGAATAATGAATAGACTAAATAATAATATGTCCAGAATGATAGTAAGAGAGAACATCATATATTCATATATAGAAAGAACAAAATATTAAAATTAAATGAGACAAGCTCAAAATTGAGCAGTTAAAATGTGTACAAAACAAATTTTTATGTTTGTAATGATCCAGTTTTCTGTAATTACCTGGAACCTAGTTCTATAATGAACTTTAAATTATTTATTTATTTTTTGTGTATATCACTTTCCAATTTCTACCTAAGGGAAAACCAAAAAATCTACCCCGACACCATGTTTACAATTATGAGACTATACAGTATACACCTTTCAAGTTTCAACCCCAAAAAAATGTTAAACATCAGCACACTTCATTGGTGCATAGCCAAGTCTGGATTTCTTCATATCATATAGTATGTGGAAATTCTGCTGCTGATAGTTTCCAATTATTGAAAGGGCAGATCGAGGATTCCCCAAAATAGCCAAACAAACAACATCAGGATCAATATGGATAAAATAATTCTCCACTGGAAAATTCCACACTGCTCCATCAGCAAACAAGATTCCAAAGTCAGGTAGCTCCATCTTTTCAATTCCAGACACATTGTAACATGGCTTTAGAGGAGGAAGGCCTTCAACAAGTTCATAGCCCTTAATTTTCCTTACAAAAGCCTCCTTGATAATCTCATAAGCAGGCTCAGCAAAATATGTTAAAGTGGTGCCAGAATCAATTATGGTACCACCAGCACCTTCTGAAGACAAATGCCAAGTCTCCTCAGGTATCTTCAGCACCTCATCATCAACCATAACAGAATTTATCTGGACATAGTAAAATGTGTCAACTGAACCATCTTTCCCACCACCAAAAGAAGTGAAATTCAAATTGGGGTGGCTGAGGAGCTCCTTGTCCTCACCAAAAATCAACTTGCTGCTAACGCTCGCATTGCTATTCCTATCCACAAGGCAATAGGAAAAGGATTGACCATAGAGAGATTGCATTTGAGAAGCAAATGACAATGATCCTTTCCCCAATCCTAGCAAACCAGAAGCACCATGAAACAGGCCTCTATTCCAATGACCACATCCAAACATCACATTCTCCACATGCTTCAACTCTGACTTCCCATTAGGAATGGTGAGATTAACAGTGAAAGTCTCAAATGCAAAATCCCCAGTTGTATTGGAACCATCCCCATACCAATAAAAGTAGGGACAACTCTGATTCTCAGCCTTGCAAGGATTAGGTGGATCCGGGGATGAAACCAATTGGCACCGGGGATCATGACAGCTTATATTCCTAAAAGAACTAGAATCTTTGGGGTCATAATATGGCCCACTTTGCTCAAAACATGCAATGCAAGGAACACATTGAATCCAATTAAGGTCACTACCAGTGTCAAGTATCAGAGAAAAATGCTTAGGGGGTGTCCCCACAAACACATCCATGAAGTACTCACCAGAGCCAAGACTCACCCCGGATTCCAAGGTTGCCACAAGCTGCCCGGAAACTGGACTTGTTGGTGAAGCGGCCGGACCAACCACTGGCTTGAAGGACTGCTTTGGTTGCTCCTTCTGTAATCTCTGCAGCCTTGAAATGGTGTTTTGGTTCTTCTTTTCTGTGACCGTTCTGTGAAGGTTCTGAATTCTGGTGAAATCTCTTACTGTGGAATCAATCACAGACTTTTTAGGCTCAGCACCTTTGCTCCCTGATCTGTGTTTCAAGTGGAGTTTCACCGAATTCTTGTGTGGTTTTGGTGCTGGAAAAGCCTCACTCTCTTCATCAGTTTCTTCATCTGATGTCATGGTAGGTACTGAATGCCCAAATTGCTCAGAATTTGAAAAGCTACAATCATTGTCCCCAGAAGAAGAGACATCATTGAAACTTGGATGATCAGGAAACTTTATGGCAGCCAGAGAAGATCCATTTTTGTTGATATTGTTGTGATTGTGATTATTGTGATTCCTAGAAATGGCTTCCACAACACAAGAGCATATCACAAGCAGAACCACAATGAGAGAAACCTTCAAAACCATAGTAACGATGATATCTTCTTTCTTGGACCCAATGAAAATCCAAGATCAAGCACCTAACAGAATTTCAGGGAGAAAATATATCTCTTTATGGAAATTTCTGAGCTTAGCCAAGAGGGTCAAAGAAAGAACTGAGTTCACAAGTTTCTCTCAAAGGCAATCAATCAGAAGCAAAATCTTTAAACAAGAGGAAAATGACTGAAGATGAGGGATTGGCAAAGTAAATGGAAATGAAGAAAAAAAAAGTGAACTTATGAGTTTTGAGGCCAAAACATTGGTTTTGGCAGATGGGAATTGTTTTTGACGGAGAGAAGGAAGAAAGAAGGATTGAAAAGCAAGGTGGTGTGCCTCTGAGCTTTTAATGTTGTGACTTTATTAGTAACAAAGAATGAGAAAAGACCTGGAAGCCTAATGTCAAAGGTTGACCCCAACAACGCGGTTTTATTCACAATAAAGCTTGATATTTTATGGGTTTTGGTGATCAGTATTCTGAGTTTCTCTCATTGATTAAGAAATTAAAATTTTAAAATACTTATTATATAAATTCATAAGAAATTATAAAAAAAATCATGGATAGTATAATTCTTTGTCTCTTGATAAAAATATTTTAATTTTAAATTCTTTAACCAATTTTCTTAGAGCCCTAGTTATTATTTATCATATTTTATCAGCCCTTAAAATGAATTATAAAGTTTCTAATAAAAGAGATTGTGTAGGATTTTTATTTTGGAAAACATTTTCAAAAATAAAGAAAACATATAGTACTTATTTGAAGTGAATTTCTTATCACGGGTAGCATTATTTCAAACTATTTACACCTCGGAGTTAGGACTACATACAGTACTTCAAAAGAAGAGACTTAGGATTACAGAGTTTTTTAGTGTGGGGTTGGATTTAAGTTGAAAATGTGATGTACGTGATTTTATGTAAATTTAAAAGATAAAAGTAAGTTGAAAGTAAAAATAAGAGTGATGATACTTCTGCAAAGGTAGGTCTTGTAACTTTCTATTCAAATACACACTTAGGCCTAAGATGTATCTGGTACCTAAAATTGTTGCTTTGCGTCTTTTTATACTAATTTTAGAAACAATTTTTAAAATTAAATATATATGAGACATTACATTTAGTATGACAAATCTTTTTGATATATTACCTGTCGAGATTGTGTCATGCAGTGATTTGAAATAAAAATTTTGATGTATCATTATTATCTTAAATTTAATATAAAAAAGTTATCAGAAATTCAAAATAATCATCGTAGAGATAAATCATATTTAAGTCTAAATAATAAATGATGTTTGGTCTGGTCTTGTTATCACAGGGTTTTCCTCTCTGCTTCCTGCTTCCTTGGCTTGTGATTGTGTCAGAAATATTACTTTTGACTGGCAAGGCTGCAACTACCAAAAGTCAAAGACATCGTGTTTGTTAGGGATCCAAAAAACAAATTGGAGCGGTAAAAGTAAAACACACTAGCGCCGTCAGAGTTTTGAACCAGTCGTCATGCTATTAAACATGGAGAAAGACAAATCCACCTTTGTGACTTAAATAACGAAAACAAATGCTAAAGAATTTGTTGAAGGGAGCCCCACTTACGAGCTGCAATGTGGAAGATAATGTATACACACCCAAAGTAAATCATAGTGATTCAGGAGAATGAGATCATTATCGAACCCTTTTTATCGGTTTAGAATTTGTATTTTAAAAAGTGTAGGTAATAATGTGCCAAGTAGAGGCCAAAGGGAGGGCCCCAAAAATGTGTAATTTTCTTGTTTAGTTCCTCATTTTAATTTTTTAAAACGATTTCTTAATAAAAACGTATTTATAGTAAACGATTCCTTTATTTTTTTTTCTTGATTTTTTCTATTAAGTATATAGTTTTTTGTTTGATTCTTTTAAATATTACAAGTATATCATTTATTGCTTTTAAATATCATTAGTTTATTTAATTATTTAAAATAATAAAATTAAAAAAATCGTGATATTTAAAAGGTTCAAGAGAAGAAAAAAAATGGAAAATTTATTGTTGACAAAAAATATATTTTATACAGGTATATGTAGGAAAAAATTTAAGTAAGAAATATATAATAAAAATTACAATTTTTAAGGGATTAAAAGTTATTTAAATAAAACATTTTCTAGTAACAATAAGTTTGTCTTAAAAATATCATTTGAAAGATAGGTAAAAAAAAATTTAATTTCAACATACTACTAACTTTTTACATCGTTATCAAATAGTGTAACATTAAATTATTAAAATCTTTATTATCACAACTTGAAAAAAATATTCTTCAAAATTTTATTTTTATACAAGTTGTATCTACCAACATATCATTATCTTAGTGAAATGATCTGAAAAGAGAAAATTATGGATGCAATAATTAATGTGATGTAAAAGAAAAGAGAAAAAAAGAGAGTAAACGGAATATATGGCGTCTGCCTAATGTTAATTGTCTGAAAATTAGGATTGATAAAAATAGAAAAAATACTGCTATGCGTGTGGCTGCACACCGAGGCAGTTTTCTCGTTGGAGCATGTGAATACGTGATTTTGGTGTCGTAATGTGCAAAATGGGCTCTTGGAACTGATTGTGAATACCCCAGAAATCTCAATCACTAGGCAAATAAGTGTGAAGGAACATTGAGATCATAGAAAAATTAGCACAGTTGTTGAAATTCGATGCAAACATACATGCAAGAATCAACATTAAATTAGTGTCTTTTTTTTTTTCCTTTTCCGAGCCGGCGTACGAAGTGGTTAGTACTTTCAAAAGTGATAAACTCTTCCATTTATTAATTCTTGGATTTTACTGTACCATGTTGTAATCTTTCTTCCACGTGATACTTCCTCACTCCCAATACAGAAAAAATATGTTTATGAAGTATAACTTCCAAGTTTTTTCATATATCGATCATATTGATGTGCACTATAACATGACTCGTGTGGGTTTGAGTGTCAAAAAGCTTAAAATGAAAGAAAAATATACACGAAATCATTTCACAAGTGAGTAGTGACACTTTCCATAAAGAATTAAATAAAAGAAATCTAACTGTACGACTATTGTCTTCTCTAGTTTTTTACTTGTGACTTGCATTGACAATAGTGGTTTGTGGAACCTTTCGCCAAAACCACGTCTTATTCGACGTCCACACCCAACGCAATTACTTTCTACTTCATGTTGATTTGTTATTGTTGTAGATTACTTGTACTAATTGTAGTGTTGTATTAATGGTACAGGCTATACTATATAGTCTTTTTTTAATAAAATCTTTTCTATAAAAAAAATACTACCAACATACTTAAAAATCAATCTATTTGTTGACTATTATTATGACGAACCCTATTCACTCTTCACTTTTTGTGCATTAAGAAGTCTAATAATACATATTTATTGTCAAGTAGGAGTAATAAATTTTAACAAACATGCTACTTCTCACACTTTAACAAACAGTAGGAGTAGGTTTGATCTTAATTCTCAAGCTTCATTCGGAATCAAACACTCACAACATGAATAATGAATATCATCTGATCTCATTTGTCAAAACATATTATATTTGCTTGGACTATGAAAATCCACATTCTATTTATTTATGTGTAGACAATATGATCAATGTCTGTCTTTCTTCTACTCCATCTCATTCTTATCACGTATTTAAATGAGTCATCTATTAACCGGTGTTTTGAAGTCGTTTTCTAGTTTTATTCATAAATGGAAAATTTATCAACATATTACATCAGCTTAACTGGAACAGAAGAACACATGATAACGCAATTAATATTTATCACCCTTCTGACCTTTGTTTGAAGGATTTTTTTATTGTATAAAAAATTGTAATTCATCACAACTTAAATTTACCTATATCTATTCAATCAACTCTTTGTCCTAAAGTTACGGCAGTTAAAATTAGTCAACAAACCAAATTTATATAATTTTTTCATTCATTTTTATCCTATAAATACGACAAATACTTGTTTGATTCCATCTGTTTCCATCATTAAATTGAATTGCCCAACCAGAGACTATAATTTCAGTTAACTCTCTCGTTCTCGTATACAGCACATGATCCAGAGAATTGACATCCTGAACATCAACTTCAGTTATTAGAATGTAAGTAGCACTCAAAGCTGCAGCAGTCAATATTTCAAGGAAAGAAAATCCAAATATGGCAAGATTAAGAAGTACTCGTCCCTGTACATAGTTTGGTCAACAAAATCAGCGGGGAATAAGGTTGAAATTTGGCAAGATTAGAGTCAGTTTTTTTGAAAAGCCTGTTAATTCAACCACAAAAATTAATACCGGTTAGATATTAATGTGTTGAAATTAAGGTTAAATAATTTGAGTATTACCCAAATTTGACCCTTGACTAAAATAATTATTGAACAAATTTTATTTATTTTTTAATCAAATTCTGAATTAATAAAGTTCTTTTTCTTGATATTAAGACAAAAAAAAAATCAAAAATATTGAGTTGGAGGTATAATATGTTCGGTTGATATTTTATTCATAACGTAAACTTAATATTTCTAAGCTTTATTTTTTGTCACTATGCAATTAGTATGTTATATTTATTAACTTTATCAATAACCAATCTTTATTAGAAATTTAATTGATCACCTATACTTGGATTATCTTTTTTATCAACTAAGTTTTTTTAATCCACAAAACCTGGATTTGAAATCTGATTAAAATATAAGCCTAGTTCCATTAATATATTGGTATTTCAGTATGTTTTCTTGAACGAAATTTATTTCTCCCGCTTAAATAACCTTTTAGTCCCTTCAAAACATGATATTTTTTTAATCATTTAAAGATTTTTTTTTATTTTAGGTCTTGTATTTTTGTTTTTGTTTTTGTTATCAAGTGATAACATGACAACTTATTAAATTATTATGTCATCAAGTAAGAAATTTGATAAGATAATCACATATAATTTTTTTTCTTGAATGATTGGCAATGTCATGATCAATTAACGTTAATTAACAAAAAAAATATTTAAAAATGACTTAAATTGAAACACAAGTATTTAAAGAACTAAAAAAATAACATTGATAGTATTTACATTTTAAATTAGGTAAATAGTTATATTCGTTCTTGAATATGTAGAGCATTGACAAATTCATCCTCGAAAAATAAAAATTTTAATTTTAATTCCCGAAAGTAAAAAAAAAAAGTGACAAATTCATTCATTTGTTAACTTTCGTTCGTTAACGTTAATGAAAGAGCCTACGTGACACATTCATAGACGAATTTGTCAGCATTCTACACATCTAATGACGGAAATAACTATTTATCCAAAATATAATTTAATCTCTATCTTCTCCATTTTTTAATTGTTACAAACATAACATTATAATAAGCTTTTAAAAAAAAAGGAAAACAACCATAAATTAGAACAAACATAATAATAAACATAATATTGATTAATAAACAATCTATCTGTTGCTTTAAATTTTATATACTTTATCCAAAAATGAAACTCAAACAATAATCTTTGTTTAATTAATATTATGTTTATTATTATGTTTGTTTTCACTTATGCTTGTTTTCCTATTTTAGTGTTTATTGTAACATTATACTTGCAATGATTAAAAAAGAAAAAATGATGAAGATTAAATTATATTTTGGATAAATAGTTATTTTTATTTCTAAATGTGTAGGGTGTAGACAACTTTGTTCTTAAATATACCATATAGATTATTTCATTAATGATAACAGAGGAAATTTAATAAATGGGTAGATTTATTGCACATTTTTTGTGAATTTTTATCTTTTAAAAGATGAATTTATCAATATTATATACATTCCGGATCAAAATATTATTTACCCTTTTAAAATTTTGCAAATAAAGAGCCGAGAAGAAAGACTCATGAAGCCCTAGCCATCGCACCTATTCGTGGCGGTACTTGGGTGCTTGATGTCCACCTCCATTTGAATGAAGAAAGGGAGGGAATTATTGGTTGGTAGTTACAGAACTCTTCACCAAACACCGATTGCCCCGACTCAGTTCCAGCAAACGATGTCGCATTCCGATCCTTCAAACCGATACTCCTACACCCCTACTCTAAACTGGAACCCTCAAGTTCACCAGTATTTCCTCAAAGCCTACGGCGCCGACCACTTCTCTCGCATCTCCACCGCGCTAACGTACGCACTACGCACCCTCTTCCCATTTCCCTCAAAGCCTATTATTTTGGTTGCAACTTTTGATTTTGATTGAGCTTTCGAATTCTCAGGCGCCCTTCTCGCTACTCCTGCATCCGAGTCAACACACTCAGGTCCACCGGCGACGCCGTCATCGACAAGCTACGCTTGCTCGTGCCGAATGCTGACGTGGCATCGACGCAATCCGATTCCGGAGATGACGTGGCGAATCCGTTGAAGGAGTGTTCGGCTGCTGCTGCTCCAATTTCCAAGTGTCAGATTCCTGGACTTGATTATGTTGTGTTTGTTTGGGGTTCAGGACCGCACCCCATCGAGTACCGCGATGAGCCTCCGAAGGAAGTCATTGTTAGTAGGAAGTGTGCTGAGGCAGTTCTTCGAGGTGCTCAGGTTAGTGAATAGTAATATCTTTGCCAATTGCCAAATTCTATGTTGTGTTTGGGAGATTAAAGATTATGGTGAAGAGTTTGATTGGCTCCTAATGTTAGTTTTGCTTTTAGGTGTATGTTCCTGGTGTGATGGCTTGCAGTGCTCATGTTGAGAAAGGGGATACAGTTGCGGTTTCGGTTGCTGTGGAGAAGCAGGGTGCTGATGGGGGATGGGGGATTGCTATGACGCGTGGCACTGTTCTCCAAGGATCTGAGACAGGTAACAATTGTGTGTTTGTATCTGAATGCTGTAGATGTTTAGGTAGACTTTAATTTTAAACTTGGCAATCAGATACGTAATTGCTTAACCTGAAAAACCATCAGTGGATAATTGGATAGCCATCCGGGAGATGAAATTGTATTTTCAAAGAGACATGGTAACATTTTCTAATAATCGAGTTTTAAATAGTAAGACATGAGTGGATTCTTCTTTGTAGAAATCATGCAAAGGATGTTTTGTTTGTAATCAAAATGGTTTGTTTAGGAGGAGGATAAATGTTTCTGTTGAAGTAAACTTTTGGAATATGGTTGATAGGATTTTGTATTTTTCTTGTTTTACAGATCCTTATTATTTTGAACGAAATGGGCTTTACATTGGGCAAGGAACAGCAATGTTGTCAAGGGCTGGGATGTTCCGAGTTTCTGAAGGAGTTGGTGTGGATATGAAGGATAGAGTATATGAACTGCATTCTTTTCATAGTAAATTTCATCTCTTACTCACATGCGATATCATATTCTTGTCTTGGGCAGTATTTATTATTTTTGTCTTTCTTTCATCACTTCATGATTCGTAATTATGTTTGTGTTTATTTCATGTACAATTAATGCTCTAATAATCATTCATTTTTCTTTATTTCTTTTTAGTATATGTATCATTATTTATTTATTGATTTTAAAACATATACCTAATTTGTCGTTCCCTTCTTCATTTGCATGGTTGTGCTTAAGTAAGATATTGAAGCTTGCTTGCGTTACTTTTTGTATTTTTTGGCTGCAGTTGAATTGGCTTGAACCTTGAAGCTAATGAAATTTTATGGTATGATATAATGCGGCATGACAAAGTTAACTTTTTTTTTTTCCAAATAAATTTGTGCAAGGAAGACATCTTTACTTTGATCTACTGAATTTCAACACGTGATTAGTTTAAGATTACTATAATCTCATCAGTTGGTGTTGATAATGATTGTTGCTTTAGTATGGAGTTGATGAAGGAATTTGAGAAACTAAAGATTACATTTTTTTTGAAGGAGTGTTGAAACCTGTTTCTCTGGTTTTGGAATCCTATACTGAACTTTTGTCTTTATCTTTTGCTGTTTGGAATGTTAGTGAATAACATTAGATATTGTTTTAATAATTGATTCTTTAGGAGTTTTAGCAAGTGTTTATGGTTGGATACTTTTGCCATTGCTCAAAACATATATAAGAATTGGCATCTGTTATGCATATCTGAGGAGATTATCTTTAAAAAATTAGATTTTACATGGTCTCTCACTTGGTAAGTGGAGGGGGTAGAGATTTGTGTAGCTTGTATGAAGCCTACAGATTTGTGATTATAGGTGAGATAGAATCTGGTGTGCTGTGGATATTTTCTTTTCCAGAGTTTTCTTATGTAATTCTATATGGTCCTTTTCTGGTCTGCCTGTGCAGTCATTTATTTGTTGTTTTGCTCTTCGTCTATTTAATGCTTTTTTTCCCTCTATAGAGGCTCCCACTCTGTATAGTCTAGCACTCCTGGGTTTATCTTTGCTCTCCTTATCTATTTGGAAATTTTGTAAAGTATTTTTGGTTTTGAAGCATGTGTATAGCTGATGTGTTATTGTTTCTTTTTCTGTTTTCCAGATGTGCTTGAGGGAGAAATATTTCTTCAAAACCTGCCAAGTATTATTGCTGCTCATGCTTTAGGTACATAAATTAGAGTCTCATTTCTTATTTTCTGACTTTGGAGTGATTTAGATGCAACGTTATTGTTGGCCATTTGTTTTCCTTGGTAGTAAATGATTTTTTTACTATATTCTTCTGCAAGCACTTCAGATTAAAACACAACTGAGAGAAGTTGGATTTGAACTGTCATAGTATAATGCTTTTCTGGCAAGCATGTGGGCCTGGCCTCAGAACATGCCCTTTTAGTCAGGGATAGGTCTTGCTATAGTCTCATCCGCTACTGACTAATTTAGATTTTCTGGCATATGATTGATAAAGCTGAATGATAATAATTGTTTACTTTGCTCTATTGGTTTTTCCCTTTTCATTGCTGTTTTACTATTGTTCTTATTTTAAGAAGGATTGAGGATTCCTTATCCTCTCATCTCTTTGTAATTTAAATTTTTTTTTTCTTTATATAGATTATTTTTTTATACTCAGATCCACAAAAGGGTGAGCGCATACTAGATATGTGTGCTGCACCTGGAGGGAAAACAACTGCAATTGCAATACTTATGAAGGACGAAGGAGAGATCATTGCAACAGATAGATCTCATAATAAGGTGAATATTCTGAACTCTAGCAAAAACTTGCCATTCCTATATGCTTGTTTGAACTCAAGTATACTGCAGTAACTGGATGTTGTGGAATCATAGCTTAACATGCATTAACATATTGTTCTATTTTCTGATTTATTTCGAAGTTTCATTGGTGGCCAGATTTCTGTACCCTGTTTTTGATACACAGAATATTGGTTATTTTGTTATGATTATGATAAATATGATAAATTAATGGTATTTAGTGTTGTAATAAATTAATGGTTTGTTAACATATCAACTTTTGATGACTGACTAGGTGCTGGATATTCAGAAATTGGCAGCTGAAATGGGCTTGAGTTGTATAAAGACATTTAAATTAGATGCTCTTAAATCTGTTTGTCGAAGAGATGATATTGATACTTTTACTGATCCGTGCTGTAATAAGTCCAAAATTGATGTGACAAATCAAGTGTTTGTACCAAATTTGCAAGTAGAAAGAGTGTCACCCCTTGTTACAGAAGGTTTAAACTCTCAGACTCTAGAGGAACGTTATATGTCTTCATTTGCTACTTGCTGACTAGTCATTACACATGATATAAAGCATTATTGGGTCCTATAGTTACATTAAATTTATATTTTTATTCAATGCTAAAGCTGTACTATCAAGTGCATTGGAATTATACATTGAATCACACTAATCAAATTGCTCTTTTTGTCTAACATTCTGTTTTATGTTGAAAGTAGTGTTTGCTAAATGCAAAGATCGAAGAAACTTATTCTTATATTTTCAAGATGAAAGAGAAAAACATCAGCTGAAAATAAAGAACTGTGAATCATTGTTTGTCTGTTGCATGAGCCTCATCATCATAGTATCATTTAGTGTTAAAAAATGGTCTAAAGAAAGTGAATAACAATGTCAAATATTATGCTTGGTTAGATTTATTGGATTTCTGTTGGCTCATCTCTTCTGTGCTATGGTTTGTCACTTTCCTGTTTTACATTTTGTTATATACACAATAAGCATTTCTGTATCAACAATTTACAAATGCATTTTTAAATAATTTTTAAAGGTAAAGGCAAAAAAACAAATGATAGCAAAGCTGACATCCGGAATAACATGCAAAGAGCACGAAATGGACCTGGAAGAAATCAGTGTGTGGGTGGTAGGGTTGATCGTTCAAAAGGTTT
This sequence comes from Glycine latifolia, assembly GCA_013407115.1. Lineage (NCBI taxonomy): Eukaryota > Viridiplantae > Streptophyta > Magnoliopsida > Fabales > Fabaceae > Glycine > Glycine latifolia. The sequence goes on from CM023954.1 coordinate 2,516,446, forward strand.
TTCTCCTGACAGTTTTGACAGAGTTCTTCTTGATGCTCCCTGTTCTGCCCTTGGTTTAAGGCCTCGATTGTTTGCTGGAGAGGTAGAAGTGGATCTGTGTATTGAAATTTATCCTGCATTTACTTGAATTTACACACACATGCTTAGACCAATCTAGATTTATTGGTGCAAATATAGATAGGATACGGGGACTACTGGCTTATCTTAAATTGGAATTGTGTTCTCATTTTTCTTTTCTTGATTTATATCACCATTAGTTTTTACTACTAAATCCTACACAAAGTTATATCTTAACCTTTGCCTGAAATACAGGAATGTGTTGAAGTAATGGTTATTTCAATGTGATTGGGGAAAAAAAATTATTCTATGGTAAATTCACCCTTTTTTGCCCAGAAAGTGTAATTTGTGAAATTGTCAGCATGAATTATATATTGGTCAATGTGATGCATAGTCATCATCTCTGTCTGGGTGATTTAGTTTTATATTAAAAAATTTAACCCACAAAAAATTTGTTTTAAAAAAAGAGAGGAATAACCATGCAATGCCATTTGTTTTTGGCAGGAAACAGTTCAATCTTTAAGAAATCATGCAAAATATCAGAGAAGGATGTTTGACCAGGCTGTTCAATTAGTTCGACCTGGAGGAGTAATTGTCTATTCCACGTAAGTATGCATTTTTGTTGATCACATTGTTCTGTGCATGCTCACAAGTTTTCTATTACAATATGTGATCATGTTTCTTTCCTTTCACTTTCTCTCATACCAAACAAGCTAAAAAATCATCTCACTTTCCATTCTGTTTCTTCCTTTCGCCTTTCTTTCCTTTCACTTTCATACCTAAACTAAACATGACATTAGTAATTTTGAAATGTATTTGTAATGGTCTGAAATATATTTTGTTTAGTGTCTAAGTTGCTTCTTTGGAATCTGCTTCCAGCCAAACAGCTTAATACAAGAAAGATTTAAGAGATTTTTTGTTTTCAATTATCAAGAAGTTTGTTTTGTACCTATGCTGCCTCAAACCATTATGTTAGCTTTGGATGGGCACTTCTGAAGTTTTATTTTACCCCTTTTTATTTGAGACGTTTCTTTAAAACTGATTTGTTGATGGCTATTGTCTTATAACAGTTGTACGATTAATCCTGGTGAGAATGAAGCATTAGTTCGATATGCTTTGGATAAATACAAATATCTGTCATTGGCACCCCAGGTTTGATGCTAATTCTTTGCAGTCCGAATTTCCTATTTTTATTCTTTTGAATTGATTAGGCTTCTGTAATTCTCGGGCTGAATTACTATCTTGAATATATATGTAATTAATTGAAGGATGATCCCTCTTACAATTTATAAATAAGATGGGTAAGTGGTGAGTACAAACAAATTTTGATGTTTAGTTTGTCTGTAATGAATTATTAGTTCACTTGGTTGAGTTATTCGGATTTGCTATTTGATTTATTCCAGCACCCAAGAATTGGAGGACCGGGTCTAGTTGGTAGCTGTGAATTTCCTGATGGATATATAGAGTAAGCCCTTCATCCATTTGTCCATGATTGTACATTTTTATCTCTCCCTTACATAGACGATCTTGTGTACACACTCATCTGTGATGCTGTTTAGTATTGTTTGTGGATATACCTTTTATTTCTTTTTATCCAAAATAATAAATAAAAGATTCAGTGCCAATGTTTGGTTTCACACCATGATGTCTATGCAGGGAGTGGTTACGACCAGGGGAGGAAGACCTTGTTCAGAGGTTTGATCCATCATCTCCCCTTGATACAATTGGATTTTTTATTGCCAAGTTTATCGTGGGGCCTAAAGATACCTGACAACTATTCATGAGGTGTTGGCGTGGATATATGTTTGCTTCATAATTGCCACTGAAGGAAGCCATCAATTTTTTTTTTATGATTGGCCTCTGGCAACAGTAGTGTCACATATGTCCATTTGGAAAATGAATTAAGAAAATTTCAACAATCTAGGTGGACGGCGAATACGTTGACAACTATTCATGATGTTATGTACCGTAGCTCCCATTTTGCATCTGTGCATGTACCCATATAATGGGTTTAAATTTATTTCTTAAAAAAATACTTATTCTAATAAAATAAGTAATTTTTTTTACTTTTTTGGTATGTTTATTTAAACTGTTTCCGTTTAAAAAGGTAATTTTTTGTTTATTTTGAGAAGAAGATTTTATCTGCTTATTGAATAACTGTTATTTTAAAGTACTTGTTTTTTATAATAAAAAAACAAATTAGTCTCCTATTTGAAACTCATTGAGCGTAACTTTACGTGTGTAATAGATAACTAATGCGATTAGATGGAACACTCGAGTCATACATAATTAAGATACAGAGCGTACAAATATATTTCGGCAATTCCCAAACTATTCTTCAATGTTAGATATAATCTTTCTTTGTGCTTCAAACTTTTTAAATATGGGAAAAGTGCCTTAGTAATTATCAACTTGTTAATATTTTTTATGTTCATCAAATACGTTGCTAATAACTTCTTCACATTTATCGTGAGTCTAACAACTTTTCTGATAATTCACCTCAATCCTTCCCAAATAATGTCAACCAAACGTTACTACAAAAATTTAAAGGGAAAGGATAATAAGATTTAGAAATTCAAAACCATTAAAAAAAAATCACAAAATAGGCATGTATGCAACCTTCCAATGATGTAATTGAGTAATCAATTCAGAGATTTAATCCAATTGATGGACTATGCATGAGTTGTTCTAAACTTCCTGATAGTAGAGGTTGGCTCTTCCCTTTGAACCACTGAATAATCCTGATTCATATAGTTATCACATTATCAATTCTACATAGTCAAATAGGTCCTAATATATAGATATTGTCCTAAATGAGGCATCAAAGCAAGGTCCCTCTATTTTACTATTACTTTGTAAGCATTAATCTTATTTCTCAGCTATCATGCAGAATATAGAATGAAAGAGATGGAAAAAAATAAGGAAAATATAAATGGATAATTAATTAACGTAGACATGCAGCAAGGAATTTGGAAATCGACTCTTTAAACTAATTATTATAAGTCTTTTTCTTTCACTTATGTCTTAATAGAATTTGACCCAAACAGCATTTACACATGTAGTTCTGCTAACATGCTCTTCAATTTACGAATTACTAACAAGATTCTTTCACACATGAGCTATTTTAGCCCCTTTTCCCCTCTTCTCTTTTAGAGCTAGCTAAAAGGTAAACTTTAATATGCACCTAAATATCATAATCTTCCCACAGGAAACCATAAGTTGCCTCATTAGAGACAAGCCCATCGCAAATTTGAGAGTAACATTCTTCATTAGCATAACCAAAATCCACCATCCCAACAATGTCATCTGAAAACCAATTCATTCTCACATCATTCAGTGGATTAGTTGGCTCCATCATATTGAGCCACTCAAAGTCATGGCACCCATACTTCTCCAAACAGTTCTGCTGCTGCTGCTGTTCTTGCTCCCTATCCATCATGTCAGGATGAGCATTGTTTTCTTCTACGGATTCTACCATGCATTCTACTTTACCATGATCCTTATCATCCTTGCCCTCTTGATCTTCTTCTAGCAATTCTCTTAGGATGGCCGCATCAATTTCAAAGACCTCCAAATCTATTTCTTCTAAGTTCATATCATTGTTGTCATATAAGGCCATAATATATATATGGCAGAGTGGGGAATGAAGCAGAGGAAAATGAGGCAATTAACTGGTTTAAAAAATGAGAAGGTTATTATCTTACATATTTTGAAAGGATGTATATATGTTACACATATATATACACCCAACAATGATAAGCAAGCGGTAAAAGTGGCCATGACATGAAAATTACATTTACCTAATATTGCGGAATCAAATGCTGATGCAAATTGAAAAGGGGACTGAACATACCAAAGGGTAGTAAGAAAATTAAGATGAGAAGGTTCTAAATGTGTAAATGTACTTATCTACTAGAATACGGCATTAATCAGTCACAGGAAGTGACAAGAGGCAGGTATGAAAGGTTTCGTGGTTCACGATTTTCATTGCTATGGATGGAGAAGGCAAAACCAAAGCAAAAGATATGCCTCTAATAATAATATTTGGCCAACCATATCTAAATGTAGGTACATATTTAGAGAGTGTGTGGTTGTCGTCTTGCTAATTGCTATGCCATGGTGGGAGTTTGATTGCCCCATTTACTAGAATATCATGTTACGTGTATTTCTTTGGGCATCTTAGTTTGGTGCAACGTATGCTATTAGATATGGTTGTCATTTTCCAGTAATATATCCCACCTCGTGACTTGTGTGGTTTCTTTTATCTCCTTTCTGCTCTTTTACGGGTATTCGGTTTAGGAGAAATGCTTCCTTAAATAAAAACCAGACACATATATGGTAAAGAACATTTACATGATGTATAAAGTTGTATTGCATTCACGCCTATTCTAATATAAACAATTCTGCTTAAAAAAAAAAAAAAAACCATGAATAACTATAGATAAGTTTATCGTGAATGTTTTTCTTTTTCAAATTTAATGACGATCTCACTGTGTCATTCATAATTATTTTTTAAAGGGATTTGTAACATATTCCAAGTAAAATTTGGGGTTAAGTTACCCCATATACAAGATGATTTATGCAATTAAAAAAAGGATTTCTTTAACTGACCCCAAATGAAAATGGGGTAAGCAACTCCATCTTTGATGAGCAACAGAAATTAGACAATTATCTTAAGTTTTTAATTTGATCATTAATGTTATAACTATCATATAATGTATTATCATTAATTTTATTTATGTGCAAAATTAAAACTTTATAATTATTAATAAGTTAATAATTAAAATTATACTAAAATACATAAATATATGTAAACAAGTTATAAAATATTAAAATTTGAATAATTATTTTTAATTAATTATAAAAATGTATATTCTTTATTCACTTTAGGTAACTAGTTTTCATTTATTTTAACTTTAGAAAAATTAATTTACTTTTTTTTAAATTGATTGAAATATACATTAAAAAACTTTAGGTACTCTCATTTTGCATATAGATAAAGTTAAGTTTATATATTTTAATAAATTAAAAAATTAAAATTTATTTTTCTAAAATTAAAATATATGAAAACTATTTACCTAAAGTTTTTTATGACAACTATTTACCTAAAGTGAATAAAGAATGTAGATTTCTTTATAAATAATTAAAAGACTAATTATTAAGATTTTATAATTTTATTACATATATTCATGTATTTTATTATAATTTTAATTATTGCTTTTAATTAATAATTATAAAGTTATAATTTTATGCATAAGAAAAAAATACATAGATATGAAAGAAAGATAATGCATTAAATCTGATGGTCATAATAACACTAATGATAGACAGACTCTCAAAAAAATTATACTAACAGTTTGAAGTACATTTTTAAATTAAATGCTCACATTATCTAATTATAAAAAATAAAGAAACAGTTTGGACCCTTTTTCAAATGCCTTTTTTTATTTTTTTTATCTTAAAATATTTTTAAAATTAACATATTAATACTGATATATATATATATATATATATATAATATTTATATATGGATTGTTATTATTTAACTTTTTAATACATATTTTTCTTGTAATGGAAACTAATTTTCTTAAATAATAAAATAGAACAGAACAATTATAAACTAATTATAACGGTAAAGACAACTATCACGATAAGAGAAGATGTTGAATTGTGATTTACCTTAATTATAAAAAAACTTTTTCAAACCAACAAAGTTTTTCATACGTGAGATAATTTTGTAAGAATAGATAACAAACTTTATTATAATAGCACTTTAGACGGTAAGAAAAACGAGTTCGCAAAAAATGCAGGATATACTTAAACGACCGAAAAACAATTCAGAATCAATATCAATTAAAAGCAGAAAGGAAAGAGAGGAGTAAAGACACACAGATGTGTAATTATATTACTTCATCTCTATTACTAAACTTATATTTAATTCTTGGTAAACCATTAAATTCTATTAATTTTTCATAAGTTACAAGTATTCAGTGTCTTATGTCTCTTATAAATTAAACTCCATCCCAAATTTAATCAACATAGTATTTTTTGTTCTATCAAGTCACCGTTGATTCTAAATAAATCAGAAAAAATTTATGATTGAGAACTGCTCGGAGACTAAAACAGAATCGTCTTTTAGACGCAAAAACAAAAACAACATTTAATCCTTTTCTCTTATAGTGTTTAATGTGTTTTGAAAGCTTTTTCTAATCTCACAAGAGTATAAAGAGAGTCTCGTTGATTGAAGGAGAAGAGTTAAAAAAATATTTATATTAGATCAACTGCTTTTGTTTATATTAGCATTGTCTTTAACTATTGGTTGTCTCATAGCAGATAAATCTTTATTTGATCTTCATATGATAAAAGAGAGTTTATTTGATCTTCATATATGATAAAAGAGAGTTGTTAAGTGAATTTAATGTACATCCTTTCCTCACTTACAAAAATATTTGTTTAAGGCTTACATGTATAATAAATTACAAGTAAGTCCTGCGTAGCAGAGTTCTTCTGTTGATACTGAAGATGTTTGACGGGAGAATATTTATGCAAATACAATATCATATACAGATTAATAAATGAAAATTTGAAGGTTATGTCAGATGTGACAGCAAATGTTATCATTTTTATATTTATTTACATCTAATAACGTCCTTTTGATTCAACAATAACAGTAATTATAGAATAATCTTAAATAAAATAGAACAATTATAAAAATATGTAAATAATAAATTTAATGTTAAAATCAGTTTAATCAAATTTTTTTATTTTGATGGAAACCAATTTTATTAAATAATAAGATATTATTTTAATTCTGTAAAAAAAGATATTATTTTCATTATGTTCAATAATAATAAAAATAGGAATTTTATTTATGTAATTAATAATGGTCGGGTTTTGATTTGGATAATTCTTCTCAAAAATGGTATCATACCCAACTTATCCCATCCCTAAACAAATTAACACCTATAATAAAATGTAAATATAAAATTGTGTATTTCTTATAATTTATAATTAATATTTAAATAATATACTTTTAAATGTTTTTAAATTCAGTTAAATATTATACTTTTAATTAATATTTTATTAGTTCATTTTAATATTAAATAAGATTTTTATTTACTGATTTCTTAAAAATTATACACTAAAACTAAACAACATTGTTCTAGCCACAAATTACTTCCAAATCTGGGGTTTCAGGAGCATATTACATATATATTAGAGTATATATAGATGTGTGTCTGGACGGATCTGGTCACACACACATGTAGCTATATCAATATGCACATACGGTTGCGTAATATTTTATACTCATTTCTCCTAGTTTTTTTTCTCTTTCTTGCAAGAGTATGAACTTAATAGAAATGTTGATAGAGTCCACACAGAAGGAGTAGTTTTGTTTTAACAAATATCTGTGTTATAAATCTCTTGTGATCATTGTGCTTTTTTTTTTCCCTTTATTAAATCAATTGATATAAAAGATCCCATGGATAGGACAACCAGTAAAGTTGAGCATCAAATTGATAAACTGATCATTATGGCCTTCTTTCTGAAGCAGAAACAACAGTGATATTGGGAATATTTATATCACAAGGAAAGTGGAAATGCCAAGTTTTATAAGAAAAAGTATAATTAAAAATCCTACCTGGTTTGGTAGTTTGAGCCGTGCAAACTACTTACTAATCAACAAAATCATGCCGTCAAAGTTGGATATTATTGCTCTCGGTGATTTTTTTTTTTTGAAGAGATCGAGAATAGGAATATATATATATATATATATATATATATTATAAATCAGAGGATAAATGCTGTACATAAGATAAAACTAAAAGGTCCAATTGGTTTGGGACCTCATCTACCCAAAATTTATCTCCCAATTGAAAGCCAATTTGGCTAATTTATGTGCCACTTTATTCCCCTTCTTTTTGTAAAAACTAATTAAGGCACTATTACTTCTTTTTTTATCAAGGCACTATTACTAAGATACTTGCAATCTGCAACAATTCCTGCAAAATAACTTATTTAGTTTGTATTTGGACTATTCCTGCTATTCACAAGCTGATGAAAGCAATCAGATTCAAAAATCACATTGGTGATCAAACAAAATTCTGCAGCAAGCTTCGGTTCAAAAACCATGTCAAGTTTTCTCGTGGCAGCTCCCTGCTCCATTATGATATTGATGAGCATGTTGAATTTTTTACAATAATCGTACTGATGTTTAAATCTATGACCTCAGACATATTATTTCAAAGGACCAAGCCCTCCACCACTAAGCCGACGACCTAGTGATTCTAGGGTCTAATATATCTAAAACCAAGGCCCTCAATCTGGTCAGTTTTCCCTAACTTAACCAATGGACTTTTCTGCCTTCTGTGTCACATTCTCTCGGTGATTAATGTGCTGCTCAAAATTTTTAATAGCCATGCCACATTAAAAAGGAATATATATGACATATCTATATTAAATAATTAAAATGCCCTAAAGTTATAGATAACAAATTTGAATCAAATATTGGTCAGTGAATTTTATTTGGGATATGTTAACTGATCAGATGTTTCCTTTTTTATTCTAGCTAAATGAATATCTCATTAAGATTTAGAACCAAATCCTCTATTTTGGATTCTCCAAGTGAGTTTTGATATTGGCTTTTTTAAGACAAATGAATACATGTGATGTCTAGAAATAACTAATGAGAATCCTAATTTTAATTGAAACTTTGAAACAAAAATGAATAAATATATATATGACGGGTTAATTTGGTGCAAGCCATTCATAATGTATCATCATAGTGGTCGGATTATTTGGCTACATGTGTTACAAGAGGCTAATCAATTTACAAATGATCTTAAAAAAACAAAAAGTTACAAACGGTAGCTAAGGCTGGACTAAACAGTAATTGTCTGTTTTTAATTTATTTTTTGTAGCTCCTACTTTTATTTTTAATAGTACATTACTGGTAGATATGGCCAAGGAAAACTAATACAATCCACATCTACCAATAATATATATTAGCTTTTAGCTCCCCTTTTAGTAATGCATTTCATTAAGAAAAAAAATTGAAATTAAAAAATATGGCCTGGGTAACGGAATTGAAAATATAATAAATTTTTTACCTAAATGAATAATATCATATGGAACGTGAACAACTAAAATCTTATGATATTCTTTGCTCAAAACGCTTCCCGGCTATCAGAACATTCCTGAAGGCAAGAAATATAAAATGGTGATGTTTTGATATTGAAAAACTAGATGTTAATAACAGACTGTATTAAGAATGTTGCTTTCGTAGTAATTAATAATGTTTCTCAACAACTGATATTCTTTTCTCAAGCCATTGCAAGCTAAATATAGCAGTTTCACCGGTTGTCCACCGACATTAACTTCCCCAATTAGTTTGGAACAACACCTCTAACAACACTAATAAACTATAAATTTATTAAATTATATTATTTCAAATTATGTTTTATAAAGTATATTTTAAAAAAAATTATATAACAATAATAATTTTTTAAAGTATATTTCATTATATATAAGTATTAAATTCTATAATAATTAATTTGTATTTAATAATACATTGACTAATATGAAAAGCCACATGTTTAATAAACATATATTATAAAAATTTAATGCAATTAATATATTATATTCATAATAATAGTAATAATAATAATATTGAAATTAATTATATAATTATATTAATTAAATAGAATAGCTAGGGTGTGTTTGGGATAGCTAAAAAAATACATTATTTTAATAATCAATTATATATATAATCAATTATAATCAAAATCATAAAATTGATTTTAAGATAATTAATTTTGTTAGAATGCAACAACATATCAAATTTTACACAGTAAAAAAGTATGAAAATAGCTAAGGGAAAAAAATCTGTTGAGAAATAATTATAAGCTACAAAAATTCAGATTCATAAAAATAGATTTAAAAAAAAATTATATTTTTAAGCTATTGTTCCAAACAGATTTTTTACCACAAAAATAATTAAAATCTTGAAAAATAATCTTTCTCAAACATGCTCTTAATATTATATATGAAAAGTTGTAATTATGGTGACTAATAGGTGATGGAAATGATTTTAAAAACAACCTCTTTGTATAGGTATAGGAAGACTGTGTACAATTATTCTCCATCTAACTATTAAGAGATTCAAACTCACTTAGATTAAATAATAAAATGTATAAATTATTATAAATTTCTTGTTATATAATTATCTTAAATTTTTATAGATAAAAAAAATTCATACATTTGCAAAGTGATGAGGAGCCTCTAGCATTGAAGTTCGTCCTTTTATATTTATAAAATATTATATTTATAATATTAAATAATATATTATTATTTGTATTGATGTTTTACGCTTTTTTTATTATCTTAAAATATGTTTTATGAACAATAATGATGAAAAGTTAGTATTTTTTTAATTTTCTCAAAGATAATAGAAATAATGATTTTAATGTATATTTTAATAATAAATTCTGATATATAAGTATTGAATTCTATAATAAATAAATGTTTATATATATATATATATATATATATATATAATATAATATAATATACCTTGACTGGTATGAAAACTCACATGTTTTATAAATCTATCATAACTATTTAGTCCAATAAATATATTATATTTGATGAATATAATATTTAATAATATTATTAAAATTCATTAAGTATTATAATTAAATAAATATTTAGTATTATACATGAAAATAATATTATTTATATATTTATAAAAATACTATATTAAAAATATTAAGTACTCTATTAATATCTGTACTATTTAGTTATTAATACATTTTTGTATTTTAATAAGCAAATTATCGTAATAACTTTACTAATATTAATTTTTTTAATATATTTCATATTAATTATTTTAATATGATAAATGTATGATGGGGGTGGTAGGGGCTCGTTAGCCGTTGTTTGGGTCGAGCTCAAACCTCTGCTCATCCATCTTCATTCCAAAGGCGAACATTTCCCAAAAAGGTGATAATAAAAATAATAACAATAATAGTGACACTAGTAGAAGCAACCACAATGAGAATAACCAAAACAAATGCACAACCAAGGAGGTGGTGTAAACAATAAAGATGACAACGATAATAATGATAATTGTGTCAATAAATGCTATGATTTGGTGACAATAATAAAAAAAAAAATAGTGATAATAACGACAATACTCATGACATTGATAAACATGAGGGAGGAAATAAGAAAAAAAAAGTATAATTATTAAATAAGAAGTAAAATAGGTATTTTTTTATCTTTTAACTATTTATACTTGAAACAAACATTGTATCATGGTTTAAAAAAAATTATAGTTTTTGTCCTATTCATTTTTACTTGATTGTATTACCTCATTATCTATTTTTAAAATGAAACAAGAAATTTTTATATTTATCTTATCCAATACCATACGTATTAATAAATCAAATGAATTTATGTATAGAAATTTACCAACCATACCCTTACTATTTTTTTAAAGGAAAACATTAACAAGTTATAATTATGATCACCTTAAAAACACACCCAATATGAACTTTGCTAGAGTACTCCAATAAAACAAATGGGTTTATGTCAACAAATCCTTGAAATGCACCTATTTCATGTGAGAAGGAACACTTTAGCAAATTACAACTTAAAATACACCTAAGATATAAGTTGTTAATGTACTGTTTCTAAAACACATGCAATTGGATGTACGTTTGAATCTCATTAAAAGTCTTATATTTATTAACATATTAATCACTGTTATAAAAAATATGTAGATTCCTTGTATTTATTAAATGCAACAATAAATGTATAAAAAACCGTTCACTTTTTATTTAACAATACTTTTTAATATGTATAGATTGACAAATGTTAATAAATTGTCTTAGGATATTAGTTAAAAAATTTAAAGTGAAAATGTTTTTATTGGGAGATGGAAAAATCATGCTGTTAATGATATTTTTGCTTTATTTTATAATTTTTACACTAAATAGTTTTTCTTTTATTTTCTTAAGAGGACAATGGTTAACAAGACCTATATAAATTATAAGAAAAATCATACATTTAATAAATATATTGTACTTTTTAAATCTAATAAATATTTTGTATTGAATAAAGTTAAATTTAATTAATTATTTATCATATTTAATATATATATATATATATATATATTAATTACTTGTTAGAATCATTTCATTAAAAGAAAATAAAAGGCACAAATAAGGAATATCTATTTTAAAATTACTTGCATTAACTTAATCCCTTCTCATAATATAACATTAAATACTTTATTACTTGTTCTCATATATACATGAATATATCTAGAAAAAATGGTAGATAAGTTTTACAAAAATATATTGTATCCCTTCAAATAAACATAATCTTTTCTAACATTATTATGATTCAAGTAGCAAGTAGAATTAGATTTGAATACTTTGAATAAAATCTTATGTTTAAGTTTTTAAATGAAAAAAATTCATTAAAAATAGTCAGATTTCTAAGTAGATGTTATTAGCAAGAAAAAATAATTTGGAGAAAATGAGGAAAAAAAAAAGTTGTGTTTAGTTTTCCACTATAAAGAAAGAAAGAAAAAAGCAGAAAAAGTTGAATGCACAGCGAGCAAGTAAGAATTGATTATTTATTTTCTATTAACATGTTTGAGAATGGGTCCTAAGTAACAGAAAATGAAATACAAGACATGATGCATGTAATTTGCTAGATAGAATTCTTGGAAGCCTTGTGAAGAATGGCTTTGAAGTTGTGAACATCATATATGATTCTGAGGACTCCTTGCTGGTATCCCAACTCATCTGCAGACTGATCCAGCAACTCAACAATGGTGGGATGCTGAATCGCTTTGATGGATATCCAAATCTTCTCCATGCTGTGTCCCCCTTTGCCCACTAGCACTGGAACATACCCTTTGCGACCTTTTTCCATTTTGATCTTCCCTGCTATTGCTTTCTCTTACAGAAGACTATGTATTAATATAGGGCTCTTCAGATCGATTAATTAACCTAAATAAGTCCTTGTGGCATGCAATTGGCATTTGATTCCTTACCGATTAATATATCTGCCAAGTGGCATGCTTGAGTGACGCTATTTAATTTTCATCAAGTACATACACAGAAATTAAGTACAGAGTGACGAAA
>CM023954.1:2529669-2540747 GCA_013407115.1 Glycine latifolia
TATTATTATTATTATTATTATTATTATTATTATTATTATTATTATTATTATTATTATTATTATTATTATTGATGTTGTTGACGGTTGAATTTTTATTTATCATATCGACATAATTATGAAATATCAACTGACTTTATTAATAATCAATTTTTATCATGAAATCTAACTAGATATATTTTTAGTAAAATCTTTTTTTGTTTTTTAGTCCACAGTACTTTACTATAAAATATTTGCTTAAAGAATTAGAGTGTAATTTTATTTTAATCATGTTGATAATGTATTGAGTTTGTTAATGCAAGGAATTAATTTATTAAAGTTTAAAAATTTATTCTTATGCATATAATTTAGGTGTGTAATATTTACATGTTTGTTAATTATATTTTTTTAAGTATTCTTGAATATTATTTATGTTCAGATAAGTAAAAACATCTCTTTTTTTAATTCATATAATAAGATATGGAAAATTTATATCATAAGAGTATATGTTCAGAAAAGTTTTATTTTTATTTTCGAATATAATTATACTTTATATTTCTATTATTATATTTTATTTTCATTATTTTGAATTTAAACATTTTAAAAAATATTAAAATTTAATCAAACATACTTTTGAATTCAGTCAAAAAAAAATTGTTATAGTATTTCTGAAAATATAATCCCTTATAATACAATATTAATATAGCTTGAAACATGCATACACCAGCTTGGACTTTAAATCAAACAAGGTTAGGTTTGTTTTGTAATCTATCAATTATTTTAATAATGAAGTCATACTTCTATGATCAAAACATAAGGGTATTTCATGGTCCTTGTCACAATCACTAAGATATTGACAGATATATACTCGATCTCTCAAATTGATTTGCCATGGCAATAAACTAATTTATATATCAACTTCCGAACCACATATATGGGGTAGCAAGCATGCCCGCGCGCAGAAAAGTAACCTCCTTATGCTTTTCCTTTTCGGTCTTCTATTTGATTTGGGCGGGGCTAATTAATTCTTAATTATTTAAGAAGATTTTTTTTAAATCAAGAAGAAAAATACTTCTACTGTAAAATGGAAAAATTGTGTATTATTATTATTACTAATATTATTGAATTAATTCAAAGCAACCCTTGAATTTTAGCATTTATGCTTAAATAATTTATTTTACACATGAAAGAGTTTTTCTCCAACTAAGCTAAAGATGTACAATAGTTAATATATATACTAACAAAGCTTGCAAAAAGGAAGTGACCACGCCTTGCAGTTGCAGGAGTAAGTCTACGCTCAAACTATGAAAATAATAATAATAACAAAAGATGGAAAATCGGGTGACCTGATTCTCTTAAGGAGACCACAATTTCTATATAGCAAAAACTCGATTCTCATCCATTGTCATGCCCGAATTCAATAGTGCTTTGTAAACAATTCAGATAAATAAAAAAAACTGAGTTCTACGTAGTCTTTTAATACTATATATATTAGGAAAATTTCTCCCTTGATAATACGAGTAAACCAAGATCGGGCATGGACAAATTCAATAACATCTAAGGGAAGGATAAAATGTCAGCAAATTTTTACACATACTTTTATATTAATAAATTACAAAATTATATATTCTAAAACTAAATAAAATTTACCTATATAGTTGGAAAGCAACTGCAAAGTGGTACGGTTATGATCTAATGGTTAGAATGATTTTTTTGTGGCTATATAAAAAATTTAAAAATAAGAAGAAAACCAAGAAAACATCTATACAACTATAAAGGGTAAGGCATAAGACTGAGGGAGTGAAGAGCTCTGCTAGGGTTCCTGCTAAGAGTTCTAAGGAAGAAGAGGAAGACTCTTTTAACTTTAGTACCAAAAAGGTTAAGACTAAGGAAGGTTCGATTACGATAGATGAGGTTACTACTGAGGGCAGAGACAAAGACAATATGAGAAAGATAAGGTTCCAAAGTCCTATTTGGATACCTTGTTAGAGGCTGAAAAAGAGATTGTGGCAAACTTTCAGAGCTTTGTAGATGATATGGAACGTAACACTTATAGGGTAGATGTTACAAGGTAATTATAATAATGATGCTACAAAGCTATAGCTATGTCCAATAATTCCTATCTCGAAGGAAGAATTTGAATAATGGTGTGACCCCCGGAAGAACTCTCATATTGTTGATGTCTTGGGAAGAAAGATAGTTTTAATTATGATTGAACACAAGCTACACAAGGAATGGGCTAAAATGGGAACTATACGCATTATCAATATGTCGCAAGACTACTACTACCTAGTTTAATTAGTTCTCGATCGGTAAAGAAGGATTAATGGCATGCCCTATTTGAAGGACCATGGATTTGTTTTTTTGTCAGCAAAATTACTATTATATAACCAAAAAGGGTATAAGAGATACCCATTTATATATTGCATGACAAATGTTTCCTTAAAACAAGTGACCCCTCTAATTTAGCAGACTACAAGCTTGATGTTTATATCTACATTCTAGGTCTTTCCATTGAATTATATGAGGGTAAGTTCTTATGGTAAGCAGGTCCAAAGCTAGGAACCATTTTAAAATCGATATGCTAACGTTATACACTCCAGAGGGAGATTTTGCCAGAATCTATGTTGAAATTGACCTAGGAAGAAAGCTAGTATATATCGTGAATCAGTGTCTTGGGTTAGATTCTAAAATTGAAATACGAAGGGCTTCACTCAATATATTTTAATTATGGCAAGTACGATCATAAACAACCCAATCCAATCTTAGAAAATATATTATTATTACCTTCATTGAAAGTAATGAAAAATATTACTTATATACTATTTTTTTCAATTTTTCAAATGGTAAGAAGATTATAGGGATTGGAAGAGAAAAAGATATATTAAATACATATATAAAGACATTCAATTATTCGAAAGATAATTTTTTAACAAATGCTATTCAGATAAATATTTTTTTTCCGTCTAAAATCTTGACACAAATCTAAGCGTGAAGCAACATTAGGGACTGAGCAAACAACAATTAAATGTCCCAACACAATCAATAGCAGGAAGCTACCATGAAAGGTATGAAGGTGGAGAAAAGGAAAATCATGCTGATGAAAGCCCTAAACAAATTAATGAGCCATAAATTGTGGCTAATCAATTTGTTCAGGATAAGGCGGGATTATACGGTCCATGGATGGTAGTTAAAATGGGTAAAAATGTGTCTACGACGCCAAGGGGCACAAAAATCAATGTTTTTGAAAGTCATTATAATGTGAAAGCTCCTAAAAAAAAACAGATCGAAAAGGGGAAACCAGATTAAGATTCAAAATTGAATCAGTACCAAGATGTCACGTTTATTGCAAATGATAGCTATAATAATTTTGTATTCATTGCAAATGTGATAGCCAGAATAATTCTACAATTAATACACATATGGTGGTTAAAGTTTGAAACAATCATAGGGAAAATGCCTCATGAAAAGGATTACCTAGGTAACAAATTGGGTGTTAAAAAATTTATTTATGATTCCAAAGGTAACGACCAAAATGGAGGCACACTGAAATCAAAACAAAAGCAAGTAGTCAATGAGTGGATTCCTATTCAATGGACAACCAAGATAATGGAGTGAGACCTAAGAAAAATTTTAAGAAAAAAAATTCTTTAAATGAGAAAATTATATGTTAAGTCTTTTTATTAATATATGTGACTTTTTTATTAAAATATGTGATATTTTTTGTTTTATAAAAATTAATAATAATTTTATTTTTATTAGTTAGTTGTTTTACTCTTTGGTTGATATGTGTCCTAGACTTCCATGTATATGAGAAAGAAGAACAAGCAAGCTATTGGCATCTTGCATGCAACAAAATGGGTCCGCGAAAGCCAAAACGGGACCATGAAATTGGATCAAAATCTTATCACTCACGTGGTGTTTCCCAACGCGGAGACTAAGGGCTTTCATTAAAGCAATGCAACTAGGGTCATTAGGGTACTTCGAGCTCATCCCAAGAGAACTCATTTGTCGTAAGGAAACCTCCTATTCTAGAGACACAAGGGTAGGCACACATGGCCTCAATACAGTTATTTTGCTTCCTTTATTGCTTAAAACCCTCTAATAACCATTTTTCTTAATGAATGTCTTTCGTTGGAATTGTAAGGGTACAAGAGGTATAAAGCTTTTCATTCTAATGAAAGGTGTGCTGGAGGAATATAATGTTGGTATTTTGTGTCTTCTTAAGACATGCAAGTGGTGAGAAGGCTAAGAAAACTATTCGAGGGATCAACCTTGATAAGTCTTTCGTTGTTCACTCACTCCTAGGGCTAAGTAGAAGGAATTTGGTGCCTCTAGGATTCCTCATAGGGGAACATGGATATTCTTGTAATTAATATGTGCATATGAGAGTAAACAAGTCTAGTACGTACTTTTTATTTACTTTTTATTTAGTATTTTCTTCCTAAAATATGAAGAGGTGTATCAAGTGAGAATAAACTTTCTATGTGATAATATTGAAAGAATAAATATTAACCTTTAATTTGCTGTCTTTTTTTTACTATTCTATTTTGTTTTTCAGTTTTTATCTTTGATTTGTCATATTCGTGAATTTAATAGGGAACGGTACCACATCAAGGTTGAAGCAATTAGGAATGGAATTCACTGTTTCTTTGATTAAGCATGTAAGTGCAATATTTGTTGGCATTTGTCATAAATTTTACCCATAGAATATAAGTCTCTTGGCCTAGTAATTTTTTAGAAACTAGAAACTATAGGACATGGATATATCACACTGTCATAGGGATATTACATTTTAAAATCATAGAACATGCTACGGTTATAATATTTCTATATTTAGATTAGCTTTTTGGTATGTGATTTTACTTCACTATTGGCTGATGTGCAGAAATGTAAAAATAAACTATTGGCTTAATTATGTATGTAGTATGCAAGCATTGCATGTGGACCATCCAATTCCTGCATCATAGTGGGAGCTTTATAGAAATTGAAGAATCTGTCTACTTGCACAAAATCAATAGTAGAATCTGTCTGCTGCTGAGATAGTCCTAGCTTCTTGTTCGTTGTTATTGATTATATACATGTTTAAGTGAATTTTTTTAAGCATAGCATCATTATACTTATATATTTACATTTTGATAGAATTTGTCTTTAACTTTAAATATATATCATAGAATTTCAAAACAAATGTGTACCTAAAATTGTTTTGATTTATTTTTTTTCAAAATAAAATACAAACGAAGACGGTTATTTGGAAAAACCGTTATCGTTAGTCCACATACGAAGACGGGTTTTTCCAAATAACTGTCTTTGTTTGTATTTTATTTTGATTTATTTTTTTTTTCAAATAAAATACAAACGAAAACGGTTATTTGGAAAAACCGTCATCGTTAGTCCACATACGAAGACGGGTTTTTCCAAATAACCGTCTTTGTTTGTATTTTATTTTGATTTTTTTTTTTTCAAATAAAATACAAACGAAGACGGTTATTTGGAAAAACCGTCATCGTTAGTCCACATACGAAGACGGGTTTTTCTAAATAACCGTCTTCGTTTGTATTTTATTTTAAAAAAAAAATCAAAATAAATTACCAACGACGACGGTTATTTGGAACCGTCGTCGAAAGTCCCCCACTATCAACGACACTCATATCAACGACACTGCAACAATCGTCGTCGTATGCCCTAAATAACCGTCGTCGTAGGCATTATTTGTAGCAGTGTACCTAGTTTCTTATGACAGTCTACGCCAATCCACATCCTATTTAAAGGATATCCTTATGGACAACAAGTCTAGTAAACAACAATCTGTTATTATATATTATCATGATTAATTAAAACATTTTTGGAAAGATAACATAAACAATTCATTATTAAGGTGATTTACTTTTGATAATATTTTTTCTTAATTTAAATATCCACTTATATTAGTCTACAACAATGTTTAACTGTTTCATTAATTAATTAAATTCAATATCAACAATAAATTGACATATCAGTACTATAAGTAAAAGTATTATTTTTGGGTAAATTACAAAACATGTCTGATTAAAATTTTATAATTATGAGAGAATTTCAACAATTCAAATCATAAAAGAAAAAAAAAGAATAAAAGGAAAAGATGGAAAGAAAAATAAATAGACATGATGAATTGTGCCAAATACTTTTTATATGTTACTGGCATAATCGATTCCAGTATTCTTAGGGTGAGTTAAAAACGTTAAATATATGCAAATACTGCTGCACTGTCATAGTCTCATTACTCCAGATTACTAGCTTATGATATATAAAAATTATTTCGTATTTTGTTCATCTATTCGTAGAGAAATCCGTTGTCGTCCAGCGGTTAGGATATCTGGCTTTCACCCAGGAGACCCGGGTTCAATTCTAAGCAACGGAATAATTATTTTAAATTATTTATTTTATTTATTTGTTTTGTAAATATCTTGCAAGTTTTTCTGTGATATATATCATGATTCATAGTCATGACTACTTATCCCATTAATAGCATATTTACCAGAAGCTCTCTGCACTCTTATTGGTAGCATCAAAACTAGTTAACATTATATACTTTGTGTCATTTGTGGCTCTTCTTAGTTGAAATATTCACCAGGAACCTAAGTTCCCGCAGTATTTTGAAGACTACTACTTCTCAGTGGATTCAGGTAAACAACATTCCAACCATTAACAAGCGAAACTTCTGACAGTTGTATTGTATTGCTTCTCATTACATATCTAAGACTTTCGGTCTAAACACTGCAGTTCCTACTCACTTGGATCCAGTTTTGTATATTGTATCAGATTTTTCTACTGGTGTAATGGAGTTTGATTTGTCTCTGCAGGAACTGAGTCTGACAATGCCACTTCAAATGAGGATTTTCTCATTTTACTTGCTGAAATTTTTCCTTCAGGAATTTTGTGATCTTAGGGTGTCTTGCTGTGAAGATGTGTGTCCCTATATCAGTTTGCTAGCTATCAGTTTAGATTTAAAAACAGCTTTTATGTTAAGTTAGTTGGTGGCCAACAACTAACTGGTTTTAGTTTTCTGTTTTGGTTTCTTATCCTTGATAGTTATTCCTCTTTAGTGCTATATATAGATAGTAGCAGTGAGGTCTGGATACAGAGAGGTAGAGAGATACTTCACAGAAGAGGAAGATTGGAGTGTATAGAGAAATAGAGAGTGAGGCTTGGTGATCTTGGATGCTGTTAGCTAAACAGTGAAATAATCAAGCAAGATTCTATTGTACACAGAGATCTTTGTAACTCTTGCTCCATAATAGATAAGTTTTGCTTCTTTTCCCGTGGATGTAGGTCCTTGTGACTGAACCACATAATTGCTTGTGTTCTTCTTCTACCTTTTATCTTTGTTTGCTTCAAATCTATTTTCTGGTTTAGCTACTGCAAGCTTGCTGTTCTGCTGCTCTGTTTTCTTGTTTTCATGGAAATTAATTGCTGGTATTGAACCATAACACTTGCCGTTGGAGAGCACCATATTATTGTACATTTCCATGGTTGTGTGAAGGAACAAATATTGTGGCATTGTAATTCAGTTGAAAATTGAGTTTCATTGGATCATTGTTATATATTTAGTTTCTGTGCGTCTTCCTTTGGATGAGAAATTGAATTCACTACAAAAACACATTTGAACTATGCAAGGTTCAAAATCATATTCCTTATCATTTCCCTGTCAGGAAAACTTGTGATATCATAAAAATCACTACATCTAGAAAGTTTAGTTAGGATTGTTGCTTGATGCAATTAAATGCATTAAACTTCAGTTTGGTGCGTATCTTACGCAACATCGTGTGGATAGCGATTAATGAATAGAACTTACTTTCCCCCCCTAAAAAATTATGTTAAATAGCATGAAACCGACCTATTATTATTATTGAGTTATAATCATCATATACTCATTATCTTTTTCATTTCACTTTCTTATTTTTTTATTTCTTTTTATTTTCCATTATATTATTTATTACATCTGTCATTTTCTTTCTCTGTATCTTTTCCTTTCACTCATAGACTCAGAAAAGTTCATCTTTTTCATATTATGATGCTGTTATACATAGTCTGTTACTGATATGATGTTGCAAAAAGCGGGATGCTGTGGAACAGGGAGATTCAAGATGTGTTACTCATGGAATCCCCCAAAGTGCACTTCAAAAGCAGAGAGGCAGATAAAGTTGTGTACTTGGGGAGACCTCGTATCCGTCCGAGGAAACAAATCAAGTAATCTCTCAAAGTATTTAATAGAAAAATGCTATCCATCAAAGTTTCTGTGATTTCATTTTCATACAAGGGAGGACAATATCCTTGTAATTTCTACTATGTATTATAGAGTATAAACACCCTATGCCACATCTATTCCTCATTAATTATTTCAACAAAGGAGTATTTGTGTTCTTCCAATGTGCTTACGCAGTTCTTTTAGCTTCCAAAGTCTTCTCATATTCTTCAATGGATTTGAAAAGCTCGGAAAAATTGCCTTTCCCAAAACCCCCACATGCGCCCTTCTGGTACACCTTCCCTTCCTCATCCTCCACCATGCACCCAATCCTCTGAATTATCTCTATGAATATCGTTGGCCTGTCAATTCAACACAAAACACATTTAACTAATCACCATCCTCCAACACACAAACTGTCAAATTGTTAATCTAAATTTTACCACTTTCAATCAGTTCAAAGCGGAGGATAAATAAATTCAAGATATAATTGCAATTTTATCTATCAATTTTTTCAATGTCGTAAACTTTATCTCATGAAAGGGACATAAGTACAATTTGAAGATATAAGGCACAGTTTAATGTAAATTAAGAGTGATTAGTTCAATTATAGTTGCAGATGAGTTATAATAAGGTTGTTTGGCACGGATAAAAAAGAGAAATGTAAATGAAAAGAAGCAGAAAATGAGGAACCTGTCCCCAACAGGCTTAGTGAAAATCTGAAGCAGAGTGCCCTGATCATCTCTGTCAACAAGAATCCCAAGCTCCTCACACTGTTTAATCTGATCAACGGTCAACACATCACCGGCGCGCTTGTGGAGGTTGGCGTAATAGGTGGGAGGAGGAGAAGGCATGAACTCAAATCCACCAACGAAACTTCGCTTTCTCATCTCTCTCAGTGTGGTAAAGATGTCGTGAGTAGCAAGCGCAAGGTGCTGCACACCAGCACCTTCGTTGTGTTCCAAATACGTCTCAATCTGGCTCTTCCGCTTCGTTCCGTAAACCGGTTCGTTCATCGGCAGCAACACCGTCTCCGAGTTGTTCGCCAGAACAACCGAGTTCAACCCGCTCTCGCTCGTTCCCACGTCCTCCGCGGTGAACTCCGCGAACTCGTGGAATCCGGTGAAGCCTTTCAGGTACCTCACAGCTGGGGCCAGCTCCGGAACGTTCCCGACGGCGTGGTCCAGCCGCCGGATCCCGTAGTCCAGCTCCGGATATGATGACGACGACGACGCCGCGGCCTCGAATCCCGGCAGGAACCACCGCGACGGGTCTGCGTGGGGCGCCTGCGGCGCGGCGTCCTTGTAGCTGACGTAGCGGAGCACCACATCGCCGTAGAGGCGCACCTCCGCGAGGCCGGTGCGGCTGTCGAGGAGCACTGGCGGCGACGCCGGCTCGGCGCCTTTCGCAACGCTGGCGCTGAAGGCGGCTTCCGCGTCGGCGACTTCCAAGGCGATGGCGCGGACGCCGAAGCCGTGTTTGGCAGCGAAGGCAAGGCAGGTGGCGGCGTCGAAAGTGGGAATGGCGGCGGTGGAGGCACCAGCGGAGGCGGCGGAGAGAGAGGGAGAGTAAGGAGCGGAGAAGAGGAACGAGAGGTCGCCGGAGCGGAGGAGGTAGGAGGCGTGGATTTGGTTTCCGGTGGAGAGATCGGATTTTGCCACAATAGGCATGCCAAGTCCCCAAGAGAATCGGCGAGCGGCGTTGGTAGCATCGGTGCACCAGAACTCGATGTGGTGGAAGCGGTTGACTTGAAAGCGGTCCGATTTAGGATTGGTTCGGACGAAGTTTTTGAAACCAACGAGCTGAAACCCAGCTTGGGCTTGGGCTTGGGCTTGGGCTTGGGCTTTAATTTCATTGCACATGGTATTGGAATTGGGTAATGGCATTGGTGTGGTGCTGGTTCTGAGGTTGAGGTTGGTGGTTGTGATATATAAGGAGGGTGCGGGGAGTGATGGAGTGGGCGCATAAGGTTGGGGGTTGTAATAGTATATGGACATTACGTTTGGGTTGAGAATAGGTGGATGAGGATGAGGACGAGGAAGTGAAGATAGAGAAGAAATGGAAATAGATTACGACACTGTTTCAACGTGGATGGATGGGAATCATGGGATGATGTTGATGCAGCTTTGGTCGTTTCAGAATGTTTTATTATACTTTTTACATGGGTATCACCTGCACCCTACACCCTACATCCTACACCCTTCAGCGATAGTCTTACTTATATTCAACACTCAACGTACGTCAAATCCACGTAGGACTCGACTCTCTCTTCTTCACACGCTTCTCTTGCTTTATCACATCACAACTTTTTCTTCTAGAATTATCTTTTTTTATTTATTATATATTATACATGGCACTGTATATGATTTTGGACACCCATTTGTGTTTTTCTTATATAATATATATCTCTTTGTTATAAGGGAAAAATTATTTTTACATCCAACACTAATTAACATCTTGAGAGAGATAAAGATAAAGAGAAAAATATTAAAATAATAGATGATATAATATAATAAAAAGATAAAAATAAAAATTGTTGATTAAGTGATTAAATTATAATCATATAAGCAAAATGTTTCATTGTTATATAAGTTTAAATTAATATATATATATATATAGATATATATTACTTAAATTGATACTTATATTATATATACTAATTAAAAAAGAGGCACTCTATTTATTTTTAAAAAAGAAAAAATTGTTAAAAAATATAATGATAGCAATTTTTTTTAAAAAAATAATATCAGTTGTATCTTGAAAATTTATGAAGGAAATAAAAACAGTCATATATATTATTGAACGATAAGTTATATATATTGAAAGATAAGGTATGAATAAGTAATGTATATAACAAAGGGGATATTTACATTTATTA
>CM023954.1:2540757-2600772 GCA_013407115.1 Glycine latifolia
ATATATATATATATATATATATATATATATATATATATATATATATATATGTATATGTATATGTATATATTAATAACACATCTATTAAACACTTTGGTATTGTAAAATTGGGTTTTTTAATATTAATAAATATAATATAATAAATTGAGAAATATGATTTATATTTATATTTTTTTGAAGTATATTAATATATTAGAATATACTAATTTGATTAATTAGTATATATTCTCTTTATAGAAAGATTGCCGTTTTAAAAAAATTATTGTGTTGCTATTCTTTTCAGCAAATAAAGATTCGCGCGAACTAATTAAAATATATTATGGGCGACTTGAAGTAGGTTGGGTCCGATGTACTTTTATTATTAGTAATAGTAAGTAGTCAATTTAGTCTTTAAATTTACATATTCATGTCACTTTAGTTCCTAAAGTTAAGAACTCAAATAAATCCCAACAATGTGTTATTGGGATTCATTTGTGTGTAAAAAAAAAGAAATAAAGATAAGAAAGTTTTAGGGAACAGTTACATGAAATAAGATAAGAAAAATTAAAAGGATTGTTGTGTAAAAAATATTATCAAAAATACATTATTTATACACTAAAATTTCAAACATTAATGCACTGTATAACGTTAAAATTGTGTTTTGAACTTGAAGCTACACATCGTTATTCGTTAAAATATTTTAACATTATAATTCCATATTTCCAAAGCAATACTGCAATCTAATGTTTTTTTTTAAGAGATGCAATCTACTGTTAATAATGCATAATGAAAGGAATGTAAAAATAAAATGTATAAAAGAGTCGGTTGCTAGCAGAAATAATCTAATAAACAACTGAGTCCCACAGTTTTTCTCTAATGGTACAAATGTCTAATTTAAAATTTTCCGTAAGAATTTTAAAATAAATCATTAGATACTCTTAATTTGAAAGAAATATAAATTTTATTAACTATATTATACTTTCACAATTAATATTATCTCATTCCATGTAGCGGAGATTTCAAATTACAGGAATAATTCAAGAAAAAATATCTAATCTTTTAAAATGATAAATAATTTAATTGTCGTTATTATGTCCATTACATGAACGGTTGTCCTCTATAAAGGGAAGAGAGAACAAAATATCTCCAAGGTTTATGCCACCGTACATCTTGGCTACGGTTCCAATTGGAAACAAAATGACTACAGCTATAAACAGCTATTGAATGATAATTACAGAAGATCAGGGGTCACTATTGCACGTAAATTTAATTTAATAAGCTTATATAGATAAAATTAGGTATAAACTATAAAGAACAATCAAAACACACTAACAAGAGGATCATCCTCATCTTGCGGATTGCGGAGAGCCAAAATATGTTTCTGAAATGAAGCTGCAGCTTCTTCCCTTTCTTCTAATTGCCCCAGTTTGTCATATACCATGGCCATCAGATAGAAAGCTTCAGCTGCCAGTTCATGAAACTGCAAGAAAATCAAATCTTAAATAAAAAGCAATAGAAAGGGATTTGGGTGGGAAGAGTTGTTTAAAATAATGGGTTAAATGAGTCAATTTTACCATCAATTTTTTTTACTAGTTGACTAGTGAGCTTTCACCATCACAACATAAATCTTGCATGTATTAAGACCCCATAAAATCAATTTGATAAACATTTATCTAGTATCTATATGCCCAAATATAATGTATGCCTCTGCTTTTGGTTTGCACTGGTTTTTCATTGTCACAGTCATCCCTACTTCATTTTACGCTTTACACATACACAATACTTTAGTATCTATCACATGCATGCAATCATGTATCCAAGTGAACTTTGACGGGAAGCAGAGATGCAGCCAAAAGGCTTACAAATGAAAAAGGACCAATGAAAACTGTTCGGAAGCTTGTAATTATGTAATATATTGTGTAAAAGAAGTATTGTAAATTAGGGATATTATGAGTTGTACATTTATATGACAATTATCTACTGTATTTGTGGTTCTAATTATAAATAAAAGCCTCCACTGTGTAGTCAAGACACACAGATTCATTCACATGACCTCTCATTTCTCTTCCTCTCACAAGGGATTACACAAAAGATTAAAAGGCAGAAAGTTTGCTTACCTCCAAAAGTTGGAGTTCTTCAGATGCTTGTCTCAATGAATCTATCACGGTTTCGTAATTTTCAAAGACTGAAAGAAATTCAAATCAGTCCTAAAATTATGAAACATAAGTTTTTGGAATTGGATCTATAATCCGAATTTTTTTGAGTATGACAAAAGGATCGATGGAAAGATATATAGAAAGTTTATTTCTAATCCTAACTAAATCTTCCATTTTTTTGTACAGTAGAGGGGGAGAGAAAAAGGATCAACACCCTCAGAAAACTATTGACGAAAATGTGGGGAAACTAGTTTGCCCCTATTTGATAATTATCTTTTACAGAATCAGAAATTCAGCTATTGTATTGAAATACTTGCAAAAACAGCATATGTTTAAATTTACGTAGATAGACAACAAATTTGAAGAGTATAATAGTCTAACATCAACTATTTACAGTGACATACCATTGAAGTTTGAATCACACAGATAGCATTTTGCTTCAATAATATAGGCACGGGAGCGGAGTTCCAAACCACCGTGACCAAGAATCATTGGGAAAGCTCCATGGATAAGGTTTAGAGCCCTTGTTGCATGGCTTGATCCAAGAGAGAGCCACAACTCAGCTAGAGTAAGTGTGGCTGAAGCTTTTAGAAGGTCCAAGTTAAATGAGAGGCAAAATGAGAGGCTTGCTAAAGCATATGGAAGACCAAGAATTGCATTGCCTGATTTCTGATAAAAACAAATGAATGAAGGCAAGAATAAAAAATAAAATAAAAATAAAAACAGTAGAGAACACAACAATGTGAAAGCTGGGGTTGGGACAATGTAGTAGATTGCCAATAATTTAGGATGAGACATAGATCAAGCATAAAAAGAAAAGAAAAAAAAATGATCATACAGATAAGCAAAATGAAATAAAAAAGAATTTGAGCCAAGATGGCTTGATCCATATTTTTTATTATCAAAACAAAAAAGTGTTTGATAGTTGATCCACACCGCATGAAACTAACAAGTGTGTCAGACAATATGATAATTTACCTTGTGAATCTCAGAGAGTAAAAGAAGAACTGAAGCATTCTCAACTTGAAGATTGTATTTGTAGCACATACAGAAGAGGGAGTGTGCCACAGCAGCTGCCTAAAAGAATCATTATATGAAAATTAAAAACAATCTATACAGATTTTAAACAGTAAATGTTTTAATTGTTCAACTGTTAGGTAACAGTGATTGATTTCACCCTTTTGTCTCCTTATGGGGTAAGGAAGCTCAGATCCCCACATACTGTACTTTAATACATAACAATAACAGCATTGCATACACCATGCTTGAAATCTACAAATCCTATGCTGTTGTCAAATGATACAAGGACACTTTTAAAACAGAATATACTCAAAGGGTATGATCCCTTGTTCAAACCTAAGGCTTTTTTTCAAATGATATAGTACAAGGACACTTGTAAAAACAGAATATATTTAAAGAGTATGATCCCATGTTTCCAACAAAAGAACAATAGTAATATATGCACTATAAATTCAAGAATCAAACTGTGAATAGTGTGTGATTGATTTTCTATATATAGTTTAATATTTAGTACATAGAAGAAGACTAAAAATAACCTCTCGGAATTGATTTGCTGCAAGCAATGTACGAGCATGGCGAAGGCTTGCTTCTGTCTTTAGTTCCATATCTACACCAGTTACTCGTGATGCCAAAACACCAAGTTCATCACACAGTTTCTGGGCTAGCTTTAATTGTCCACTACATGATGCTCAATTAAGTTAAGTGAGCTGAAATTGAAGATGCTAACACAATTCAAGATTCTTAATACAACAAATGAACTAGGCAACTTACCGATGTAAAGCATGCTCATGAAGCAGCTGCAACTTTAGCAGTAAGATTTGCGATTTTGAGACAGATAGAAACTTCTCTTCTGCTATTTTAAGGGCGAAAAAGGCCTCTAGAAACAGAGAAAAAGGAAGAAGTCAGAACAATAAGAGGGATAAAAGGTAAGGAACTCGAATGGGTGATAGTGGACATTTCTATCCACTATCAACAATCTCGATGAAGAAAATGACAACTCTGTATTAACAAAATGCAATTTGCACATCAAATAATAGCCATTAAGTTGAATTTATCATATTATTTTTTATAAAGAGTTACTCTGGCAAATCACAAACTATTAGCAAAAGTACAAAAACAAGATAAAACAAATGCAAATGTGAAAACAATCACATACAATATTTTAAAAAAAATGGTGGAATTCTATTCAATTTTATGCAACCAATCTGACCTTTGTATCCTTTAAATACTGCTAAATGTTGAATGAGCTTTACATATGCTAATGCTGCATCTGATGAGCTGGGGAAACCAAAAGATAATTCAACAGAAAAATTTAACAAAATGGTGGTGATATAGTTATTTTTCATAATAAACAAAGGTGATAATAACAACTTAGAATGTGATCTCTGTAATATATTCAGCTCAGAAACTACCTTGATGCATCAGCAAAGTGAGTTGCATGCACCAGCGCATTTATGCGAGACAGTGGTGAGCTAATAACAATTGGAAAAGAAAAAAAAAATCAGATTGTGAAATACATACAACACACTTTCCAGATATTAAAAAACCACAAAAATTAGCATTATATGCATATGAAACAAGAACTATATCTTTAATCACCCCAAGTGATGAAAAATAATTAAAACAAAACAAATACGTAAAAACTGCAAAGATAAAGCATGCAATCTGCCTTTTTATTTATAACCATAACTTTGGTAAAATGCAACCAGGGCTTAAGGAATTTTGGTCAAGATGGAGTCTAGTATACCCTTATGACTTATCCAGCTGTGTTTGATAACCATAGTTCACCTGATTAAACCCTAAAATAGAAAAAATTGGGTGAAATTTTGCTTCTGAATGTTTGGTAAGCAAGACCTTAATAACAACTAAAATGTTTTACTTTTACTGATGAATTATAAATAGAAATAACTGCTAATTTATTTTAAGAATATAATATTACAGAGATATGTGTGTGTACTTGTCTGAATCTCTCTCTCTCTCTCTTATTTTGTCTTCAATTAAAGTGGATAATTTTCCTATTTTAAACTTTGGTTCCATAAAAAGGAAAAATAGTCACTTCCCAGAAGCTTGACATGAAGAACTACACAGAATGGCACAATACCATTAAAATGTTTTTGATGGGCACTGAGAAAGAAAATCATTTGACAGAAAATCAATCCAAGATTAAGAAAATAGTTGCAATAGAAGAGAGACTGCAAGGATAATGTCTTTCCAAAAATTCATTCAGGCCATGATTGTTGTTCATCTTTTGCATTCATTACCACACTTGTACTCAACCATACATAAATACTCCAATAAAACCAGATATCTCATCTCTTAGCAGAGGGTGTGCTTGTGTGTAACATCTTTCCCATTTATCAGTTCCTTTATTATATATTTATTCCAAGTTTTGGCCCTATTTTTACATCCCCACTTCCATTTTTTACATTCAAGCATTGTGACCCATGAATAATCTTTCCCACCTTTCCCAACAATTGATATGGCTAACACAGCCAATAAGTCTCGATCTATAATTATACTGCAAAGGGAAGGAGTAGTTGTTGGTGCTAAATAAATAACAGTTACATTCAAGGTTTTAACATAATAGAACATTGATATATGGATTAAAATTCAGTAAAAGTTAGACTCTCATTTTAAAAACAGCAAAAAAAAAAAAAAAATACAAGAAAAGCAATGCCAGCTTGTTACAGCAAGTTTTATTTTTCTTTTATTAATAGGTTAGCCTTAAAGCAATGAAATTTTAATCAATTATACCATGTTAGTTGGCAATTTCCAAAAAAAAGATAGAACAATAATTAGTGTAACCTTAATTCATAATTTCATACAAACATATCTCAACACAAATAGCAACTTTACCTGCCATATAACTCCCATGCAGTTGCACGAAGTATATAAGACGAACCCAATACTTGCAACACAGATCCAGGAATTGAGGTTGGTTGTGCAATGAATTGGGAAGCATTAGAACTATTGCCAGATCCATTCTCTTGACACAAAACAAGAGAACCCGTCGGCTTTTGTAAATTCCTAAGCCAAGCTGTACTAAAGGCACCATCAATTGTCATTGCAGAACTCTCGTAGCTAAAATCACTAATAAGATGAGAACTCAACCGAATTTCCTGCCAGCCATATAAGAAGAAAATAGATTAAGTAAAAGAATTTAATTCTTGTGTTGTAAAACTGTCACCAAAGAATAATCACAAAGATTTCTACAACCTTGCAAACATTAACTGGGCAAGTACTGAGCTTCATGGAAGTTTTTGGACCAAATGATAGCAAGGGCCGCTGGACATGCTGAAATCAAGATATTGCCATGATGTAAAATGGCACAAGACAAATTTCAAGTTTCAGTACTCACTAACAGGACTTAAGATCTAATTTAAGTTGATAGAGCTTGAAATAACTTACATAAGAAAAATAATGATGATATGTAAGGTACATGGACTATGGATTCAACTTTAACAAATGAGATCCTAAAATCTATTAGAATTATGGTCATATTTCAAGACACACCTAAACCGTGCAACATCGAGTATGATCTATCTGATCCCTAATTTTCATCTTTAAGAAATTGTTCACTCAAGTTGAGTCTCATTGAACTTGTATTCCACACATTGTGTCTCACTCTGTCACTCCTACTTACCAAAAAATCTTTTCATTCCAAAGCTACTCTCGATGACTCTAGTTTAGAATTCATTCTTTCTCTCAATTCATCAACTACAACCATGTCTGTCATGTATTGTCTGCATAAAGCATACACTAAGGCACTAACTATTCAATGTGCCCAATAACTACATCCAATACCAAGGTAAACTGATGGAATAATGGAAAGTGTAACCTATTATGCTTATATCCCTTATATGTTTTATTTCGCATATGGGAATGTTCCATCTCAAAAAAGTGATTGTTTGTTTGCAACCCGGAATGCTCAAAGCAGTGCTCTAAACTTCAACATGGTACCAATAGAAACAAGAACAGTAGCATGTGCTGAGACTTGGAGAATAAAATACGGAGTTCATACCTAAGATATAGATCAAATGACAGGATTAGGCTCTCAATCCTTTCAGGGAGAGACATTTTTCCCACCCCAAAAAATGCTTTCTTGCTTGGTAGGGTTCAAACTTAGTGATAGATTGAAGTAAATGTATCATGATCAAATTTTAAGCAAATTTCAATCCTAAATAGCTAACCAATCAGATATCAAGGAAAGTCCAGTACCACATACAAAACTGTATTACAATCCATTTAACATTAATATGGATTCAAAGTCAATCCTTCGCTAAAGCCTTCCATAAGACTTCTAGTGTCATGCTAGCATATACTCTATCTATCTCAATGACGACTATGCAAGGATTTTTTTGTTTCCTTCAGTATAGATACATCACACCCTGCAGTAGACATAAAGCTTTCATGGTTGACCTACCTGGCATAAACCCAAACACTCTCAAATGCAGGTCTCATCTTAATCAACTCACTATAACTCTTTCTCACGTTCCACAGTGTGACTCATGAACTTGATTATCAGGAATTTGCACCATTCCATGTCTCTCCTATATTCTTATACTAACAGGTCAATATATTTGAGGCTTGAATGTTTTAAGAAGCTAAAGCCACAACAAAGATTTTACATTATTGCTTAGGATTCATAAAGAAAAAGTACTAGCAGTATAAAGAGAATGTTTAGTTTAAAGTAGTCAGAAAATTTCATTACCGTTAGATCAAATTTGGCCATTGCTAGATGATTGGAAGCCACCAAACGTTTTAACTTTAAACTTTCTGCTCTCTTTAAGGAACCTCTCAAGAGAACAAACAATTGTTGCTGAAC
Organism: Glycine latifolia; assembly: GCA_013407115.1. Taxonomy (NCBI): domain Eukaryota; kingdom Viridiplantae; phylum Streptophyta; class Magnoliopsida; order Fabales; family Fabaceae; genus Glycine; species Glycine latifolia. The sequence continues at coordinate 2,548,738 of CM023954.1, forward strand.
AGAGAGCGAAATACCTATACTTGTAAAAGGTGAGTATGACGATCCTAGTGTCGCAGTTGTACTTGAGATGCCATTTTCAAACAGCAAGTTTGAAATAGCTGCTAAAGTATATGCAAGACAGGTATCATTACTTTGCTGCACAAATGAAAATTGTCAGTTTTTACAGCACAACATATGGCAATATATTCCAACATTTATGTTGCCATGTACCCCTTGTAGCATAGCATGCACAGGCAACATTTGTTGTCAGATTAGGTTTTGCAAATAATTGGTGAATACATGTTCACAATTTTATTTAATAAATAAAGCTTATTTTTATATGATTACCTGCTGAGAAACACGAACCGCCTCCGACAAAACCTAAACATACAAACCAATATAAGTGACACCAAAAAAATGTATAGTATTATATTAGCTTAATGACTAGTGGAGGACAAAATAATACAAATTATAGAAACCTTGAGGATTAGAAAAGGTAGAATGCTGAGCACATATCAAAATCAAAATGCTAAAAATTTTTACCTCTAAAGCCAGCTTTGGATGCCCAAAGTGAAAATGCATCATCCCCAAACATAATAAACCAATTTCATATCTTCCAAAGCCACTACCACTAACTGAAGGAATATAATCAAATCCTTCAGTCCCTGCACTTTTGTCCAACAAATAACAGACAAGTTTAGTTGCAGAACATAATGTTCCTCTATCCTTTTTATCGGCTATTAAGTCACTCAACCCTTAAGGGTATGTGCACAGGACAAATATAGTTATGAGATCTATAATTCAAAGCAAAAGACAAAATCTATGGATGAAGGAAAAGGTTTACAATTGCATATGTAGGGAAACTTTAATGTCAAATTGAAGATGAAGAGAATAAGGTTATTAGAAAAAAGTAGAATGCAGGCAAGATAATAATGGCCTTCACTAGCATGCAAACAGACTAGCAATGTCAACAATTTTGTTGGATGAGAGTCAATTGTGGTTATTGAGGTAGCAATGAATATCCATTGATAATGAACCGCCACAAATGAATGATGCATTATTTCTGCTTGCTTTATATGTAATCAGTCATCAAATGAACCCAAACATTGGCAATGCCATCAAAGAGATTGAATAAAGAAATAACCGCTCAATTACCTGTAATCAAAATAGCAATGAAGATTCTCCAAAGCAGAAATATAATCATCATGAGAAAGACCATTCAAGTAGCTCAAAAAGTGAACCTGGATTGAAGTGAAAGTCAAAATCTCAGTAAAAACTTTAATGAAAAAAATCTAATATGTTGAAGGAATAATATTAAAAAAATCTAATAAACTTACCCGATGCAGTTCAGGTGCCAACTTTTGTAGTTTCCGTAGAATGATTTCAAGCCCATTGAAAGATACAGAACTACCATTCCTGCAATATATAATAAAACTTGAAATTTAATATAATTGCATGCACTGTTACAGTTAATTTCTTAAAAAAATAGCGAAGTTCTAAGTTTACAAGTTGTTACTTTTCAATGGTATCAGCTTGCTCCTGCAAGTACCCTTGTACCTGCCAGTTTGTCCGCAGAAATACCGCACTGCTGTGATCAACATCTCGCAGCATGTTACTTGAAGGGTCCCCATATGGACTAGCTACTCTAACTTTCTCACTCTGTTTGGATACTGAATCAGCAGGCACATCAATATCTGTGCATGTGAGTTCCAACATTATCAGTGAAGTAATGTCATTGTGTCAAACAGTGTTTCCAAAAGCAAGGCATAAATAGAGAAACCCAAAAGAGAAGTGCAGGACAAACAAGTGTAGAAACAGAAAACAGGGATATCGAAAATTGGTTAAATATCCTGGTCTAGATTTTTCGAGTGCTTTCAAAACTACAGAAAACACTAAAAGAGCAGCCCAATTAAATTAGATCCTTATACCATCAACTAAACTCAGAAGAGTGTTGGGTGTATGAAGATGGAATGGAACAATTTCACTAGCCTCCTTTCTTGCTTCAATTTCTTCTGAAACCTTTTCATAGACAAAGTTCTCCAGGTCCATATTCTCATATTCTGAATATGTCTCCAGATTACTACTAGAATCATCTAAACTGTGTTCTTCATAGGTAGGACAATTTGAGAATTCTTCTTTACAATAGATCCCGAGGTTTGTCAAGAGATGAGATACACCCTGGACACCCAAATTAGAGGTTATGAGGAGAATAAGATTTCATTCTAAAGAAGAAAAGTGAAAAATCTAAACTAAGCATATGAGAAAAGAGTAAGAAAAAAAAATTAACCAGAGACTCAAAATTGTATATTAAACTCCTAATAGCAACATGCTCATCATAAAAACAAAGGATAACAGGTGCTGAGCCCTACTCCACGAATTTTAGTAATATCAATGTAAACTCATTTGAAGGTATCATTTAGAGTTTACTTCAGACAACAATACTTTGTTCGAAGCACCTAGCAATATATTATGGAGCTTCAAAGAAGACAACTTCACCTCCCTCCACTTTTTTTTTGACATGGATAATGATCATATAAATATTCAAACAATGATCAATTTAAACCATCTTAAGAATGTGGAAAACATCATACCTCAAATGATAGCAAGTTAAAAGCAAGAACACAACGCCGAAGAAATATCCCCAGGTTACTGTTCATGTCCAAAATAACCTGGTCATCTTCCACAGCACCTGAATCAGGACCCCCCAAGTATTCCTGAACCACATTTTACTATCAGTAAATATGAAAATTTGATCTAACGTATAAGCAATAACCAAATGCGCTGCAACTTGCAAGTAAAATAAAAAGGATAAAAGAGGGAATCAGACAAGACAGAACATATAAAAAAAAAAGGTCAACGGCTAGCAAATATTAAAGCTGATCAACTCACCTCGTATATCACTAAAAAAATTAAACAAATCATCAGGTGATGACAGAGATGATAGTCTGCTCATCAACTGATCAATAACCCAGGAAGCCTCCCAGTTCTGGCTCATCATTCTCAATTGATGGATGAGTTCATCCAATTTTGGCTCCAAGATATCATCGCAGGACTGCATTATTAACAGCATTTACCAGCATGAAGAAAATGTGTGATCCAACACTGAAATAGTAAAAAATCCCAAGTATATGGGCATGCTAAAACACAATTAAAATAGCATGCCCATTCCACTGGCACTTCGCCCTAAGATAACTAAGATCCTATGTGAATAGACTCTTCAATAAGAGAAAGTAAGAAGGTAAGATGAATTAAGCTTTTCCTATAAGTTAAGATTAGCTTATGTGTAAGTTAAAATTATTAGCTTTTGGACTTTGGAGAAGCTAAATGAGAGAGCTTATATAACTTGGCCAATGCATAATAATTTTAACTTATGGGAAAAGTTTAATTCATTCTACCTTCTTAATTTCTTCTGCTACAAGTATTCACCGAGAACCCGGTAAGAGAAAACAGACAAGGCGTGAAGCTAAGAAAAAAAACGAGCACTATTTAGCACAAGCTGCCTGCGATACAACTAAACCAAAAATTCCTCCTTCCAGAGTGTGATAAGTTCAAATTCAAATTCAAATTCAAAATGGTAGAATTGATTGAAATGCAATTTCATTTGTCCAGAATGAAAGAAAAAAAAAAGTGGTGACCTTGGTGAGGGCTAATAAGAACAGGCCAAGGCGATTGTGCTGAGCAACGGAAGCGAAAGGGAAGGGGACCGATATCTGAGCGGGTGGAGCGTAGATCTTAAGAAGTATGCAGAGTGATACTTTGTGCGGTGTGATTGCAAACGCGCCTGGTTGCTTCAATATCCCACCCATTAGTTATCTTCGCCTGCTTTCTGTTTGACAAAATGCTGAGCTGATTGTGCAACTTGAGTACGGTGATGTTCACTTCGATTCGATGCCGGATCAGTGAAGTGAAGGATGAAGGAGCAGGACTTGGATCAGTATTGCTGTCAATGAATTTGAGACTGCAAGTGAGCGTTTGTCTAGGGTTTGGTTTTTGCTTTGCACAATGAAAAAGCGCCAACTGAAAAATGATACTCTGTATTTAAATTCAAAAGTACAAATGATACACAAACATCCACTCCCTGTATTATGGCACAATAGAAGAAAAAAAAATGGAAGACAGAAGAAATAGGAAAAATAACTTATTTTCAGAAGAAAAAAAATAATACGTTTTTTGCTAAAATTTATTTTTACTCATTTTTTATTATTTTGGAAGAATAATATTGACTTAAATTTGAGAGATAAAAGATTTTTAAAAGTAAAGGATAAAAGCAAATTTTAATAAAATAATAATAGATTAAAAAATGTATTTTAAGCTATATTTTTTTTTATAAAATTGATTTTTTTATATACACTAATAATCTATAATCTATTGTAAATTGTAATCCAAAAAGGTTTGTGCAATACTATAAGTCACTCCACGTTCACGAGTGAGATGATTTGTTTAATAGGAGTGTACATGTTTAATTATCCCCATGTATATAATTTTTTTGTTTCAACAGTAACAATTATGCATAATGAGTGAGATTAGTCTCTTTGAGGAATATCCTTAATCTCTTATCCAAGACCAAAACAAATTTATTATAAATTGTGAACAAAACTAATTCAATTATATCAAGAATAAAGTATTTATATCCTTAAAAATCTCACTCATTGAGTAAGCAAAATAAACCATTTACTTTGTTTTTTAAGCATCATCCTCTCTCTTAAATAGTGTTTAAACTATTGAAATTATACAATTACTCCCTTCTTTTTACAAAAGCAAACTTAAGAACTTCCATTGATGATCAAATGTTGAATACAAAAAGGTAATTGATCTATATTTCCAAAACTTGAGAGACTAGCATAACTGGTTGCCACCCTTGCAATGGAATGAGTGACAAAGTCTGTTTGCCTCTTGATAAACTAGATCAAATAGTTTGGATTGAGGGAGAGTATGTATGTACACTCTTGAATAATGACACTAAGCTCAAAAAAATATTGGGGTTATACTATAGATCTTAGCTACAACTAGCTTACTATCCATTTCAAAAATCACTCTGCAAAAGTGATTCTCCAATAACCATTTGAGGGCTTTCAATGACCCGAAGGCCTCCCTTTCAGCAATAGAAAAGAACCGACCTTCACTGTCAAAAATCGCAACTTTGAAATTGCCTTCGTTGCCTCTACAACAAATGCCCAGACGAGTGCTATTAATATCTACATGGAAGGCGACATTAATGTTGTTGCATTTGACGAATCACACAAATATTATTTAGCATAAAAAATAATATTTTAATTAGTATTAGCATAATTATGAAAACCTTTTGCTTGAGTCCAATCACACAAATATTGTTTAGCATTAAAAAAAATCTGAAAAGCTGTTGGACGCTTGTTTTCCAAGATTAGCGTGTTCCTACCGTGTCATATAGACCAGATAAGAGTAGCATTGAAAATCATGCTGCTATATAGTTCCTTTAGTACAGAACATTTCTTCAAATTAGTTTCCTTAATGTTAGTAATATTTTTAAAACTAAATTGATTGTTTATTCATTAAAAGGTGTATGACCTATTTTTTTCCCTTCTCTCTTTCTCTATTTTTGCACAAAACTTTTTGTGTCTTGTACCAAAACATCATTTTCCTTCTCCTAAAATTTAATTTTACCAAAACAAAAATACACTTTGTTTGGTTGGTGGAAAGTGAAGGGGATGGGTGGAAGATCTATTCTTCAAATTATTTGTAAGTGTTTCTAGGAGTTTTCCTTCAATAAAAACGTCTTTAGGAATTATTTTTAACATCTTATTTGTTTCAAAATGTTATTGTTGTCTTTATTTTTTAAATTACATTCAAATTTTTCTGTAAAAATTATCAATAATTCAAAATATTTCTATATCATAGTATAAATTATTTATTATAAATTTAAAATATACTTTATATGTTTAAAACTATTCATTAACTATGAATTTTAATTATAACATATAACATAATTTATACATTTAAAAGTTATTATTTATTATAAACTAGTTATATGAAATAATATTTTTCCCACCCATGTTAAAATACTAGTTTATTGATGATATAAAAATCTTTATATTTTTTTATAAGCCAAGTGATGTATTATTAATAGAAGCCAATCCGAGAACAAGAAGTGTCAAGTGATACAAAATTATTGATAATATCAATGCAAACTCTTACTTTAATTAGTGAAAAAATATATACATTCAAAATGTTTAAAAAACTTAAAATAATTTTTTTAATATAAAATTAGTGTTTAATTTTGATGCACTCTTAGTTAAAAGGCTTTTTACATTATAATTTTATTCAGTTTTTTAGTTTTTACATTATAAACTGATTATAAATCATTTTAAGTAAAATTTTAAAATAATTATTATAAAAATCTAACATTTTTAATTATATACAACAGACTATGATCGGATATAAGCATAATAAATATTTACACTGTGGTAGCATTCTAATTAAATTCATAAAATAAATTTAAATATGCATTCTTAATTGTATTTCATTATTCAAAATTAATTTTATTAAATTATTAATCCTGACTAACACAGAAAAAAGTCGAGCTAACTGCACAACTGCAAGTCAGTATACCAAATAACCTACCGGACTTTCTCATTAAATAATTTAATTTCCTAAACTTATTTTTTCTTCTTTGAATATTTTTCTTCTAAAAAGTAAAAAACAAACACTCGAAAACGCAAATCTGGGGGAATATCACCAAAAACCCTTTGTGTTTGAGCTTCCCACAAAGTCTTGATCTACGCTCATGGCTTCTCCGGTAACTCATCAATCGCCACCTTCTCTTTCTCACTCTCGTTGCGTGTTGTGTGTTTTTGAATCGCTGTTAATAACACTGAGCTGAATTTGCAATGACACAGCGAGCTGCAGAAAACACCGAGAATAGCTTGGAGAAGATCAAGCGCCAGCTCGCTTCCGCTTCCGGTAGAAACCTGTTGCAAGGACCACTTCTCAAGAGATCTGAAACCGTAATTCATTCACTCCCTTTATCTCAATACCTATTTCCTATTTCTCACTTCAATTTCACTTTATTTTCGCCTTTACTCTTTGTCTTTTCCGAATTCCAATTTTTAATTTCCTATTCGATGTTCTGATCGTCTTATAATTCCAATGCGTTCTGTTTTGTTATGTGTTTTGTAATCGTTTGAATAGCCAAATATTATTGATTGATACTTTTAGAAAGAAAAAAAAAAAGCTAGTTCATGTAAGAATCGCTTTTGTGTTCACAGCTGAGAAAATGGAACGAGCGTTGGGTCATCTTGGACCCGACAACGGGGAGAATGGAATACAAGTATGTGTTTGCATATTGGTTTCTGTTTGTGTGGGGAAACGGACAATCACTTTGATTAATAATCTTCTGTATTGTTTTGAATGTTTTCCTTTCCTTAGGATAAGACGAAATGAACCTTCTGTAAAAGGAACAATTATATTTGACGCCAATAGCACCATCACCATGTCTCCTGTGAATTTCCAGTAAGAATGGTGTTTTTAACATAAGTCTATTTTGCCTAGTTTCCAGATATGTTTTTATGAAGTTTTGTTGCATGAATTTTCTTATATTGACATGGTTGTTTATTTACTTCTGTGTATTACAGCGGGCTTCCAAAGTACGATGGGTGCTGCTTTTGTATCCTTTTTATCGCATTTACTACTTATGAATCATCATTTTGTAGCAAATTGATGGAAGTCACTCTGCTTGTTACCTTAATTGCCTTCTTTAGATATTGGGACACCACAGAAAAAGGATTACTTCCTCTGTGCGGAGACTCCTGGTGCAGCTAGAGCATGGGTGTCAACATTACAGTAAGTTTTATAATCTTAAAATGCAGGTTTGAACCTAATTCAAACCAAAAAGTTAGCTCATGGTGTTAGGGTTGCCCCTCACTCTTTTGTCACTATCTTTGACCGATGTGGGACTTGGGTTTTTCCCTACATCCCCTCAAGCTTAGCACTTTTGGGCTTGGTGTGTGGATAACATGGTGGATAACCCTTTTAATGGATCTAGGACATCTTAGAATGTGTGTTTGGGCTTAACTCAACCCAAAAAGTTACCTCATGGGATGAGGGTTGCCCCTCACTTATATATTATATTTTGGCACTATCTCTGACTGATGTGGGACTTGGGTTTTTCCCAATGTAATCCCACACTTTTATCTTCCATTTCCCTCTGGGCCAAGTTCCAAGGAATATAATCTTATCCTTTTTATTTTATTTTATGTTGTCGAATGTATTAGTATGAATGTTATAATCCATTTGTATTTCAAAAGTGTATAAAGAGGTGTAGCTTACAAATGAAATACTGCATGCTTGAACTTAAATGTACTAATGCATTTGTTTTGAGTTTTATCATTTATTTTCTAGTTCCTTACAAAACTTTGTTTACTTTGTCATGTTTCAAATTATTGAGGATTCATAAGTCATAACTGCAGTCCTTTACAATTTTCTAACTCTTTTGAACAGTGTGTTTTTATATTCATTGGAATAGGCATTTGCTTGGAAAGGGAGACCTGCAGAATACTAATGTCATGTCATAGTTCAGCCTTTATATTTATGTTACTTTTGTTATTATTTATTATAATTATTATTTGTCTGGTGTTCTTGCTTTCCGCTACAGTGGATCAATTGGAATGGTTGCTGGATCATTTCTATTTCAGATTTCCTGTCTAATAGCTGTAATTATTTTGATGTCTGATTTATTTTATCATCTGACATTAGTGCAACTCAGTTGGTTCTAAAAGCTCATAAAGAAGCTGTGAATTCCTTAAGTGGGAATGGGTCTACAAAATTAGGAACTGTTGCAACAGTTGTTGCTGCAGCCAATTCAACAGCCTTGGAATGTTCAAAAGAAATTGAAGCAGCAATGCAGATTTCTTTGCGAAATGCTCTGGGAATGATGAATAATAGGACTCCTGATGGTCCTATGGATGATTTAACAATCATGAAGGTACAATCTAGTTCTGGTTTATTCTGTCTTTCTTGTGCTCAAATATATAGTTCAGCATTTGTGATGGTGCAGCAGAGAACTGCAGAGTATAGCTACTATTTTTTTTTTTTTGGGTAGCCTTTTATATACAAGGACTGATTTGGAAACCTTTTCTTTCTGTGCAAGGACTAGATTAAACACGTGTGTCATGTACAGTGATAAAAAGTTTAATTAAACTTTTTTATAATAAGCTAAAACTCTGAGGATTTTTTTTTAGTACTATTTTTAAAGGTAAAAAGAAAAGTGATATCAGAAAAGTGTTTTTTTTTGTCAAAGCTTAACCAAATGCACCCTTAACTAAATAGTTACTAGCTAGAATATATTTAATTTTTTTTTTTTTTTATGAATTTTGATTGTGTGATGCTTTGAACTAATTGTCGTACTTTGTATATAATGCATTCAATAATGGTTGTGGCAAGATACACAATATGGTTGAAATTGTATTATGATAAGGCTTCTTTGTACACCATTGTCATGTATTAAACAAAGAAATACGTCTTTCCTTGTCATGGTGTTGTTTGAAAATGCATGAATTACTCTTTTGATTTTGTGGTTAGGGGAGGTCTACCCTTTTCATCACTGTTTACTTGGCTAACTGACGTTTGCAGACTTATGATTTATGTTCACTTGCTTAGAAAAAGAAATGAAAGCAAAAAAAAGGAAGAAAGTATATTGGGGAATATCACTTTTTCCTCTTGTAGTATCTATTAAAGGGGGAGGGGGCATAGTGGCCAAGATTTTGAAGAGGAAATGAGGATGGTGGATATAAATAGAGAATGGATATGTTTTTTAATGTTTTTATGTGGGTATTTATTGTCTTCTTGGGCCTTTTGGTTCTGAAGATGCTACTCTACTCTACAGGAAACACTTCGAGTGAAGGATGAGGAGCTACAGAATTTGTCTCGAGACCTTCGGGCACGTGATTCAACTATTAAAGATATAGCAGATAAACTCACTGAGACTGCTGAAGCTGCTGAGGCTGCAGCATCTGCTGCTTATACTATGGATGAGCATCGGAGAATTGCTTGTGCAGAAATTGAGCGTTTGAATAAAGATTCTGAGAAGCAGCAAGAGCTGTTTTCACAGAAGGTATGCCATTGTGCTGGTTCATTTGAAAATATTTTTTGGTTGATGGAAATTCAAATGATTCTCGTTAAACTGCTTTCGATAATTGACCCTTAGCTATTATTATGTATGGGTATTACTTGCAATGAAATTGTCTTGAATGTTCATCTTGTCTTAAATTGTTATTTTTTTTTGTAGCTGAAAGAGTCTGAAGAAAAGATTGTGGGCTTAAGCAAAGAAAGAGAGCAATTAATCAGGCAGAGAGATGCTGCTATTCAGGAAGCAAATATGTGGCGTTCTGAACTGGCAAAAGCTAGAGAGCATGATGTGATCTTAGAAGCAGCTGTAGTAAGAGCAGAAGAAAAGGTTAGGGTTGCAGAAGCAAATGCTGAAACTAGGATAAGGGAGGCTGTTCAGAGAGAATCCACAGCGTTAAAAGAGAAGGAAGAGCTTCTTGCATATGTGAATGTACTAAAAGCCCAACTTCAAAGGTCTAATGCCTTATTTTCTTTTGCCCTTGCTTTTTATTTTGTTACATTAGATTTGTTGGCTACTTCTGTTTTCCCACCTAAACATAAAGGTGGAAATAGTATATATCAATACCTAGTGAAACAGGGAAATGGAAGGAGACTTTTGATGGTTTATTTGCCTTTTTATGAGTTCATTTAGTTTGAATATGTATATCAGTATGAAATGTGGAGCATCATAAAACCAAAGTTGACATAGCAGATATTTTTCTTTTCAACAGGCAACACATTGATACAACTCAAGTTTTTGAGAAGACAGAGTCATGCTCAGATACAAAGCATGTTGACCCCACAGAAGAGAATGTGGATAAAGCATGCCTGAGTGTTTCTAGAGCCATCCCCGTCCCTGCGGAGAATGTAGTCCACATGGCAACAGATCAGGTGAACATTCAACCAGTTGGAGATAATGAATGGAGTGATATTCAGGCTACGGAGGCGAGGATAGCTGATGTAAGGGAAGTAGCTCCTGAAACTGATGGAAGCAGCTTGGATATTCCTGTGGTTAGCCAGCCAGGAACCAATCACCACCATGAACAAGGAGCTAACTCTTTCCATCAACCCTGATATGTTATTCACAAGTATACAACATAGAGCAAATTGCAACTTTAGGCAATGTAATTATACCATTTTGTTGGATGAGCGTGTAAACCATATTGTTTTCATTTTATCATTGCCTAATCAAGCTGTGTTATGACGTGCCCTGAAAAGTGAATACCTTTTTTCTGATGTAAATGTAATGTAATACAACACAAGCTGTCCGGTAAATCATCTGTGATATGTAACATTTAATCAACGAATAGAGCCCTTTTTTTTATCCACAATGAATTGAGGACCTTCAACAACAATTAAACAACTGAGCTTTTTCGAGTCCCATGGGATGGAGTATCATAAATATTGAAGAATTGACAAGTAAAAAGCCCACAAATGTTTTACGAATAACTTGAAGTAGTACTTTAGTGACTGACTTTCTTTAGAATCATTGCAACCTGACACTCCCGCTTTTTACCTCCTCCTCAAGTTATGCCCTTTACTGGGATAACTATTGTATTAACAGCTATTTTGTTTCCACCAAAAAAAAAAAAAAACAAACAGACAGCATTGATGGGATTGCTAAGTGTTCACATCACTTCCCATTTCCAACCCGAATTTATCGGAGCGTTGTTAAAAGTGTTGACGTCGAAGTTATGTATGCGTCTAGATGAAAATGAAATATAAGGATATCGTTTGAATTGGTAAAATGTGGAAGAAATATTATGAAAGTGAGTGAATTTTATTACATTTTTATTTCATTAGTTATTTATTTATTTAATTAATTTGAGTGAAATGAAATATAATGAAGATTTTGTTTTGTTCTATCATAATATATCCAAAAAAGTTAAATTAGACCCAATGAAATTTGAGGACAAGTTTGTGTTATCTTTTGTGTTATTTCAATCCAATTTTATGTCGTATATTCAATCCAGGAAGGGCGGCTGATGGTGGTGTTTTTAGGAACTCCCTTGGTATGTTCATTGGTGCTTTTGTTGAGTTCTATGGGGGTGTCCTCCTCCCATAATTCTGAGTTGCTGGCAGCCATGAGAGCCATTGAGCTTGCGCATGATAAAGGGTGGCATTTCCTTTGGTAACTCTTGCTTTCAAGTCTCTTAACTTGCTTTCAAGTCTCTTAACTTGGTCCTTTAGAACCTCCGTAATAGATGGAGAAACTGCATATATATGACTTCTAAGATGAATTTTCGCATCTCCCATATTTTTAGAGAAGACAACACTTATGCAGATAAGTTAACGGCCTTCGAAGTGTATAGTTCTAATTATTGTTGGTAGGACTTTTCCCTTTCTTTTATTTTAGATGATCTCTATAGAAACAACTCTTGTAAACCTTCCTATAGGTTTCATCGAGGAATTTAATTTTTGGTAATCTCTGTCATGGGTTGGTTTGGTCACTCATGTTTTTTGGTATAAGCTGTTTATTTTTAATTCTATGATCTCTGGTTTGTGGTTGTTGGGTTGCGCGTTTGGTTCCATCTTTTGGTGTCTTCCCCTCTCTTAATTAGTCCCCCAGCCTCAGCATTATTTTTATAAAAAATAATTTTTTTGAAACTTTATTAATGTCTACTGTCAGTTATTATTATACACGACGGGTAAAGTTAATTAAATCAAATAATCAATACTTTATTAATTATATTTAAACACACAAATAAAAAGGAACAAATATTGTCCCCTAATGAGATTGATAAAAAAGAATAGAGGGTACCATATATATGACAAATAATATCAAAACTATAACCCGTTCATACAATAATATATTTTGTCAAATGGGCCAAAGAAAAAATAACAAAATACTCCTATTTGGTCAAACTGAGAGATATTAAAACTATGTTACTGTTATTAGCAGTTTAAGCATCAAAATGCTCTTAAAATCTATTGAATTCTTTACAATGATCAGAAACCCTGGATGGATCAATAGCAAACTGAACCACAGATGTGAGATCATCCCAATTCTCATTAGCAAATTCCACATTATTATTCTGATGATGATTCCAAAAACTTGAGTAAGACAAGGATGTTGGAGCCTGAGCTACATTGCCTAATTGACCTAGAAATAAGTGGCTACGTTCAACGTCAACATGTCCATTAATAACTGGTTTCTTTTCATTTTGTTGAATGAGTTGTGGGGATGATGAGTTTGTGAAAGTCAAGTATGGCTTGCAGTTGTTAGATTCTAAGCTGCATGTTTTGGAACTTGAAGAGTTTGTGGGGTGATTTGGCTCAGTGATTGGTGCTGCCGAGTCTTTCAAATTTGGTGTGTACTTCTTGTAAGTTGGGACTCGTTTGAATATTCGGCATAGCGTCCACACTTCCTGCGAACCCCATAAATAAAAAGACAAAAAAAAATTAAGACACTGAAAAACTTGCACAGAAAAGAGACAGAATGCTAGAGTTGACTTCGTTGATCGCATTAAGTGAGTGCCACAAAATGAAATAAATGCAACTTATGTAACCCTGAGATAAGAATCCACAAAATTGTCGAGGTGTATACAATTAGTTGCGAGATTTATTGTTACGTAAACCATCGTTAAGTATATTAATAGCACAATGTTAGGTACTACTACTTTTTATTTTTTCGTTTTGTCCATCAATGCTTTGGTATAATTTAGCGGGAAACCAACAATGCAAATTACTAATTTGATATGTAGTACTTCTAAAAATAACTAATTTGATATGTAGTTCACTAGTTCATAATAAAGGTTTTTACCCTGTCAAAAAATAAATAAAGGTTTTTACACTATCATTAAGTTTTCTACAATTTTCTATAATTACATTTTATTATTAATTTAAGTTATATGGTTAAATGATAGTGTACTATTAACTTCATTGTTTTCTCCTTTCTTTAATTACTATTAAATCCCATTCGTTCAATTCAAAAGAGCTTGACGAGCCAATGACCTCAGAAACGTGTCATCAAACACAAATTAGACTAGACTAAACATATATATTTATACAGGAACCAACATATATGTTATGAATTTTAATATGTTAATTGTATTTATTTAGTTCTATAAATGAAAGTTTAGGGATTTTAGCTTAATTAAAACTTCATTATAATATATTATAAAACAAGATATTCCAATAATAAATAACATATATATATATATATATATATATATATTAATTTTTTTAGCTAATAGGCAAATAGTATAAACTTAATTTGCTGTACAAGAAAGTGCAACACCCGTATCCTGACATACAGGCAGTGGAGCCAAAATTTCTGGGTGTTTCATGCATTGTACATGCCATGTGTGCTAGAAGTTTGAGACCCAAGATTATTTATAAATGTTTTTTAGTAACAAAATATTAAGTGAAGTAACTACCTTAATTTTAAGTTTAGGTCTACAAATCACAAGGAAGGCTAATTAACTACTAGGAAGTATAGATACAATTCGGGATATGCATAAAGTACAGATAACATAACAAAATTTGAAAATTACAGAAAACGTTGCAGCTATAATATACTATGTAAATTAATATAAAGTAATGATTTAAATCACGAGAAAATAATTCATGTTTTAAAAATGAATACAAATCATTATGAACATAATAAAATATAATACAAAAAATCATCTAATTGTTGTGGTAAGTACACAAGTTTGAAAAAATTATAAAAAAATACAATATTACAGTTAAAAATATTTATACGATATTCGACATGGTTACGTATACAGCTACGTACAACACAATTATTATTTGAAAGTGTCTGTCCTTCTTTGCTAAATTTTTTCAGCCTAGAAGAGTTGATGTGATTATTTAATAAATAAATTGGTTCATGTGTCTTTATCTATATGCATTTCTCCTTTTGGGGTCTAATAAACGTGCTTCTGACTTTAGAATATAATTTATAAGTACAATTTTTTGTTAGTGGTCTTCTTGAGTATGAACAAGATTCTCTGTTGTGGTCGTTTGACTATGTTATCTCAGATTTTTCTTTACATGCGGTTCTAGATGGTTTATTTCCCATTACATATTAATATTTTATACTTCTTTTAAATACATGCAACATAAAAAAGAAATTTAAAACACTGTCTTATTAGATTATAAAAAATAGTGTATGCACTTATGTAAAGATTTTTTATACACTGTAACGTTCAATCATAAATTATTATTATATATGGTAAATTATATGATATCTGATTTGTTAATTATGTAAGAATTTGTAGGTTAACGATCCATAGATATTAACGAAACAAAGAGTAACATATATAATTGACTTACAACTTCTTGAACATCGTTGGCATCATTAGCTTGTGGATTATTGCTAGTTTTTCCATTGGGTGGGAGGCGAAACTCGTGCATCATCCAATCAGTTTTGGTGCCTTTACCAGCACTACCACGATAGTAGACCAATGATTTCTTTAGACCAATGCATTCATGGGGTTCTTTAACACAGTATATAGGCCTGTCAATCCCTGTGGCTTTCCAAAATCCAGAACCTGTCACTCTATTAGGCCTTATGCTGTTCCTGTATTTTCTCCCTCTTATGCAAAAGAAGTACCATTCCTTTTCCCCCACTGAACTCACTTCTTCATACATTAATTAGTTATCAGCATACAAAAAATGACTTCAGATTAGAAATCATGAATTAATCCATACAATAAATGTAGAAAACCAAAATGGGGTGGCTAGCTAGTTGCACAACTAACTAGCTAGCCTAGAATTGAAAGCCAGCTATACATGTACATATCATGCGTATATACACCAACTCTGTCTTCTTTTTCAATTTATATTTTATCCAATAACATATTATTGAAGCCCGAGTTTCTACATCTTCACATGAAAACTTCGCAAAATGTTAAGTATCAATTGAGCCATTTAATTAGTCTTTTGTTATCCATATAATTAATAATTAAGATGTGCTAATTAAGTTTATATATACATACACTTCTCCAATACAATATATATATATATATATATATGCTTTCTTTAGTTAAGCATAATTAATTATCCTAGCTTGTTTCATTCAATTTATATATATCAAACACTCTAATCCTTAAGTATTGAATTATATATATCAAGAATCATAACCAAACTCATGAAATTTATCTGCTGCAGCAGAAACAAAAAATAGGTTTCACTTTCAGTAACTAATACCATATATTAAAGAGGAAGCTGATCTTACTTGGAAGATCCCATGGATCATATTTGTAGATGTCAATCTGTTTGATGAGTTCAATTCTCAGAGGCTTCTTCTCCACCTTTCGTCTCAGATAAAACCCCACAAGTTCTTCATCTGTTGGATGGAATCTAAACCCGGGAAGCACAACTTCTTTTTTCTTGTCAGCATCATCATCAGAGCTATGTAACTTGGCCACATCCATTCTTAGTCTGTGTGCAACACTTGAAAACTTGGGAACCTTCTTATAACGTGTAAATATATTATTATTTTCCTCCTTTCCATGTATTTATATAAATTTTTGTGACCTCATTGTGTAAATTGAACTTTGGCTGCTGGAGTCAAGTCAAATATTTCCATTATGAAGTGCATATATATATATATATGTGTGTGTGTGTCTTACAAGTTTTTGACCTGATGATACATATCAATTTATTTAGGGGCGGCCTCCAAAGGACAAATGTTAATTAATCGAGGAAGGTGAAATGCCAATGACAAGAATTTTGAATCGATGTTAGCTTTGAGGGCAACAACGGAGTAAAGTCTACAAGAGTGGGCACAACTTTGACTATTACATACATATATGGATTGGAATGGATCAGATATTTGCAATTAAGAAGGGAAAAAGTCAAAAGAGATTTCAAAGACATAATTTTTTTAGAGAATTTTCGAAAGCTAACTTTAACAAAAAAGATTAAGATCCACCAAAATCACTGTCTAGTTCTAAATATTTTCAAAAGTAATAACTCTTTTCAAATAGACTTAAATATATTTTTCAGTATATTTTATTTTCATTGTTGAGTTTTTTTTAGTCCTTATAAAATATGTTTATTTTGTTTCTTATCTTTAAAAATATTTTAGAGAGATAAGAACAATGAAAAAGATATTATGTAAAATACTTTAAAGACAAAAAAAATATTTTAAAAATATTAAAATGAAAAAAATACTTTATAAAGATTAAAATGAAAATAAAAATTGTAGAGAAAAAAATGAAAAAAAAAAATTGCAAATGTATTTAAACCTTCCAAATATTGATTTCTACCTTTCTAAAAGACATTTTGTCATAAAATTCAATCCACAGCCCAACAATTTGCAAATGATGATGGTATTGTTTGCATATTTTTCCTGAACCAATTAATTCTAATTTGAAGTATTCTTCTTTTTTATACATATGATAACAAGAAATTAGAAGCACAAGCATGAATTTTCTTCTTCGTCCCTTCTCATTTTGGATGTTTGCTTTGATCCTCATAATTCATACGTGACAATATGAAGTCACTCAAAACTTTTATCTGGAGTGACTCCTGGGTGATGTCACCTTTAAGTTTAGGTCTTTATACACATGTAGTTAATCTAAAGAACCGAAGCAGTTGTTTCCGAAAAGTCAAAAACTTAACAAAATATATATATCCATCTTTCTAATTCAGCGTAGAAGACTGGTAATGAAGAAAAAAATTATTTTCCAGGTAAATACAAACGATTGTTCAAGTTCTGGAACAAACTTATTAAGCACAAGAATAGTAAATATAATTATAATCGGAAACTAGTAGGAAACTAGCTAGTAAATAACCCGTGCATTTGCATGCATTGCTATTGGTTTGTACATTTTTTATTCTCTGCTATTTCCCCAGAAGGAATTTTTTCTGTTTGGAATTTTGGCTTAACTCTAACTCATGACTTTATCATAAAGCAACATGTTTTGTCTATTTTTAGATTCTCATAAATGACAAGGACTAGTGACAACAATAAGAAGCAAAAACCCAAATCACGAGCCTTCAGATTAACAATCTATCTTCAAGTTTCTGCAATTCATTGAGTCGAGACTTAAGAACCACTCTTATCTAATTCTTCAACATTTGAATTAATTAACTGAGAATTCAGTACACATATTAGATCTGTTTGTTCTCCTTTTTATCTACTTCGGTACAATAACTATGTAAAAGTTTTTAACCTATTCGCTAAACTCCTTTACCACTAGGGTTCAATTTAGTGGCTTGTGCTCTTACTTTTTATGTTATGCATGTGAGGAAGGAAATTGTGGTGTTACATAGTAATCAAGAAATTTATACGGCAAGAATTGTTGTCTATTTTATGTAATAATGTATCATATCATACGCAGGCAAATATCTTTGTGCTACTTGAAGCAGAGTTTAAGTCATTAGTACAAATCAAAGTCGTGATGCTTTCTTTGATATAAACTCGTCAGAATGAGTGTTGAATTTCTCAATCAATTCCATCACATTGAGTTTTCCAAGAGCTGTTTGTGTCACTATTTTTACCGGAGAAACATTTTCATTTTCAAGTAGTACAAATTTGTTGCCCATAGCTTTGTGTTCCTCCTTGAACTTCCAGAAGAGTTTACTCCTGGCTTTGGATTTCAGTCTTTCTTGGTTCATCATCATGAATGAATGCTAGAAGAGCAGAAAGCGTGCTTAATCTGAGAACAAAGGAAAAAATGTTACACTAACATCACTTAAGTTATTAGTGTTGTACTTATAAATAGAGCCAAAGTGTACTAGAATAATGATTGCATCCTAATATTTAAAAACAAATTGATAACATTCTTTATTGGTCCAACTGCCGAAATTTTGGTCCTCCTGGTCCTGAGTTTCCAACTATAGGATAAATTGGCCTGGTTTGAACAGGAATAAAGGATTGTGTAAGTCTGGAGGATGACCTCTCTCTGTGGTCGAATCCGATCTATCTGCTAAGCTTTATCACTTTTAAATCTGCTAAACTATACTATATCAACGATCTTAATTTAGTTAGTAATCAACACTATATAAGCTATTATCTGTTGTCTTGTTTTTCATAATTAGACAATGACTTGACATCATAAATAAAGAAAGAAAAACTAGAGCCAAGATTTGAAAGAATGGTAGAACTGATCTTTGACATTTTGTGATGCAGAGCAAATCATAAGCAAGGGGCACATGACATCAATTAAAAAAAATTCTTACACCCTTTAATTTATGCAGCGAGGAAACAAGCTCATACCAACTTTCATGATAATGCTACAATTTTCAAAAGCTTTTTATCATAATAGAGACAGAGAGTTTCAAGTAATGTAACAGACTTATAATCTATAAGGTGTAACTTGAATCTTGATTATTAAAGTTGTGATGAAATTCAGCTGTGAAACACAGAGCTACATATTCCCATACCTTTGAAACTTCTTCTGCTTCTTATCTTATAGAATTGCATGTACAAGCATACTCAAAGAATGGGAACCGCACTGCAACTAACGAAATAAAATATTTCATCACTTACTCTTTCTGTTCAACTAGACAAGTCCAAAGCAGGCATAAAAGTCAAAATAAACCAAGTTTTCATTTTTATTTGCAAAGCAAATAAACCAAGTTTTCCTACCATTTTATTAGACTCAATGTCAGATTAAGAGCAGTGGGGCAGTGGGGCATTTATCATTGTAGAGACAACGGATTTGAGATTTCTGCCAAATTTCTACACACCATTTGCCCCGGTCATTTTCCATTCACTAGTGTTTCAGTGCCAGGATGCAATCAACAATCCTAGATGATTTTCCTCCCTAAAATATAACCAATAACTCAGTAGAAACCAAAACAACAACACATTATTAAACTATCAAGAGTCTGCAATTAAGTGCTGACTACCTGGTGTTATTAACAATTGAATTCACCATGATATGAATTGGTTACTTAAATGAAAACAGTTAACAAGTATCTAATGCTTTACTTATACTAATTACTTTCAAAATACTGATATGCCTTTAATGGTGCCGCATCAGGGATCAATGCAGAATCAACAGGACTCTCCGCAACCTTAAAAGAATACATTGTAACATACAATAACGTAATAACCAAAACCTGAGCCCGTAAACTTGCAAATTAAACTAAATTATGATCTAACTCACCTTGGATACAGTTCCAGATTGAACTTAATTAATAACAATACAGAGAATAATCCCACTTCTCAAACCAAGCCTAAACTCTTCCTCTGAGCTCTGACCCCTGAGGGCTCTGCTGGCAAATCTTTAGCTGCAGCAACTCCAAGCATTTTTCTCAACCACCCCGCTGCTTCATATCATGCTGCATAGTAAAGATTTTTCCATTTCAGGATAATTGATAAAAATCCAGATACCCTTTCTTTGAGAACAAATTGAAACTAATCAAATTTCAGTCAAAGCAACCACCATAGACACACACACAAAAAATGATAAACAAACACTTCACGTTAAAAGATGAATTTTTACACATTATTATTATCTACAATTCCAAAACTGAATTTTGATGGAATCCCAGAAAAATAATGGGAAAGTACTAACTTCTTCTGCTTTCCTAGATTCCAAATCAAGATCTTTGAGGCGAGGACTGTGTCACTGTGCTGTTGAAACAGATCCTCCACCAAATTTGTTCAAAGTGGTAAAGGTGAAAGAAAGATATATTTTTAAAATAGAAAACCCAGAGAGCAAAATTTCTAATACCAATTAGATCACTCCTATTATTTGCTCAAAGTTTAACAAACACTATAAGTTTCTGAATGCCACGAATGTTAAGATATTAAATTTTCTGTGATGGTCGTCCGTACAAAATATTAGAATGTTAAATTATATTTTTTTTACTGCAAAAAATCATTAAATTAAAAATACACTATATTCAACAAATTAATAAAAATAAGAAATCGTTTTACAACCAAGGAATTGTTTTAAAAAGTCCACAGCCAAAGGCCAAAAGAAAAAGTAAAAGTAAA
Source organism: Glycine latifolia (assembly GCA_013407115.1). Taxonomy (NCBI): domain Eukaryota; kingdom Viridiplantae; phylum Streptophyta; class Magnoliopsida; order Fabales; family Fabaceae; genus Glycine; species Glycine latifolia. Next base: position 2,569,697 of record CM023954.1, read on the forward strand.
AATATGAAAGGAATTGTTGGTACATACCCTGTGGTGGCACTTGTATGCTCTCCCGCCAAGTTACATGCTTCAGTCAAAGCCTGCACTTTCTGGGATCCAGCTTCGCCAAACCTTTCTTCATGTTGAAGCATGTGTTTCCCGTAACTATTTCTCTGACGCCGTATATCTGAGGGTTCTACATGCTCAAATAATCTTTGATTCTTCAATGGCATTGGATAGAGCAGGTGGAAAATGTTTCATCTATGATGTTTTCCTCAGTTTTAGATGCCAATTTTGAAAATTTGAAGATTTGAATGAAGAAATTAAGGTAACTAATTTGAAAATTCTTAAATGAAAAAAAATAAGGAAGACCAAATAAAATTCTTTTATGACAAATGGATTGGTTTATTTAAATTATTATTATTTAACAAAACTCTAATGATAGTTTTTTCTTAAATTGTTTCTTATATGATTTTGTTAACACTATACGAAAATAATAAAAATTATTTATTTATATATCAATGGTAAAAAAATTACCAATTCAACATATGTCAATGATAGAAAAAAATACTAATTTAATATTTGTAAAATTTAGTTTTCAAAAGTTCTAAGTTACTCCCTTATTAGTCCTAAATTACTCACTTTTTGTCATTTCACTAAATTTAGGATTAAATTAACACAAAAAATACATTTAGAAATTAAAAAGGGAGTGACTTTAGACTTTCGTGGACTAAATTGTAGAAAGACATATATCTAGTAACAAGTTAAATCAGAATACTTGAACTAATGAATATGGAAGGAGGACATTTTTTACTGTAATCTTCTTATGGATTAAGTAATAGTGGTCAAATTTGTTATTTTATAATTTAATGCATAGAATATTTAAATAGGTCGTTGTTATAATAACCCTTCTTCCTTTTTTCTGGTTTCTGCCATTAACGATCAGAGAAGTTTCATATCTTCTCCATTCTTCATCTAAACACTTCCCACCCAACTAGAAAGTTGATTAGAACTCCTCTATGAGCTAGATTCCAAGCTTAGTTCTCAGAAAAAATCATTAATCGGAGAGATCCAGTTCTCTAGGGAATTCCTCAAAACTGAGATTTGGAAGGGAAAAAAGGCGATTCAAGGACGCTAGAGCTTGGAGAAGTGATCCTTCAGCCTTCCTCGACTGTTTTGAGGTAAGAAACTCAAGTTTTACTGGTTGATTTGTGAATTTGTTCTTGAGGTGAATAGTAACCATTTTGCGTTAGAGCTGAAATTAGGCTTGGGTTCTTTAGAAAAGTATGCTCAGGAGGTTGTTCTGATGAATATTGAACTTTGAAACATGACTTTTGATAAAGTTTAGTTTTGACTCTGACATCTGTATGAGTAGGAAGAATGTTGATATAATGATGAGTTTGAGCCTAGGTACCTTTACAAAAGATGTTCAGGAGGCTATATAAACGGTGAAAATGTGTTGAAATAGTCGTTCTGATAAACTTGACAAGTATGAATATTTGGCCTGGTTAAGGCCAGTGAATCCTTTGAATTGGCTCATACAGAGTCTTGTAGGGACTCTAGTGCCTTGATTAGACTGAAACAGATCCTGTTGAGGATCTATGAGTCGCCTGTAAGGTGATGAGTTATGATGAACCTTAAGTTAGATGACTTAGAGGTCATGGAAAGGACTGAGGTTCCTTTCTTTGTGGCAGTTGAGGACTGCTTGATAAGCTTGTGCATGTTTGTATGATGTATGGTCTGTGATATGCGTTGTATGCCTTGTTAGGGCTGGACACCGCGGGTGTCAGTGACGCAGGCCATCGCTCAAGGAGTGGAGCTGCGGAGCACGGCTTTGCCAGGTAAGCTCATTGTTCTTGGGAGTGGTTCCTTTCCTTTGTGTTCCACCATACTTCGAGGGAGTATTGGTTATTGAATAACATGTTGCATGAATATTGAAATTGAATGTTACTAATTGTGATTGAGGCATGTATATGACGCATATATGTGTAGACATCTGAGTAAATGATATATTGTGGGCGATTGAGATGATGTTGAATGAGATATACACTAGGATAGTGTACTGTGTTAGTGAGAACCTCTATGAGGTATATGCGGTGATAGTATCTTGTGTTTGTAGAGAATTATCTGGCCAGTAGAATGGATTAGATATGGACTTCCCTTAGAGCCAAAGTTATCTGGAACGACTCTAAGTGGTCAATAAGTAATGTGTGATAAAACCTGAGAGTATGCGCTTGATTGCAGATGAGCATCTCTTGGAAGTATCATATATGTCCAAGTGTGTCCTAACCTGAGAGTATGCGCCTGATTGCAGATGAGCATCTCTTGGAAGTGCCATATATGTCCGAGGGTGTTCTGAGATAAGTACCTGATTGCAGATGAGCTTTTCTCAGAAAGTATGCCATAGATATATGTCTGAGGGTGTTCTGAGATAAGTACCTGATTGCAGATGAGCTTTTCTCAGAAAGTATAACATAGATATATGTCTGAGGGTGTTCTGAGATAAGTACCTGATTGCAGATGAGCTTTTCTTAGAAAGTATAACATAGGTATATGTCTGAGGGTGTTCTGAGATAAAGTACCTGATTGCAGATGAGCTTTTCTCAGGAAGTATAATATAGATATATGTGTGATTAAATCCTTAGAGAAGGTACCTGACTGCAGATGAGCGTTCTCAAGGAATATGATATATCTATATCTATATATATCTCTATATATATGTTGTTGTATCTGAATAGGGATATCTATATGATGTGCTGTGAGGATGATATTCCTTGGGAGGTGCCATGAAGTCCTGAGGAATGAGTGCCCTGTATGGATTATCTTCCTCAGACAGTGAAATCGGATGTTCTGAGGGATGAGTGCCCGGTATGGATGATCTCTCTCAGACAGTGGAAATGGAAGTCCTGAGGGATGAGTGCCCCTTAGTGAATGATCTCTCTCAGGCAGAGGATTGAAAGTCCTGAAGGATAGAGTGCCCCTTTGTGGATGATCTCCTTCAGGCATTGGACTGGAAGACCTAAGGGATGAGTGCCCTGTGTAGATGATCTCTCTCAGGCAGTGTATGAGAAACCTGAGTGAATGAGTGCCCGAGTGGATGCTCTTCCTCAGGTAGAAAGAGTGTGAAAGCCCTGGGAATTGAGTGCCCTTGACGGATGATTTTTCCCAGGCTAGGATGGATATAGATATGTTGTATCTCTAAGAGAAGGTATCCCAAGGGGATGAGAGTCTCTTAGAAGAGCCATATCTGGATGTGTGAAGTCCTGAGTGGTTTTCTCAGGTTATATAGTTTCATGAGGCAATGCCTCTCTGATGTGGAAAGTGTCCAGTGGATGACACTCGTGTTATGACACCTCCGTGAGCTGGTTATGAGAGCCAGAATGAGATTTTATGCTATGTTTATGGTTTTAGTATCTTTGTGTGTGTGGAGGTGAACCAGGGGGAGGGAATACCTCCAAGAACCTTGAGTTTACTGAGATGTTTATCTCACCCCTGTTGGGGCTGTGGTTTTACAGGTGATTCTTCTAGCAGAGAAGAGCGGCCTCAGGGCAGAAGGGCCTAGTAGAGGTTGCTGCATGGCTATGGGTTGTAGTTGAAGAGTGAAGTGAAGCATCTTGGTTGATGCCTGTTTTGTTTTCCCTGTGTGGGGACATGGTGTGTGTGTACACCTGTTATGCTGTACATATTCTTTTGTATAACCACAAGTGTGGTTTGAACTCTAAGATGTATATATGTACGGAACTGTTATTATAAGTTTGATGATGATTCCTCCTGATTTTATGTTTTGAGTTATACTGGATCAGCAGGGGCTTGTTTTATGATACTATATGATGTGTTTTTATGTTCCATACATAATGTAATCAAGAAATTCGGTTCGATATGCTTCCGATATGTATTTAAAGAGTTTAAGCGCTAATCTGATATAATCATAATGATAATACACCGGGTGCACACGGGGTGTTACAGTTGTCATTTAATGCTATGTGAAATCTTATTTTTATTGGGTGTCATAACTTATGGTAACTTTCACGATTTTAATAAATATTTTTTTATTTTTTAAAAAAATTCTCGCTTTTATAAGTCAAATTATGAGTTTGTGCAATCACATCATAAATATTTTTTTTTATATAACAAATTTATAATAAATAATTTTTCTAAAAATTAAGGAAGTTTATGAATGAATTTGAATTGGGTATGACCAAATTTATGACTTGAACTAATCAAAATAGTTTAGATTGGATTAAATTTTAGTCTTTTTTCCCCATGGATAATGAAGCGTTGAGGTTGGGAAATATGAGAAAGAGGCGTCCAGGGTGTTAGTTGATGGTTTTTATTTCTTCTGCTTTTTTATCTTTTACTAGTGGCACCGTTAGTTTTAATGCTTGCACTCTCTTTTCTTTGTCGTGGTTTAAGTTTTTTAAATAAAATAAAGATACTAATTTTTAGCTGTCATTATATTAATCATTTCAAAATTGTAAAGTTAACATAATAATACTATGTTTATAACAGAAATAAAAAGAAATGACCAAAATGTGACACTTTACAAACTTAAAGAATCAAAGTGAAACTTTCAAAATTTTATGTACTAAAATGAAATAATTGTAAAATATAATGAAAAAAATGACATTTAAACCAATAATATAGTGAGATCTTTGCCAATTTCCTCTCTCTCCTCCATTGGAATATTTAATGTATATATATATATATATATATATATATATATATATATATATAAAAGTTAATTAGTATAAAATTAATTTGTAAGTTATTATTGTAATAATGGTTAATATTTATAGTATAAATTTCTGTAAAATTAGTTGTATTTGTTATTTTATTGTAATGATTAAAGTAATAATTGATATAAAATTGTGTAAAATTAATTGTATATTTATTTTTATTAGGATAATAATTAATGTTATCATTATTTAATAATTAGTTTTAATTTTATGACTAAAAATAGTAATTTTTTAAAAATCATTATTTATTAAAAGTTTGACGTTTATAAAGGAAGAAAAAAAAATTCAACTCCCTTTATAAGTTTTCTGACTTAGTATGTTAGAAGAAAAAAAAAATCCATCTGCTGCCACATGCATGCATCGAATTAATATCTGACTTGATATGTTAGAACTTAGAAGATATCATGAATATTTATCCTATTAAATATTAATAATTCTAATTTAATTTCCCTCGCTGGGAGCCACTTCAAAATTCAAATTCGACTCTTCAGGGACGAAGGCACCTCACTGCGCGCACACACTTCTCTCTCTGTCTCGATTCTCAATTGAATTTCAAGTTAGGGTTTCTGAATTCCCTGATATGCTGAGGAGCGTGTTAGGGTTCATGATCCGTTTCTTCTTCCGATCCTTCACCAAAGCGATGGGCTGCTTCTTCGCGTGCTTCAGGATCAGAGACAATCGCCGCACGAACACATCGCAATTGATTACCTCCTCCACTCGATCCACCGTAACATTTCGCATTTCGCATTTGTCTTTGCTGTTTTCACGAATTACTTTATTTATTTTTTAATATTAATTAGAATTTTCGCTGTGTGCAAACCCAGGGTGTTGTGGTATCTCGAAATCGCTCGTCTTCTTTATTATCTGAAGGTACTTTTCTTTGTTTCTTCATTTTCTTTCTTTTCGCTTTTACATTTTCTTTTTTATTTTTCCCGCTAATTTTGTGATATGACCTTTTTAGCAGAGAGAGATGATTCTGCGAGGATTGATGTTGTTGGGTTTGAGGGAGATTTCCAGGGGCTTAAGGATGAGGTATTTTCATAGTGCTATTTATATTGGTATTGCACTATTACTGCAGCTGAAATGATTTTTTTTAATGGTTTTTCTCAGGTGTTTGGTTGTTTTAATTTTTGTATTTTTTGTTTGAACTAGTTAGGGCATTGAGTAAAATAAGGTTCAAATTTTATCTTGTGAATTGGCGTTAAGCTGGGCAAAATGGAATCTGCAAACTGACATAGTATAGGTTTCATAGTTGTTCTTGGACAGTTGTGAATTGTAAATTTTACGAACCTTCATGAATGTAGTATAAAGAAAAAATATGGAAAGCAATGATTTCATAAACCTTTTCTGTAAAACATACTGGAAACAATTGAATAATGACCACAATTAGGACCATTAGTTAGCTTTTTTCAATTTTGGCTTGTGAAGAGTCAGTCATCTATCACTTTTTCTATGATCTGCTGTGTCCTTATGTTATACCTGTTTTGTATCCAATGCCTAGAGGATTATACGTGCACCATGGTATATATCAAATTTCAAATACTTTCAAGTTACTCATAGAATTTGTTTATTTTTATTTTTTGTTCTTGCATTTTCTATGGATTGTATTCATTTTGTTATTGTCAATTGAATTTTGATGATCTCATTATATAAACTCTTTCTACAGGCTAAGTTTCTTAAAGCTTGTGGGACCTTAGCAGGAACACCTGTTGAAATTCGTAAAGCATCTGAGAAGTTGAAATCACTTGCTCCTGATAAAGATTCAGACCCTTCAAGATTTCATTCTTGGCTTCCTAACACATCTGTGGAGAAACTGCAGCTGGATGTCCAACCATTTGATCCACCAACACCCATAAATCTTTGCCAAAAATTGGGAACTAGCATGGATTTATTTGAGCACACGCCAAACAGGTTATTCATGACTTTTATTTTTATTTATTTTTTATTTTTGTTAATGCTGATATTGAATGATAATGAATTTGAACAAGTGATATTTTAGTCAATTTGCATGGTAGGTGAATCTTTGATTTTTACTCTCAATTTTTACAGTAAGCTTTAGATACATTCTCAATAGTTAGAGTTCCTGGTATAGCAACTGCATTTTAACTATAATAGAATCAGACAATTCGTTCTGCTTTTAAAAAAAAGTGCCCTTCAAATGGTTCCTGCATCCTTTCTTTCATATTTTGGATTTTAGATAATTACTTGATTGTATGATTGTTGGTTGGAACTTAGTCCATTGATAATGATATTGGAGGGAGGACTAGAACCTGATCAGATGTTAATTTCATTTCTTTTGCAGCTGTATCTCCAAAGCACAAGATACTGAAGATGACTCTGTTGACTATATGGAAAAAAATTGGTCAGGGAACCTTCATACGGCAGATAGGTCCGAAAGGAATGCAGCTTTGGTTTCACCTTTGCTAGCCACATATACTCAGACAAAGAACAAGTCTGTTCGTTTTGAAAGTGAAACTGACTTGGCAACCTATGGAAGCTCATCAGATGATTGGCATATGAAGGAAAACAAGTCACCAAATAGCCAAAGTGCATACAAACGATCTCCTTATCCTACCCCGTTGAAGTTATTTGACGAGATGCAAACACCAGGAACGGTGTACCCTGCATCATTAGAAGAGTTACGTATGCGTAAGGCTCAAGTTCGGTCCCAGTTTGTCTATCCATCCAACGAACCAGGTGATAATGTCTTCTGGTGCAAAATACTTGAGGAGAGAGATTTTAACCCTGAAGAAGATCCAAGTGAGCTGAGTGATTTGGTTGAGAAGGCTCAAAATGAAATTCCTACCCAAGAAAAAGGGTCCAAGAAATTTTCAAATGCAAATGACGATGAGGTCAATTCAAATTTGTCTGCTAGAATAAGTCCTGTGTCAATCATCGAGGAGCATTCACCTATGTCATTCAAGTGGTGGTATGGCAATGGCATCCCGAATTCAACAACGAAGTACAAGGAGGTATGGCTTGTAATCATTATCATTATTTGTTACAAGGTTTCTAAATCTATCTACAGCATCTGATTAGTGCTCATTGTCCCTAGGACCAGAAAGTAAAATGGCATGCAACCCCATTTGAAGAGAGGCTGGATAAGGCAATGTCTGAGGAGAATTTTATATCTCAAAGGTATCTCTAGTTAACAATTGATTGTAATCTGTTTACCTGATAAGAAGGATTAAAGGAGCAAAAAGAAGAAAAGATCTTTAAACTTGTAAAATTTCTGTTAACCATGACAAAAATGACAATTTCAGTTTTTTTTTTGTGCAAATGACAATTTCAGTTGGTGCATGTTATGCTTTCCATATATATAATGTGCTGGATGTTAGTAATGGTGGATTTTTGTTGACCATAGAAATTTCAGTCGAGTTTAACACATTTGAAGGATAAAAAATCATTGCAACTGGTTGAAGAATACCCATTTGTTCGGCATGTCTAGTTGCATCTAATCCACTGTTTTTATAAGTTATTTGTTTTATTTTCTTGGGGAATTTGCTGTTTTTATTTTGAAATAGCTGTATTGTGTTGTTTTATTTCTAACTTGTTGATTCTTAATATATGAATTTATAATATGTCCTTATAATTTGATATTTGATTTACAGGAAGCTTGTTTGTGGGAAACCAGTGGAATTTGATGAGATTGAAGAAAGTGATACTACATTATCTCAGCTATAGTCGGAGACTCATTTGCTGTCTGTGGCGTCATTTTGATATCTGTATATGTCCATCCCATCCAGTTGTAGTCACTTATATGGGAAGTAATTCAATATTCTAGAAATTAAGTACGAATAAACATCATTCAGCATGCTGGTTGCTTTGTATCAGCAGTTGATTATACAAATTTTGCAGTACCATAGAACTATATATAGTTTCATCCCTGCTTAAACAGTGAGGAAAATTTTCATTCACAGGAAAGTGATAGAACTGACATTATTAGTCCAGTCAGATTTCTTTCGTGATTTCTTCTCATGAGTAGCTGCTGATCATCTGTGAATAAATTGATATTTGTTAGTCGTGGATGTAAAAAGGTGACATTATTTTTTTGGTGAAAGCGTCTATTTTAAAAAAAAATTAAGTTGAAAGACTTAAAAGAACAATTGGCCAGTCTTTTGAGGGGTCATTCTATAATGTTTCCCATCTTAATAAAGAGAAGATCATTATTCTTTCCTAGTGCATTTACAATTACAAGATTTCATTCACAAATAGTGGTGCTGCAAGAGATCTTTACCTAATTTCAGATTGAGTTGCATTTTCTTAAAATTTTGTAAAAATATAATCATTTTTTACTTTATATTTTGATTTATATATGAATTATCACTTGACATGTAAATTTATATAAGATAGTGACTCAAATAAAAGTGGTAGTCATTTCCAGTGAATGAGTTAATTCAGCATACTAAACAATAGTGACTCAAATAATATGAATTATCACTTGACATGTAAATTTATATAACTAAAAGAGATAGTGCTTGAGTTGGAGAGGATAACTTCAATTCAATTAATGTCCTAAAATAGATCCAAGAACAAGAATTAAAAGCTGAAATGAAGACATTGTTATTATCAAACGGAATTTCTCTTCATTCCCTATTTTGTCATCTGGGCACGTTCTACCTTTTCAAGGGTTTAAGTAGTAACGCGTTTGTAAACATGATAAAGTGTTTCGAATGCATTTTGATCAATTTCCTGCCAATTTAGTCAGTAATAGTCGATTACTACCACTTTTATTTAAGACCACATATGAGTTAGAAAGACTAACGCTGGAAAACTTCCCAATGAAAAATATAGTTACGTACGTATTTTAAGTGCCTGCATGCCCTATCAATTAAACATTGATCCCCCCCTCCTCTTTCTCACGTGGTGTCCCCAGATCTCACCCATAAACCTCAGTTTAGTTTGTGTTGATGTAGACTTTGTTTGACTATTTCACATGTAGATGCACTATAAGAAGTGTAACTAAGCAACAATAAGTGGCTCTTCCAAATCAGTATTTATTCTTACCAAAATCTAGAAATTTCACGTATGATATATTGATAAAATAATAATAGATAATACCATGCAGTTATATAATTTAGATGTGTATATTTTTTATATGCTGTTAATTATAGATAAGTAATAACTTATAGATAACTGGAGAGATATTAAGAGATAAGGTGATTGCACCAATTTGAATAATAAGCGTACTAGATATAAGTCCGTCCTCGTGTAGAGGGTTGGCATCCGCGCTCCAAGGAGGTCAGACAAGCGTGTCCGGATTGACACTTAAAGAGTAGATGTGCAGCATTACTGCTATAGGGTTGACATGGAGGGTGACCACGTGTACAGTGAGTCCATAGTGATAATCACATGTCACTTTACCATTTTGGATTGTACACTCTTGTTGAAGCATTTTTTAAGAGAAACAAATTAACCATGGTAGTGAAGGTGTACGGACCCAGCTGTGCTTCCACAAAACGGGTGCTAGTTTGTCTGGAAGAGAAGGAAATCGAATTTGAGGTTATCTCTGTTGATATCTTTAAGGGGAAACAGAAGAATCCTGAGTTCCTCAAATTACAGGTTCAGCTCTTCCATCTATCTATTTTCCTTCCATTCTTGTTGAATATGATTAGAGTCTTCAAGATTATTATTTGATTAATTCTGTATTTTCTGATTATAATGTTCTTTATTCGTAATATCTGCAGCCCGTGGAGATTACACCTTATATGGTTACACTTTGAACTCATATTTTCTTGCTTCATGATTAATATTGTTTCTCCGGTTTAACTAATTTTGTTTCTACTCTTACATGGTACCTGCTAATTTGAGTGCTTTCATGTGTTTCTGCAGAATCTCGTGCTATAATGAGGTTTTATGCAGAAAAATACAGGTCTCAAGGGGTAGAGTTGATGGGAGGACAGTAGAAGAGAGGGGTGTTGTGGAACAGTGGCTAGAAGTTGAAGCACACAACTTTCACCCACCAGCCTACAACTTGGCTCTTCATGTACTGTTTCTACAATGCTTGGAGTGACTTCAGATCCCAAGGTGATCGACGAGAGTGAAGCAAAGTTGGGTCAGGTGTTGAACATTTATGATGAGAGGCTGTCAAATACTAAGTATTTGGCTGGAGATTTCTTCAGCCTTGCTGACATTAGCCACCTTCCTTTTCTTGAGTATGTTGTGCACAAAATGGAGAAAGGGTATTTGATAAAGGAGAGGAAGCATGTGAGTGCATGATGGGATGACATTAGCAATAGACCATCATGGAAGAAGGTTCTCCAGCTCTACAAGGCTCCAATCTAATGTTGAATGGACTTCATGGAAACTGAATTATTAGTATCTGTTGTTATATGGAATGGCAACAGTATCATCATTGAATATATATGTTAGTGAAGAATAAATGAACTTTTACCGAATTCCAAAGAAAGTTAGGAATTGAGGAAGAAAGTGGGTAATGTTCAACCTAATGGAGTGGAATGTGTTGAATTTGTACTTCCTTGATCTCCTTTTTATTTTCGGTTGTCTACTTATGTGGAATTTGGATATTCCTTATGGTCATGTTCTTAGAATTCGATCTGTCTACCCCCTATTTTTCTTACTCAATAAGAATATATATGACGAATGTTTTTCCAAATGGCTCACACATGTGAGACATTGATCACTTTGATTCTCTGCCGAGTAAAAAAAAAAGTTTAATGTAGTATTATATACATAAGCCATGAGACTCTCCCAATTAATTAATAAATGTAGTATTAGTTTTTTTAGTTGGAGTCTCGTCTTATACTGTAGTTATAACAATGGCTATTTTCCATTAGAGTTGAACCATGTCTAAGAGGTTCACATGTTATGAGTCTTCACCTAAAAAAAGAAGAGGCTGTTTATTTTAAACATGTTATCTTGTTTAATAACAAAATATAAATATTTAAATATAAATACTTAAGATAATAATTTTAAAAATATAGCAAATAATAAACCACTGAAAAGCTCTATAATAGCAATTTTGTTAGCTATTACTTTTAAAATAAGATTTAATTATATTTTTGATTTGTTAGATATTAGGATTGTGCAAGTTTAATATCTCAGTTTTCAATTATATTAATCGAGTCTCTAAATTATTTTCAATTTTACAATCAAATTCTTCCATCAACGTTACATATTTAACAGACTTTGCTAACATGACATGGATATGCTAAGTTAGCATGGTGTCACATTGATAATGTTGACACACATATTGACATGTTACAGACATACTAATGTAGTGCTTAAGTGATGGTTGTCACAATTTGATGGCGTGATAGTTCGAATCTCATCTCCATTACTAAATTTGTTTCTCACTTTTGCATGTAACATAAGTATTACGTCACCATGTTAATGTCAAATCAATATATATGTTTAGGCAATATAGCAAAAATATTATATTTAGCAGATTAATGATAGAGACTTGATTGCAGAATTAAATATAGTTGAGGACTTAATTAGGGCAATTAGAACATAAAAAAATTAAAATCATATAGTTGTGAACCTTGAAAAATAAGAAATGCAACTAGCTAGGCTTGATAATAACCATTGGTTAGGTTCTTTACGTAAGTTTTCCTTTTTGTACATACGGGGTTTACATAATTCAAATTCGTGTTCCAATGTACTGTTTTTCAAAAGGATCAACTTAACTCCTTAGCGTGAACCGGTGGAAACCATGAGTTACTTCCATTCTTATTTAAGACCACATATGTACGTTAGCAAAGACTAACACGTAGGACAACTTCCCAAATGAAAAAGACACACACAGGTATATACTTATGAGTGAATTCAAAAAAATTTATTTATATTTGTATATTTAGTGGTGGGAGTTCGGAGGCAACGCTCTTGAATTTTTTTTTTTGTAAAAAAAAAATTAAATCAACGTTTCATGTACAAGGTTATGAACCTGCTCAAAATGTAATTGCTTTTAATAGTTTAACCAATCATTTTGTTGGGTAAAATCGACACAACGATCGTACCCTCAAAAACTCAAAGGTGGGTTATCGTCAACCCGCAATCAAATATGCGAAAACGTAATCAAAAACACAAAAGGGAGAGAGAGACAATCACACCGTCAATATGTTTTACGTGAGAAAATCTTCCTTGAATCCGAAAGGAAAAACTCACGAGACACTAGTCCAGATCAAATATCCACTATAACTGAGAACGGTTACAATAAATCAAAACACACCAAGTTAGTGGTACACTCAACCTCTCTTACAATGATAATAATCAACTCAAAGTGTTTCACTCTGATCACTCAAAATATGCAAGCACGCAGACTTGCTCAACAATAACACTCAAGAATGTCACTTGAGGCTTTCAAATGCGGAGTCACACTTAACGCTCAATCTTTCTCGACGTCTGTGTCATTTCACACTCTACGTCTTTGTCTTGATCTAACCTAATTTCACCCTCAACTAATGTATTTATAATGAAAAAAATTAGATCTAAGATATTAAATGCATCCAATGGGTTTGGGCCAGCATTGAAGGAGTAAAGTCCAACATATTTAGTCCTCCAAATTTTATCAATCCTCCAAACAAAAACATAGTGTGAAAATATGTGCAGGAAGCATAGTTTTGGAATAACATAAAAAACCCCTCATATGGATAGTGTAAATATCACTTCTAGTAGTGCCAGCAGCAACCCCCTAACAAAAATTATCAATATCTAGTATCTACAAGCAGCCCCAAAAGAGTGATACCGAATCATTGATGACTGACAAACATTGTTTCCATGATCATATCAATTCATAAAGAAAAAAGAAGTGAGGAGTGAGAAGATGAAAAAGCAGGTGTACGTAAAAAACATGGCCTATTAATTTCTTCTTGCTCACGTCTAGACCTATACGAATTGCGCAGCTTGTTTGTTTCTTCATGTGTATCCTGCAGACATGAACCCTTCTTCTCAGACCCCAATTAAACTATCATGCATGCATCAAAATTTTTATGTCCGCCACTGCTTATGACCAAACAACCAAATATTTTGAAAAAATAAGCGCACCTGAATTATTGACCCAAGGGAGGAAATAAGATCACGACGTATGATCTTATAATCTAATAGCCCCAAAAAGATAAGGACCCAAGAGTCTCCAGAAGCATCCAGTGAGTTTCTTTCTCCACTTAATAACTATTAACTAATGAAAAGTGATTCTCCCATGCTGCATTTCTGATATCATTTATTTATACAAAGATGTTATTGATAAATATTTCTAAGATATTAGTTAAAGAATTAAAAAGAAAAAATATTTATTATTTAAATTATAAAAATTGTAAAAAAAATTATAAATAACAGAATTTTTTGTTTTTTAATAAAGATATTTTTATTTTAAGTTTTTTAACCAGTATTTTTAAAATATTGTTTACCATTTACCTTTTATTAATCTATTAATTAAAGTTAAAGTTAAAGTTGTCCACGCACAACATTAATTAATTGATTAAAATTATACAATAAATATTAAATATTAATCTCTTGTTTAACGTGGTGTCCCCAGATTAGATCCCACCCATCAACTTGATATTAGTTAATTTGCTTGCTGCTTTCACTGACCGCTTGACATGTAGAGCTATAAGTTGTTTTGGGTCACTAACTAAACAATAATATATATGTGCTGATCAAACCTGAGTAATATAACTATATAAGTGGCTCTTCCATTTCACTCTTGTTTTGAACCATTTTTCAAGAGAGTCAAACTATGGTAGTGAAAGTATACGGTCCCCACTGTGCTTCCACAAAGCGGGTGCTGGTTTGTCTTGTTGAGAAGGAAGTCGAATTTGAGGTTGTCCCTGTTGATGTCATTAAGGGTGAGCAGAAGGATCCTGAGTACCTCAAACTACAGGTTCAACTCTTCTATTTTCCTTTTTTTTTGTTGAATATGATTTGTCTTCAATTCTTTATCTTCTGATTCATGTTCTTTATTCATAATATTTGCAGCCATTTGGAGTTGTTCCTGTCATCAAAGATGGAGATTATACCTTATATGGTTACACTTTGTGCTCCTTTGTTCTGCTTTTCTACTTATAGTTTGTTGGTTAAAGTATTCACTTGCTTTTTATATCTCTTTTTAGAGTCTTTGTAAGAAAACTATACGTTTTAGCGTTAGAAATTCTTTTATGGTGTTAGCATGATTTTAAATTACGATTTTAAACTATACGTTTGACATAGCGGTCGCAATTGTGGTTGCAAAACACTATTTAAAATCATGGGTGTTAGCAATAGAATCAAAACTTAACTTGTATGTATGTGTAGGGACTAAAACTCAATAGTTTTCTGAACTAAAATTAAAAAAGATCAAATGATTAATAGCTTAACCTATTTTGTTGATCTATGATTGTTCCTTCAGTTTTTGTTACTGGTACCCTCTAATTTGAGTGTTTTCATGTTTTTCTGCAGAATCTCGTGCTATAATGAGGTATTATGCAGAAAAATACAGATCTCAAGGGGTTGAGTTGCTGGGAAAAACAATAGAAGAGAGGGGTCTTGTGGAGCAATGGCTAGAAGTTGAAGCACACAACTTTCACCCACAAGCCTACAACTTGTGTGTTCACGGTTTGTTTGCTTCACTATTTGGTGTGACTCCAGATCCCAAGGTGATTGAGGAAAGTGAAGCAAAGCTGGTGCAAGTGTTGAACATCTATGAGGAGAGGCTGTCAAAGACTAAGTATTTGGCTGGGGATTTCTTCAGCATTGCTGATATTAGCCACCTTCCATTTCTTGATTATGTTGTGAACAATATGGAGAAAAAGTATTTGTTAAAGGAGAGGAAGCATGTGGGTGCCTGGTGGGATGACATTAGCAGTAGACCATCATGGAACAAGGTTCTCCAGCTCTACAGAGCTCCAATCTAGTTGCTGAATGAGTTTCAGGGAAACTGCTATTAGTGTATCATCTTTGAATATGTTAGTCAAGAATAAATGTACTTTTAGCAGATTCCAATGAAAGTGAGGGATTGAGGAAGAAAGTGGGTAGTGTTAAACTTAATGGAATGTGTTGAATTTGTGCTTTCTTTCATTTTCAGTTGTCTGCTTGTGTTTAATTTGGATATTCCTTGTGGTCATGCTCTTAACTTTCCTGTTGTTTACTCTCTATCTTTCTTTTGCTACTGAATAAAAGTTATATGTTTTTTTAGTGAAAAATTAGAACCCACAATTTCATTCCTTTCTTTTTTCTTCACTACCTGTTCTGGGGTAAATATTAATTACCCTTAATCGCTTGTAAAGCCAACGATCCTCTACGAGACAAAAAACATATGACACGTTCCGGGGTAAATATTAACCCTGTCAAGGACACCTTAACCCGGTCAAATAACAGTTAAAACCGGTCCAAAAGGACAAATCCATAAATGACTTAGCAGACTATGGTAATATGTTAATAAATCTCTTCTCACAATTGAGTATGGTTGCTTGAAGATGCATGATCTAATACAAGATATGGGTAGAGAGATTGTTAGGAAGGAGGCACCAAAAAATCCTGGCCAACGTAGCAGACTATGGCATTATGTTGATGTTATTGAAATACTAACCGATGATTTGGTAAGAATCATGTATCTTTTGTTTTATAATTTAAACATTATAGTCTATTATAATCATGACAACATGCATTTGATGTTACTTGTTTGTACTTGTTTTAAAAGGAAGTGACAAGATTGAGGGGATAATGCTTGATCCTCCCCAGCGAGCAGAAGTAGATTGGAGTGGTTTTGCTTTTGAGAAAATGAAATGGCTCAGAATTCTCATTGTTCGAAACACATCTTTTTCATCTGAGCCTAAACATCTGCCAAATCATTTGAGGGTGGTTGACTGGGAAGAGTATCCTTCAGAGTAGAAGCCATCTAACATTGGAAGAGCCATTTAAGGTACAATTCTGTAGAATATTATCTTGTTCTTTCTACTTCATTTTATTTTTTTCATTTAACAAAAGCTTCCATTGTTACTCACATTAAAAAATAATAGTATGACCCAAACATGTTGCTAATCATTGTACTAACCTTTTCTTTCTGGCAGAGATTTTCATGTCCGACTAAGATGAATTTTTCACATAACCAATCTATCACCGAAATGCCTGATCTGTCTGAAATTCAAAATCTAAGGGAACTGAGACTAGATAACTGTAAAAACCTAATTGCAATTCATAACCGTTGGATTTCTCAAATGACTTTCTCATTTAAGCGTTTCAGAATGCACCAATCTCAGATATTTCCTGCAAAGAATATTTCTACCATCTCTGGAAGTCCTTGACCTTAACTTAAGTGTAAGGCTTGAACACTTCCCAGAGATAATGCAACAAATGAACAAGCCATTGAAGATTTTTTTTGATAAATACTGTTATTCAAAAACTGACTACTACTACTATTACTTACCTCATTGTCCGAAGATAGATAAGATAAGAAATGAGGATATTCGAATAAATGTATCAGTGGTACCAGTATGTGAAAAGATTAGGGAGCATAAATTGAGGTGGTTTGGGCACGTTATGAGACGACCACTGGATGCTCTCGTAAGAACAAGAGTTTGTTATCAAGAGTTCGACGCAAAGAGAGATAGAGGTCAATCGAAAATTACCTGAGGAAATGTAGTTAAACAAGATTTAATGGAGTGAGATATAAATTGACGAACGGTATATCTTAGAACGGAGTGAATAAAAGTTATAAACTTGACGGAGGGTTAAACCCATTAGTAGTTCTATGTTCCAGTTATTTTCTTTGTTTTAGTTTTTTTCTTCTTTATTTTCCCTTTTTTCCTTTCATTCCTCTTTTATTTTAGCTTATTATTTATCTCTTTTGTCTTATTTCCACTTTTTTCTTACCCTCTTCCTTTCTCTTTTTTCTTCTTTTTTTTGGTTTATTGTTAGATTTATCTACCATCGATTCCAATTAATTTGAGTTAAAAATACTGTTGATGTTAATGTTGACTATTATTAAAAAACTGCCGGAATCCATTGGTAACTGGGCTTGCTTGTATAGACATATCAAATAACAGGAAACTTAAGTATCTACCAAGTATCTTATTCATGTTGCCAAATGTTGATGCCTTTAAAATTGGAGGATGTCCTCAACTTCGAGAATCCTTCAAAAGTTTCGTACATGGCCCATCAGCAGCCAATGTTCGTCCAACATTAAGGACACTGTATTTTGGAAAGGGTGGTTTGTCAGATGAAGATCTTCTCGCAATTCTCAATTGCTGTAAAAAATTAGAAGAGTTAACTGCATCAGAGAACAACTTTTGTATCTATCCCTGCATGTATTAAGGAATGTAATCACTTGACAAGTCTCGATGTAAGTCGCTGCTAGGAGCTTCAAAAAATTCCTGAGTGCGCTGACTTGAGAATTCTCAATGTTCATCAATGTGGGAATCTTGAGGAAATTTTATGGTTGCCATCTACTATTCAAAAAGTAGATGCAAGATATTGCTTCAACTTAACTAGAGACATCAGAGAAGCTATGGTTTCAGGTATATATCACCATTCATTGCTTCATATCTAAATATTATACCTTTATTTTAGGAAAATAATATATGCACATTTCTTTTTTATCCTTTTGTAATTTTACGAGAAAAAAGAAAGATCTTGGGAAGAGAATGTGTTCAGATGCATATTTCCTTCATTTAGTTGAGGAAAACATAAATGAGACTAGAATAGTGTAATTTTACATGTTTATTACTCCTGCTCTTCAAATAATTTTTGTTTAAAACACCCTTTTCTCTTGTTAGTCATACTAACAATAATCAGAAATTCTAAAAAAATTAATTAAATAAAAGTGACAATGAACTATCATAAAATGATATATAAATATATTTTACTTTTATATCATGCTTCATAAGGTACTCCTTGTTGACTTTTTCTTAGTTTTATACCCAAATGCAAGATAAGCTGATTTAGACACAAATAAGTTATTAATTACCCCATACACATCCTTAAAACACGAGAAATGCATAAACAACTAAACTTCATCTGTGCTATTTTAATTTTCTTTTCTGAATTAACTTGCATAATATATGCTAGGCCGTGAAAGGAATATGTGGATTAGAAGTGGTGATACCCCAAACCGAGATCTCAGAATGGTTTGACTTAATTGGCAATGGAGGAAAGGATCTTCGTTTCTCAGAAGTGTTGTTATCAATGGTACTCGATTTGTTCCTCACCACAAAGGCTATTACAACTTCAGAGTTGCAGCAGATCATGTCTTAATTTGTGATCTACGAGTTTTGTTCAGTGACGAGGAGTGGCTTAGCCTTGATGCAGCGTTTCTCGAGCACGAGTAGAATGTAGTGCAAGTTTCATACGAAGCCACGTCCACCTTGACGCTAAGTTGTTGGGGAGTCTTTGTGTATGAAGAATTCGAAGGAGCGAACAACATGGAAGAAGTCCAAATCACGTGTCCCGACCCCAAGTATTCAAACGTGTTGTTGTCACCGACAACAACACATATTTTCATATAAAATCGATTTCATGCCTTCTTACCAATATTTTCAATAAAATCAAGTGTTCAGACCAGTATGTAAAGGTTTAAAATCTATATTTTCATATACCTTCTTAACAATATTTTCAATAAAATCGATTTCATGCCTGCAGGAGCACAACAAATTACTTGTTTGAAAGCATTATTATTATTATTATTTTAAATTAGGTTCTGCGGGATAGTATTTTCACTCATCCAGGTTATAAACTGATTGAAGTACTTAAAACTATCGAGTTTAGAACCAGAAGAGAAAAAAGTTAAAATACTGACTTACACTAGTGAGAATACTAACCTATTGGTAATTTTTAATTAAATCTTTAAATTATTTTTAATTTTTAAATAAGTCACTGAATTATTATTATTTTTAATTGTTCTTGTTTTTTAACGAGATCTCTGTCGGCTCTTGTTGAACCTAATTAAAAATAAATATAAGTTCAGGGAGCAATTGAGCTCGAAAGACTAAAATGGGTAATTCATCTTTGAATTTATCAAATGAGGTAAATTTTGAATTAATACTAAATTATGAAGTCATAAAAAATTATCAATTTTTTTATTGAACTCGTAAAAATTCAATAATTTCAGTTTTTTTTTTGTTTTTTTTATATGAAGACATAAAATCTTTTATGACTTTAAAATTGCTACATTTTTTAATTATTTATTTGAAGTCTTAAAATGTTTAAGGATTCATGCTAATTTTTTTTAAGTAAATTAATTTTGAATAACTCTAAATTAGTTTTAATTTATACTTTTGTATATTATTTTATTTAATATTTTTTATATTTTTGTTACTAATGTCAAAGATTATTATTTTACTTGTGGATTAGAAAAAAATAAAGTAAACAAAAGACTTAAATTTAAATAAAAATAAATAAATGACATAAATACAAGTTGAAAAATATTTACAAAATTTATCAGCACTAGTTTCATTCTGTTAAAGTAAAAATAAATTATCTCAATATTTAAGTTCATATTTTATGTATGATATTTTGAAATGACAAGATACAACGAAAATATCAGCCTTTAGTGGTATACACAATGAGATTGATGAATTAATTTCAAATAGGTTTAAGAAATACTCGTTGTATAGAATTGAATGACACAATCGTAGTAAATGTGCATACGACTAATATTATTTCTGCTTTTCAATTTTAAATTTGTTTTGAATTTATATTTTTTATTTTATATTAATATATCATGTTATTTTTATTTTAACAATTACTTTATTACTAAATTATTTTCTATTTTTAATATTAAAATAATTTTATCATATAAAATTAATTAATATATTGTACAAATTATTAGTTTACTTATTAATAAATGTAAAAACTAATTATAAAACATTTAAAAAGAATTTAATATTATTTGAATATTTTAAATTAATATTATTTATTAATATCAGTAATTTAAAAATAAAAAATAGAAGTTAAAAGTCATAAGAAATTTTATTACTTTCAAATTGTAAAATATTTTATGATTTTATATAAAAAGAAAAGAAAACTGAAATTGTTCAGTTTTTATGACTCGTCAATTATTTTACGATTTTATAATAAAAAATTATAAATTTTTTTGACCTATTCCTTCTATTTGAGTATTAATTGAAATTTTCTAATTTTGGTCATTTGGCCAACCAATTGAGAGAAGAAAAAAAGTTTAGAATCTAATAATTAGAAAAATTATAAAGTTAAAAGATTCGCAGAACTGACAAGCGCATAAGTAATTTATATATATAACAATCCAGACTTATCACAGAAGGAAAGAGAGGAACAAAAAGCAATAAAAAATTAGTGATAAGATAAGAAGAAAAAAAATCAGATAAAAGGTATATAAAAACTGAGAATGCAAGCATTAACTTTTAGTGGAGATTGGGAGAAAAGTTGAACGTTAAAAGATAAAATTGTGAACATTTTAATAATCTCTGAAAATAATTAATTAAAGAGAAAACCGTTTTTTGTATGAGGCACGTTTCACTGGGCGCGCAAGAGAAATAAATCGAATAATTTAGACGTCATCTAGCCCACTTAATTAGCAATTTCATGCAGACAAACACACACTTTGGTTATACTTGTTTGAAACCTCTTAAAACATATTGTTTGTATTTATATATACACTTAAAGGAAAATTAAACCATATCGTTATGTTGTAACCTAAAAAACCATGAACCTTATGAAGTGTTCTACAAAACACAACAATTTATTAATGGCAGCTTTTGGTACTAAAGCCTTGCTCAGTAGCATACCATTGGAATTCTTCCTCAGTGTTTCTTTTTGTAACTTGAGGGGATTTTGCCAACTTGTCGCGGTTAAAATTTTTCAAATAGGTGTTAGTCGTCTTTAATTTTTTGATTTTTATATTTTGGTAATATCCTACTATCAATCAATGTGATTTTTTTCCAGCCAGAAATAAAAGAAGTAATATAAACTTGACTTATTTTTTGAAAAGAGATTTAAACTTGACTTATTATCTGATATAAGTTAGTTTTCTCATTGTAGTAAATTAGTAATGTTTTTAAATAGATAAAGCCTACTTCTAAACATTTTGATAGACATATGTGTAAGTTAATAGAATAGCGATAAGATCGATAATATTATATGGAGTGGAATGCTGGTCAACATATAGACAACATCATCATAAAATTGGTGTAGCAGAAATGAGGATGTTAAGGTAGATGTGTGATTATACGAAGATTGATAAGATAAGAAATGAGAATATTTGACGAAAGGTAGTCGTGGTATGGTGGTATCGGTATGTGAAAAGAAAATGAAGTATAGATTGAGGTGGTTTGGACATGTTATAAGATGACTACTGAATGCTCCCGTAAGAACAAGAGTTTGTTACCAAGAGTTCAACACAAAGAGAGGTAGAGACTGACCTAAACTTACCTGAAAAAGGTAGTTAAAAAGATCTAATGGAATGAGATATAGATTGGCGAACGATATGTCTTAGGATGAAATGAAGAAAAACTATAAGCTGAATGGAGAGTTAAACTCATTAGTATTTCTAAGTTTCAGTCGTTTCATTTTTTAGTTTTGTTCATCTTCATTTCTTTCTTCATCCTTACACCCCTATTTTATTTTAGCTTACTTTTTCTCTCTTTTATCTTATTTTCACTTTTTCTTTTTCTCTTCTTTTATCTTTATCTGTCATATTTTTTTATTTATCATTCAATTCTTTTATTATCGATTCCAAATAACTTGGATTAAAGTGATCTTGATATATATCATCACACTGGTCCCCAATTCGGCCATCGTGAAAGACCTTTCGTGGATATATATAGAACCACGTACTCAATTGAAAACCAAGTAAGAAGCATGCGGGTGGTCACCAACAACTACCATACTTAATTTGCACCAGTAATATTTACACACAACAAACGTTTTGATATTGTTCGGGAAGTACAAGATACAACTTGAAAATAGCATTTTTCAGTCAATTATTTGTATCAACGTGATTTGAATAAATGATACATACAAATTTGTGTTATATGAGATGAAGCTTAAAATTGACATTAATATCAAACCTTGCACATTCAATTCGCATGTCTCTCTAGGCCACTGCCAATAAATTTATGCGACCCTTACACAGTGGCGGAGCCAAAAAATTTATTGAGAGGGGCGGAACATAAAAAAAATTATATCATAAATAAAAGTACTCCGAAAATAATATAAATCTAATATAAAAAAAACTATTACAGAAATTAAAATCACTTCATGACTTGACTCTTACTCTACGTGTTTTCATGTTGTTAAAATCATCTATAATTGAATATGTGCTAAAACTCAAAACAATTTCTTTTTCAATGTATGTAATCAAAGAATTATTAAGAAATTGGTCTTCCATTCTATTTCAAAATCTAGTATTGATTATCTTCATAGCTCAGAAATATCTTTCAGTAGTTGCTGTAGAAACTGGAAGAGTGAGTGTAAGTCTAATCACTCTATCAATAAGAGGGTAAATGATGAACTTTCCAGTTCTTGCTAGCCCTTGACATAATTCAGATGTAGTTGATAAATTAATCAAATCTGGATGTTTAGGAATGTCAAGCTCAAAATGTTGTAACTACATTTTCAAATGCAATTTTTCCTGTTCTGTGAAATTTCTAGAATAAAATTTATCAACAAGTTTGCAAATATCATCACTATTAAATGACTTGTACTTGTTTCTTGGATCTAAAGTCATGCTCAAAGCAAGTAATTCAACAGTATTATCGTTAAACCTGCTATTTAATTCTTGTAATTGATAATCAATTATAGCACAAAAGATATTTATCCTATAAAATTTTTCAGAAAAATCACCTTGTTCATTTCGAGCACGACCTTTCCTTCCAATAAGGGGCGCAAATAGTAGTTTATTTTATTTTAGAAGAATAACAACAAGAAGAAGAAAGAGAAAAATAGGAAAAAAAAAAGGAATGATGAGATACCTGAAACTCTTATCTTTCACTGATTTACCAAATGAAACAACTTTTTTGACTCCTTCTCTTCTCTTGAGATTTGTGTTTCCTTTGTGTCCATACCTCTCCATTTTATAATGTTCTTTCTCCCTCTTCCTCTTTATTCTTTTCCTTTTTATTATTATTTTTTTCGTTTTATCATCTTTCTTTCCTTTTTTTTTTCTATTATCTCTCTTTCCCATTTTATTTTTATTACATTTTATTTCCTTTTTTATATATTTTTTCCTCTTTTATGTTTTCTTTCCTTTTTATTGTTTTCATATTTTTTTCTTTTTTCTTTTCTTTTTTATAGTATGTTTTCTTTATATTTTTTTCCTTTTCCCTTTTACCTTTTTTTTAATATTTTTTCTTTCCTCTTTTTTTTTTCTTTTTTTTTTCATTTTTTTTACTAATTTTTTTAGTGGGGGCGGTGGCCCACCCTAGCCCCCCCTAATTCCGCCACTACCCTTACAGCCGGTACATTAATAAGCCAATCTAAGTACTACTGCCATGGTGAAATAATTAACAAGCCTATATAGCTAGCTACACAGTTTTAATATTCCTGAAAAATGGATGGTAAGGTTGGAGAAGGAGAATTCATTGTGAGTGTGACCAAGGAGGAGGTAGTGGTACCAGAGCTTCCAATGAAAGAGCAAAGGCTGCCACTATCAAACCTTGATCTACTCATTCCCCCAGTAGACGTGAGTATATTCTTCTGCTACAAAAAACCTTTGCCTGAAAAATATTATTGCTTTGGAACCATGGTGGGGTCACTGAAAAATGCACTGGCTGAGGCTCTGGTATACTATTACCCTTTTGCTGGTGAAATGGTGGCCAACACCATGGGTGAGCCTGAGCTGTTTTGCAGTAACCGTGGGGTAGATTTTGTTGAAGCTGTAGCTGATGTTGAACTACAGTGCCTCAACTTGTACAACCCTGATGACACTGTGGAAGGGAAGCTTGTACCAAGGAAGAAACATGGCGTGCTTGCTGTTCAGGTGATACACTATAAAACAACTTGATAAACAAACCTATATTTTGAAAATGTTTACCAGCATATGTTAACTAGTATATTAGAACATAGGTTAGAAAACTAAAAGAATAAAGTTTTTTATTGAGATGTCAAAAATTATGTTAGTCCTAATTTTTTCTATATTTTCTTAGAATTTTACATTAAAATCGTTTTTCTTTGAATTTTTTAGTAAGTATTATAAGATTACTGGTTAGTCAAACTTATTTTTATACTTGTTTGATTTTTTTTATATGACCTAAATTTAAAGAGGTGTTTGTTCATCATCATTAAAAGAAGAAAAATAATATATTAAAAATAATTAAAAAAGAATAAAATATTAATGATAATGATAATTTTATAAAATATTAAAAATTAAAACAAAATTATTAATATTAATTATTTTTTTAATCTTAATGAATTAGATAATTGAATTTTATATATAGGATTAAAAAAAGAAAATATAGTAGTAAATTTTAAATTGGGATCTTAGATCATTTTATGGTTAATATTATGGTGCCACTTAGAAAGAGATCTATCAAGATTTCTCATTTTTTTTAGTAATAAATTTTATTTTGAGATCTTTAAAATTCTTTTACAAAAATTCTTGATGTTAAAAATATTTATCTCTTTTATTAAAAGATTCAAATGAAGATTAAATTTTAAGTTCAATGTCCTTGCTAAAACACTAAAACTACTCTTATAAAAAAAAATCCTTTGTTCTTAAACGCGCGGAAAACATATTATTACATTATTTGTCTTATAAGACATGTGACTTTTGCAGGCAACTCAGCTTAACTGTGGGGGTTTAGTAGTTGCATGTACTTTCGACCATCGCATAGCTGATGCCTACTCTGCGAACATGTTCCTCGTATCATGGGCCAAAACAGCCCGGCCCAACAAGCCCATAATATCAGCCCAGCCATGTTTCCGACGCTCCCTTCTCACCCCACGACGCCCACCTTCCATCCACCCTTCACTCCACCACATGTATGTTCCCGTCTCGGCGCTACCTCCACCGTCAGATCCTAATAAGAAACTCGTGTTCAAATCTGAGCCACTCATCAGCCGCATATACTACGTCACAAGCGAACACCTGAACCGCCTGCAAGCACTAGCTAGCTCAAACGGTACCGTGAAGCGCACAAAGCTCGAGTCGTTCTCTGCATTCTTGTGGAAGATGTTTGCTGAAGCTACTGCTAGTTTTGATGGTAAGAAAAATGTTGTTGCAAAGATGGGTGTTGTGGTTGATGGAAGGAAGATGTTATGCAACGATGAAAAGAACATGGCTTCGTATTTTGGCAATGTTCTTTCGATTCCTTATGGTGGGAATGCGGTTGATGAGCTTGTGGAAAAGCCATTGAGTTGGGTGGCGGAGAAAGTTCATGAGTTTTTGAAGATGGGTATGACAGAAGACCATTTTTTAGGGCTTATTGATTGGGTTGAAGAACACCGACCTGTGCCTGGTTTGTCAAGGATTTATTGTGGGCATGGAAAAGAAAAAGGACCCAGTTTTGTGGTTTCTTCAGGGCAAAGGTTTCCGGAGTCAAAGGTTGACTTTGGGTGGGGGAAGCCCGTGTTTGCATCGTACCATTTTCCTTGGGCTGGAGATTCTGGCTATGTCATGCCAATGCCTTGTGCTAATGGTAATGGTGATTGGTTGGTTTACATGCACCTTCTCGAGGCTCATTTGAATTTCATGGAGGTTAGGGCTCCTAAAATTCTTAGGCCTTTCTCTTGGGATTATCTCCTTAATTAATCGTCATTGACTTTGCTTGTTCTTCATCAATCATGCAACTTGTTGATTTGTAACAAGGGAAAATAATTTCTAGTGTGAATTTATCCATACATATAGTATCAAGTGGTGTGACGCTAGTATTTATTTTTACATGTAATTTTGGTCATTGCAGTATATGGGAACAGTGGCCATTGTGCCACTGTTTAACAAATAAATTCCCTAAATGTCACGCCCACTTAATTATTTCCCAAAGTGTCACGTCCCCAAATACGCTGACCCTGGAAGCGAAATCAACAAGCTTAAGTGGCGTTTCCCTGTTGGCCACGTAATTCACTACATGGACCAGCAAATTACGTGGGTCAGTGCCTAGGCAGGATTGGGGTAGAACACGTGTCAGCTTGTCCTATTTCGGTGAGGTTCAAAGCGAATTACGTAGCATATGACACGTGGCAGCTTCCTATTAAATTGCTGGGGGGCAAAGCTAATTAGGTGGCATATTTTGCTAGATGGCACAAAGAATTTTGTCCTATATACCCCCCCCCCCCAATTTTGAAATCACCACACATGTTCTGGTAAATGCTACCTTATTTTTTAGTTCTAAACACGTTCTCGTAAATGTTCTCTTACTTTTTAGTTTAATTTCAGCAAAATGAGTGGTAGTAGAAATGGTTTAATCACCATTGTTTATTATAATGGGAGAAATGATTTAATCACCGTTTTTTATTATAATGGGAGTAGATATTTTAGACCTAATGGTCAAGTCTTTGAAGGTGAAAGTAAAATGTATCGTATGCCCCCAGGATGCAACCACTGTGATCTGATGAAAATAATTTACAAGAAGTTGAGATTACAACGTGGTTAATCTGTCTCTCGATTAACTGCTAGATGTGCATTGGGCAACCCAGTGCAGTGGGTTGTTGTGGATAATGTAGATGATGATGATGTAGCGTTAGTTACAGACGCATGCACATCCGACGGAGGAGACCCAAGATTTATCGAATTGTATGCAAAATTAAACTGTGGTAGACAATCAAGCAGTCAACATTGTGTCCAACCCATTGACTCCATTGACATTAACAGAGAGTTGCTGGTGAATCCCGAAGACAGAGAGATATCCCCATCACCACCACACTTTCCCAACCAACCCAATAAATGGATTCTGAAGATAGGGATATATCGCCCCCACCACCACCACCAAGTCAAGCAATGGAGACTGAAATGGTGCCGGCCCATGACCCATCTTGGCCTATGGACACTTCTAAGGACGAGGTGGACGAAGGTCTTGTTCCAGACAGTGACTCATCGGATACGGACGAAGATGATGATTTCGATCGTGCTTTTCCAATTCCTTCTCCAAGCATTGTTAGTCACTAGTGTTAAAATTATTGCAAGTTTAATAGAACAATGTGTTGAATGTCTCATTATATAGGAGAGGGCAATGTTCCATTTTGGTCTGACATAAGTCATTACACGAATATTAATTTAGGCATACCCAGATCAGGAGTCTAATGACATGCAAGGAGTGTGAATACCTAACTGGCAGATGGGTCAACAACTATATAAGGACGAGGTGTTTGAGAGCAAGCGGGATGTTCAATTGGCAATAAAACAATACTGTATGGTCGTGCATCTCACAACCATAGTAGAAAAAAGTGATACGAAAAGACTTATAATAGTTTGTGAAAATCATTATGACGGTTGTCCATGGAGGATGAGGGCATACCAAAAAAAGGGTGGCACTGAATGGGTTGTAGGCATATGGAGCAATCAACACACATGTGTCAGTCAAAATCTTTCTCAAGATCACAAGCAGTTTGACTCAAATTTCATATGTTCGTTGATCTTAGGTACTTTAAATATCTTAAATTAAACTCCAAATTTTGCTGAAAAATGTATTAATGTATTATTGTTTAACGAAATGCAAAAATGATTAGGGAGGACTCCAGTGTTAAAATTAGGTTAATTCAGGAAAGGATAGCAACAATTGTCAAATTTCATATATCATATAAGAAGGCATGGAAGACAAAGCAAAATGTTATTGTGAAGGTTTTCAGGGATTGGGATGAGTCTTATGCATTCCTACCAAGGTGGTTGGGTTACATGTTAAATTTTTCTCCTGGGTTTGCCTACAAGCTAGATTTGAACGACCATTTTATTGATGGGCAACTCGATGAAAGTGCTAAGGTGTTCAAAATGGTGTTTTGGACATTTAAACAGTGTTATGATGCTTTCAATTATTGCAAACCAGTTATAAGCATTGACGGAACCCATTTGTATGGGAAATACCGGAGAACATTGCTAATTGCAACATCAGTTGACGGCAACAATTATATCCTTCCAATTGCATTTGCGGTTGTTTCCGGGGAGAATATCAACAACTGGTCATGGTTTTTGGCACTAATTCGGATACACGTTACCTAGAAAGAGGGAATTTGTCTTATTTCAGATCGGCATGCGGACATACTTGCCGTGGTGAACAATGTCGAACTAGGATGGCAACCGCCCAGGGCATACCATGTTTATTGCATTTGACATTTGGCGAGTAATTTTAATCACAAGTTCAGCAATGTCATGTTGAAGAAACAATTGAAGAAATTAGGTATGTCTGCCCATATGACAATGTTATTACATCTACTTATTTCACTGATCTTATGTCCTGATTTTGACCTCGTGTAGCTTATACAACCTCGCGCTCAGATTTCGATGCCGAATTAGAAACATTTAAAGAAGCAAGCCCTCAAATATTAAGGTAATCAAATTATTGAAATTGTATTTATTGTAAAATCATATTTTTAATTATCATATGCGTATATTATGTGTATTACTTTTTAAATAATTTTGTAGAACAAAAATGTAAAATAATATGTTTATTTATGATATGCGTGTGTGTATATATATATATATATATATATATATATTATTTAAAATATAATAATTTAAAAATTACTATTTATGTATTGAATTTCAATTATTAATTTAACACTTTATTTCAAATAATCAAATTTTAAATGTAATATATATATATATATATATATATATATATATATATATAAGTAAAAATTAAACACAAGTATTAAGGTAAATTTAATTATATACTAAATATTATTTATTTTAAATCATTACATTCACAAAGGATGAAATAATAAAATTAATATATATATATATATATATATATATGTATATATATGAGTAAAATTAAACACAATTAAGGTTATATTCTTTTAATATAACATTTTTTTATAAATATTTAAATAAATTGGTATGTTTCAAATTATATTTATCAACTATAATATATAATTAATTTTAATATTATTACTATATATTTATTTATTAAATAAAATATTTACATCAATTTAAATAAATATAATGCTCATACACATATATTATGACCATATAACATACTAAATGAATCTATAATTACAATTTTAGGATGAATATTCTATAACAATGTTAAGTTAAATAGATGAAATTCTGAAATAAATAAAATTAAATACATTAAGTTATGTATTTCAACATAAGAAAAAATCAGTCTAATATTCCTATATGTCTATCATATATATAACTTAACAATTATAAATTAATACTAAATATCCTCTAACCTAATGTTAAATATCTTGAACCTAAATATTATTTAAAAACTAAAACTATATAAATAATAAATATATTCAAAAATTAAAATTAAAATACAAAAAATAAAAATAGAAAAACATTATTAAAAAACTAACCAAGAAGCTAAGGAGTGGAGTGCGCTGAAGGAGTGGAGTGAGATTGAGGGAAGGGAATGAAAGTGACAGGGAGGGAGGCTTGAAGGAGGGGGAGGGGAGGGTTTTTACAGTGGGTCACGTGGATGTAATTCGCTAGGCCTACCAACGAATTCGTCCATGTTTGACACGTGTCATTTTTTGACGTTGACACGTATTTTGCAGCCCCCTCTCAGCGAAATACGTTGGCTGTGCCACGTGGCCTACCCTTTTTACCTGGCCAATAGGGAGACACCACCTAAGCTTGCTGATTTTGCTTCCAGGGCCAGCGAATTTGGGGACGTGGCACATTGAGAAATAATCAAGTGCGCGTGGCATTCAAGGAATTTATTTTTTAAACAGTGGCACAATGACCACTGTTCCCAGTATATGTGTATCTATTCTCTCATCCAATAATTAATTCCAAATTGAGTTTAGTCGATTTTGTATGAAAGCTCTTGTTATTACAAGTAATGATTAATGTATACTTTCTTTGTCCCCAATATCCTCTCAATTAATTCATATATTTTTCTAAAATAGTTAATTTTATTAATCACATTAAATTTATCAATTATTTATACTATTATTTTAAAATTCTCATTTTTTTTATCTCTCTGTCCATTTAATTGTTTCTCATTAATGTTTGAAAAGAAAATAATTAAATAAAGATATGAAGACAAAAAATAATTAATGCATTTAGAAAGTAGAAAAAAAATCTTATAAAAATAGATAAACAATTTTTAAAAAAAAAATCTTATAATTAGGATTGCAAGAATAGAAGGAAAGTATATAATAGAATTATATACTCATATCCATTATATGTGATTAATTATAGGAATTTGTTAACCCATTTATTTTTGTTTTTTTAGTATGCGTGGGTTAATTAACAGATTCCAAATATAAATGAGTAAATTAGTAAATTCCTTAATTATATGGGCAAATTTTTAAAAATAATACAATTTAATTAAATAATTAGCAAAAGGGGGC
>CM023954.1:2610772-2624737 GCA_013407115.1 Glycine latifolia
ATAAAATTAATTAATAGTGTTGTACGAAATTATTAGTTTACTTAATGATGATAAATGTAAAAACTAATTAAAAATCTAAACAGAATTTATTGTTATTTGATAAATTTTATGTTAATATTATTTGTTGATATCATCGATTTAAAATAAAAAAATAGAATGATTTTTTTTTTAAAAAATACCTCCTTTTGGTCGATCCACTTTCCTTGCTAAGTGCCTCAAGATTTGTTGACTTGTTAATCTCTTAAACTTGTTTATCCAAGCATTTTATGATAGTTCGACACTTAGTGCAATAAAATAAATAATAAAATTAATATCACACGGGAACAAAAGTTGAGAGACTAAGATTGATTAAATTTTGTTCTAGAACTAAAAGTAAAAATTCAAAAATAAAAATTAGGAAGTAAAAACATAATTAAAAAAATGTGTACAGAATTAAAAAAATTATTTTTGTTATTTCAAAAGAAAATTGTGATAACCATCCATTTTGTGATAATCATTTTATATCACATGTTTCTGTTCTATTTCTTTCTTTCTTTCTTCGGATGTAAAATAGCTAGCATTGGGTTCTCTATGAAACATTTAAAAAGAAAATTCTGACCAAGTTCCTTATTGTTTATTGCTTGGCAATATTAACAGCCCACTACTAATTTGGTCGTTCTGATTGATTATCGTGGCCTTTCCTTGATCACTCATCTAGCTAGTTGTCCACATACATTCACCATAAAAATGGAGAGAAAAAGACAAAGTCCTTACGGGATTCTAAAAGTTCATGAAAGCATATCCCTTTTGAAGCTTTGACATGGAGGAAGAGGAACAACTTAATTTGTTGACAATGTGACGCCAACGTTCAAAATCTCAAACTACGCTAAATTCCATCCCTCATAAATGCTTAGAAAGAGTTATTTAACACTCAAAAAAATTGAAGGAAACGTATGAAACCATCTCCAATTAAGAATCTAGACGCTCCTGAGGACACCAAGTTTAAAACTTGAAAGGGCCCACTTGCGATTTGATTTCTTATCTACTACTGCAATTAGCTATAGCTAGCAGCATGGTTGAGTTATATATGCTGAATCTTATATTCTGTTGATTATTTATTATTATAGCATGCAGTTGCATTGCTTTGCTTGTTATATAAAGGGCATTTAAAGTCTTGGCATATTTGACTTTGACTACATTCCTTACGTGAATTAATTATTTATCTTTAACAAGGAACATTTCAAGATGTATTATAAAATGACTAATTGGGTGATATTTGACACACAAAAAAAGTGAAGTGGGACTTTTTCTATAGATGTAATTACAGAATAATTAATTATTCATGTTATAGAGAAAAAGAAAGGTTTAATGAAATGTTTTATACAAAATTAATTTTTATTACGAGTTTCCGCGGGTTGTATTGAAATGTTTAATTAAGGTGCAATATAGTCAGCATTTATGTTTGGTTTTACTTGAAGAGTTGATGTTATTAAAAGAAGAAATTAACCAACCGTGTGAACTTCCAAACTTGTCGTATTCGTCGTAGAATATTTGATGCATCTGAATTGGCACCAAGCTTAATTGTGGAAGGAAAGAGCAACATCACAGCCACATGCACCTCTAATTATATTACTAGTCACGCATATTCGTCTTAATCCTCTAATTAACATTTTATAAAGACAAATATTAAATAAAAATGAATACATTTGATGTCTTTAAAATACAAAATATTTTTTTCTTTATTTAATAAGTAAGAAAATGTTTATATAAAAAAAATGGTATAAGAATTAAGAAATATTCTACATTTGATAGCCTGTTAGGAAGTTTAAGCTTTGGTTCAATTTCTGCCACGATAGAGAATGGAAAACGTTCATACGTTATTTGGAGTCTGGAGATCAGCTCCATCAAGTTGACACGAAGTGCACGTGATGGTGTGCTTCAATTTGTTTTTGCATACACATGAGGATGAGGCTGAGGCCCCAAGGAAGAAACTTGAGGCTCGAAAGTCGAATATTCCTATGGCATCGCGTGTTTCATGACAAAAAAGAATTTACAGCTTTTGGTTATTTTAGTTTATCATTATTTTCAGCAATTAATGAGGCAAATATTCAGATTACGTTTAGATAAATTTCTTCCATAAGTTAAAATTAACTTTTATAAAAGTTCAAATCAATAATCCTCAATTGTATGTCTTACTTCGGCTGTCGTTTTACGGTTTTTGAGTTTAACTTGTTATGTGATGCATGTGATGAAGTGTTAAGCCTGTTATATTGGATTGGGTAAAATAAGATATATTCTTAACCATTTGACTTGGATAGTGCCTTTAGTCAAAATAGTTAACGGGGTGGACTATAAACGTAAAAGATTGAATAAAATAATCTACAAGTAGCATTGCTTCTATCAAGTCAGGTTTCACATTAATTATATATCCCAAAAAAGTAGAAAAAAAATTAATTAAATATCAAATAAAAAATCGTAGGTCAAAAAACAAAGAGCTAGGTTTCAATTCTCGGATGAATTGATAATGAACCATAACATTAGTTACATGCATATGTTGCTGTCTCTTTACCCTCATAATAATATATATATATATATAGATCTAACATGGTATCTAATTTGTGGATCAAATCTTCTTAGTGTTGGATGCATTGATTCCCTTTTCTACTTTCAAACTCATACTTAAGTTAGTGTGCCAATTAATTAAAAATTAACGAGTAAAATTAATTAATGTATTATTGTAAAATACAATTTTTTTCCTTTCGTGAAACCTACTAAGACATTATTTAGATGTGCGATGCAGACTCAACATAAATATTATGATTTTAAATGTTTTTTTATCGGTAAAAATGAAAAATAAATATCAAAATATTTATAATAACTCATATATCTATTCAATCAATTGAGATTGATTCCCGACTCTGAATCTGGACAACCCTAAACTATACAAGTAATGCTTACAAAAACGCTTTCAAAGGCATTTAAGCCATCCATTCTACAACTACATAAGCAAAACAAAAGATAGGTACACACGTAAAATGTAATGTAAGGTTGCCCCTTTTTTCTGGGGCTACAATAAAATAAAATAGAATAAAGAAAACAAAACAAAATTGTGGCCAAAATTCGGCTGAGTGAAGAGGGTCGTGCACTAAAGACAAACAAGTTGATCACGTTAAGGATTACAAGGCCACTGTCCATACATTTTGACATGTGTTAAGGCTATAGGATTACATTCACAATTTCCTCTATATCTTTGGGCAGTTTCTAAGATTTGTGACAGCCTCACAAACAAAAGCAAACCTCATCATAGTTTTTCTAACACAAGTATACACTCATTCTCAAAAGGTTTTCATCCAATTTCTTTCCCCATCTTTTCATTGGTGTGCACTTTCACTTGTGGAGCTGTACCAACGGCAGTGGAAATTGTGCCTTGTTCTTGAGATGTCTGGTGTTCTTCTTTGGGTGAGTTGTGGACCCAAAGAGAACATCAACTCCTTGTTGAGTTTTTCAGGCAGGAGTAGTAGTGGGAATGAAAGAACACAAAAGAGGTTTTCTGGAATCAGTTTTGCTAGTAGTGCTTCTGCTTTTTCAAGTGCAGTTGCAGCTACTGAGACTTCAAGATCCTCAGAGGAGAGGGTTTATGAGGTGGTGCTGAAGCAAGCAGCTTTGGTAAAAGAACACAAAAGGGGTACAAACATAGCTCTAGATTTGGACAAAGACGTTGGGGCTGATTTCAACAATGTGGATCTGTTGAATGCGGCTTATGATCGGTGTGGTGAAGTTTGTGCTGAGTATGCCAAGACATTTTACTTAGGTACTTGCTGCTCTTTTGTTTTGAGCCTTTTCTCATTCATTATTTCTGATTCAAATGAATTTTATTCCTCTTTTTTTTTTTTCCCATCATATCTAAATAATGTCTCTATGTCTCCAGAAAATTATTACATGGTTCAAAGTTATTATATGTTCATGATCTCAGTTAATCTTTGCACGATGACACATAATGAAGTTTTTTAATTTACGACAAATATTTCATAAAATTCAATTATGTGTCATGTGAAGATTGTCGGAGACAATGATGGTCTCAGATCATCTAGTAATTTCTCCTCTTCCACCACAACGTTAATATAATTGAAATGTTTCTTTTGTTCCTAAACCTTAAGTCTAATTACAAAGTTCAATTTATATGATATATGCCTTTTGTTTTGTTGTGCTACAGAAAAGTACTTAGCAGCTAGATTAAAATATTTTTACTATTTTCAATGGATTTTAAAATTTTATTTGTTGATAATATATTTTGTTGTTGAATTGACTCATCTTGAAAACTGTATACTATAGGCACACAATTGATGACTGCAGAGCGCCGAAAAGCAATTTGGGCAATTTACGGTATGTGTGATTAGAGTATATATTACACACTGCTACTTCAGCTTCTCCAGTAAGAGTTGTTTTGGAATTGACAATTATTCATTGTGCATTGCAGTGTGGTGCAGAAGAACTGATGAGCTAGTGGATGGCCCAAATGCTTCACACATCACCCCTGGGGCCTTGGACAGGTGGGAGCAACGATTGAGTGATGTTTTTGAAGGCCGGCCCTATGATATGTATGATGCTGCCCTCTCACATACTGTCTCAAAGTACCCTGTTGATATTCAGGTAATTTACATGCCCAAATCTAAGCATTACATCATTTTAGGACAAACCTTATATAGAAAGTTATTTAGTTGATTTTGATGTTGTTCTCTGATCAAAATCAAAATTGGAGTTTCACCTTTGATAATCTAGGTTGACTTCACATTTATGTAAACCTTTATTATGCATATTATCAAAGTGAAACTCCAATTTGGGATAAAGAATAATGCCAAAAGCACCTATGCAACTGTATGTAAGTTTTATCCTTTAGATATAACATGTTCAAATTAGAGACTAGAAGTAAATTGGTCATCTTATACAGAATAGAGGACTAATTCTATCGGAAAACAAAATTATAAAACTAGATTTCACCTTTTTTATGTGCTAAAACTGATCCAAATGACATTGCATTGTCTTTTTGAAACAGCCCTTCAAGGACATGATCGAAGGGATGAGGATGGACCTGAGAAAGTCTAGATACAATAACTTTGATGAGCTCTACCTTTACTGCTACTATGTTGCTGGGACAGTAGGCCTTATGAGTGTCCCAGTAATGGGGATTGCACCAGAATCGAATGCTTCAACAGAGAGTATTTATAATGCTGCATTGGCTCTAGGCATTGCAAATCAACTTACCAACATACTTAGAGATGTTGGAGAAGAGTAAGGTTCTTTGAACACTTCAATGCTTTGCAATTAAACCAAAAACAAAAAACAAATGGCATTAAACATCTTGTCACTCAAGGATATCTCACATCACACCATAACATTCCAAGAAATGAATAAAAATAACAACATTAACAACAAAATAACTCTTGTTTCATACAATCAATTAAGCCAATGCCCCTCAACATTTAATTTTAGAATTTAATTATATTGATTATCATATGTGAAAAGATTGTTGATTTTATAAGAATTACTTTTCTAATATAAAAATAATTAATGTACACACATGAAAGTTAAACTCTTAAGTGTCCACATCATTCAAATTATGTTTTGTCTAACTTGGTCTAGTTCTTGATCATTATAGTGCTAGAAGAGGAAGAGTATATCTCCCACAAGATGAATTGGCACAAGCTGGCCTTTCAGATGATGACATTTTCCGCGGAAGAGTTACAGACAAATGGCGGAAATTCATGAAGGGACAAATAAAGAGGGCGAGGATGTTTTTTGATGAGGCAGAGAGAGGGGTTGCAGAGCTCAACTCAGCTAGCAGGTGGCCTGTGTGGGCATCATTGTTGTTGTATAGGCAAATATTAGATTCCATTGAAGCCAATGATTATAATAACTTCACAAAAAGGGCATATGTAGGAAAAGTAAAGAAACTCTTGTCACTACCTACTGCCTATGGTTTTTCACTTCTAGGCCCTCAGAAGTTTACCAAAATGGTTAGGAGGTAACTGTTATACAATGTGTGATACTTTTGAGCTAGAACTGTATACATCTCGAGTTACCAGCATGTGTTGAAGAGCAACCCATTCATTTAATCAGTTTGCAAGCATAGTAATCAGTTTTAAAATGTGTAAAAAAAAGAAGGAAAAATGTGTTTATCCATTTGTATATTATAAATTTCAGAGGTCATTCTTCAAAGGGAAACAACATTTTACTTTTGAGTTACATTTTTTATTTTTATTTTCTGCTATATGACTTAGAGCTTTCTTATCAAATCAAAATTTAATCATCCTTAATTAATTACTCAAAAAACAATATATTAATTTCTTTAACTTTTTAATAAATCTTTAAATCAAATTAATTGCCATTAGATATTTACAAGTTACCTCGAAAACAATCTTCTACATTAGTGGTTTTAAACAAATGTTTTTTTTTCTCACTAAGAAAAACTCTTCTATTATTGAATTAGTGGTTTTCTATCCTATTTATATTTTATTTGTATGTAAAAGGTCCCATGCAACGGGGAAAACAAAAAAAGCTTGGTAATTTTATAAACATTGCAAACTTGCAAGAATGATTTGGGGATTAATTAAGAGTAAATTATACTCATTCCTTGTGTTTTTTTAAAATTGTATTCGATATCCCTCCTTTTGTAGATCGTACAAAAATTTCTTAATTGTTTAGTTCACATTACATCCAGACTTCCTTCCTCCTAAACACACTTTTTGATAAATTAACAAAAAGTAGGTAGAAAATAGGCACACGCTGGTCACATGACTTTTAATGAAAATTTATGTCTAAAATATCCTTATATTCTTCCTCAAAATCACATAATGAGTTTTACAAATTCTCCTCTTGTTCAACAACCCCTCTTCACTTACCACCACCACCTCCTTCTCCTCCTCCTTTCTCTCTCACATTAGCATCATCTCTGCCTTCTCATTGTCATCCTTGCCCACTAACACAGCGTCCGAATGCACAAACTCCCGTTAGAGCAACCACCACTACCGTAGTCACAACTTTTACCATAGTCGCCGCCGCCACCGCCATATCCACCTCCATCACCTCCTCGTCCCTCGCTGTAACTTCGATCACCATCATTGTTGTGTATGGTTCCCTAGACACTAATGTTAAAAAGGAAATGATATCAAGTGCAATTTTAGAGAAATACAAGGAATGTGAGTGTAATTTACTATAACGAACAATTTCATCTGCTCAGATACGTTAACAGAAGGGGGTAAAAGTAAGGTATAAAAAGATAGGGGTATCAAGTGCAATCTGATAAAAATACAAGGGGTGCGAATATAATTTCCTCATTAATTAATCAATGTTAAAAGTGACAATTCTATTATCTAATTAATGTGTGTGGCATGCTTAAGAGGATACCAGACTTTCTACCAACAAATTTCTTGATTTTTCTCAGTATCCTAGTAGCAATATTGTTGGGATTTCCAAGGATGTAAATATAGGAAAAAATTTCATCAATGAGAAATAAACAATCATATAAGTGAATTTAATATTACACTTTAACCAAAAACCTTAAAGTTAAAGTTTATGAATTTTTTCAATTATATGATGTTCAATCTTATCTCATTTGTACTGAAGTAAAACTTTATCTCAAATTTATATTCTAATAAATATGAACAAAAGGTTAAGAAAAAGAAATAAATGAAGAAATGACTTGCCCTTTGAAATTTAGATCCTCTTATTCACAAGATTAAAATAAGGAAAAAAATTAAAAATCTTGAGACTCTCCATGAGTTGTGCTGGAATCCATCAATCCTTTAATATATTAATAATTTATGGCTTGATGTCTGACAGTGATAACTTAATCTCACGTGTTATTGTTGAAAAGAAAGGGAAAAAGAAAATCTAATTTCACCTTTTAAGTTGGTTGGTTCGTGTAACAGCACAATTATTATTTCATTACAACTAATGACTTGAACAGTAAAGGTGATGATATTCATCCCACCAGTCCTTTTAGATGCCCAATTACATTATATTATTTTATATTAATATATCAATTCTAAAAAAAAAATTCTAAACAAAACTCAACCTAGCAATAAGTCCACATTAAACCTTCCATTACTTTGTTGAAGATAAGGGTTACTCCTTGTTGCAACTGAAACAAGAGTTTAGTTTTTATATGTTTTCAATATATACAATTATTTTGGTGTACAATGGATATATATACTTTTAAATAGTCTTGCATATGATCTTTAAAGTAATTATTAGAGGAGGTAAAAGTTTCAATTATATAACAATCTATAATCAGATAACAATGTAAAAAATACACAGTTTTGCGTCTTCGAAAAGGAACAAAGATACTACTAGAAGCCAATTCGTCTTCTTTTCTTTTTCTTCTTCTCTTGGTCCAACAACTATAAGAAACTAAATCAAGCTAATAAAAATCTCCCATGTTTATTAGCAAAACCCCCTAATTTAACATTCCATCTTATTTTTTCTAAATATTCCACAGCTTCTTCTTGCAAATTGCAACACTATACATAGAAGAACATGGACTTCATTTTCTCCTTACTCTATGGTTAAGACCTTCCCTACGAGTTGAGGAAGATGAGGAAGACACCGTAGATGAAAAACAAGAATGGTTATTTTCAGCCATATCCTTGTGAAATGCCTTCTGCACATCATCTTTAAGCTCCATGAAGCGTGCTTTCTTGATTCTCTGCTCTTCTTCACTGCCCTTCTCTAGGAAGAAAACATCTGGCATTTCATCATCTTCCAGAAACTTATCAAGCACTTCAGAGCAATGGGGAAAGAAGCGCCTACCATTCTCAACTGTACATAATTCAAAAAGCATTCTCAGAGTTTTAGTAACAACATTAAACCACCATCATTCTTTTCCTCTACAATTGCAAGTTGCATTAAATTCATTTCCATTTGTGTTAAGCTGTAAAGTACTACAAATGCATGGTTAGCTCTATCATAAGAAGGAAAATTTGAGTTCCATTTGATATCTTATTTGGTACGCTATGATATGGTCTACTTAGATTATGAGAAACTATATTTTGTTTCAGGGCGTTCCTTTTTACTTCACTAGCACACTAGAAATCTAGAATTGATTAAGGTTGGATCGTAGACATGCTTTAAGGGAAAAATAAGTAGTGTTTCAATGCTCCTTTTCTGATTGGTGTACTAATCCTATAACTTGTCTCTTATCCTTCTGATTTGGTCTTATAAAACTCTTGTACATGAGTTAGAGTATCCCTTGTACTGTGTTTTTAAATAAATTTTGCTTATATAAAATAAAATAAGAGAGTACTACAAGTGATAAAAAGTTTCTTTATTAATTAGTAGTTACTACACTCCATCTGTGTAAGTGGAAACTTTTATTTTTCTTTTTTATTGGCATTATGTAATTCCTAGATTTTCACAATTGTGGCATGTTCCAACCAAGGCAACATACAAGCAAGCTAGATTTGGTGTTAATAGAATAAATCATATCCACATTCCACAGATGCATAACCTCTATAAGGATGCTATTTCAAAATTGTCTTGGACATACCTGTTTTCATAAGGGCATGCAATCTTAACTGGAGGTTTCTGGTTCGAGCAGAGGGAGATTCATTTAGATCTACTTCTTTCGGGTTGCCATTTTTTCCCTTCAAAGCCGATGAATATGCGTTCAACGATGATGAATCTGCTTCAGCATTCTCAATGGCTACCCTAGCCTCAGCAGGAAACAACAGCCGAGCAAATGCAACTGCACATATGGAGCATGTTAATTTCATGTCCATAGGCTTCCAAATTTAAAAGCATCATGCAAATATAGTTTTGTTGTGGCTATGATGCATGCATATTCCTAAAGTAAAATAACAGCTTACTGGTATTAACTATGCATTTGTAATTAATAAGTTACCATTACTACTGTAATTAGGAGGATTTGATTGTGCACAGATTTATTCCCGATTTGGAATAGTCTCATTAAAGTTTATATATTTGTATCAATCTATGTATTTTTCTGAACAATGGAAAATAATTTTCTGGATTTTACCCTTTCAACTTTCCAACACAACTAAAAGGTCCAAAACCCAATATTCATAGAAACAAAGTGACCTAGACAAGAGAATGCCCTACCTCTATCTTCAAGGTAATCCAGTCTCATGTGCAAATCATCAGCTGTTAACTGTGATGAAACAGACATATTCACAGTCATAGAATTTCTTCTCATCTCCCTCTCCAGGACATCAACACAGAGCCTGTCCTTGTTAGATTCCTTACACTGCACTGTTTTCTCATGATAATCCTTGCATCTTGTCAACCTCTGACAAATTGCAAGAGCGGTTTGTCCATCTGGAGTGGTATCTGATGCATGTGCCCCTTTCTTCAATAGTGCTACCAAAATGGATGGATCCTTTCGCCTTGCAGCCACATGAAGAACTGTGTATCCTCGGGAATTTCTATGAAGAATATCAGCCATGCCTAGACTAAGAACTTCTTGAATAACCTTAGAATCACAATAGGCACAAGCATAGTGCAGGGCATATGCATCATCTAGAGTGACACTAGACTCATTTAGAAGAAGCTTCAGTAGCTCAACATCATCAGAGTCCAATGCCTTGTGGATTCTCCTGATACTCTTTTCATTCAAGGACTCCACTTCCATTGCATTAGGTGTGGATTCTGGCTGAAATGGGAGTCGGAGTGATTTGATTTCAGTCATAACTTCATGAGGGAGCTCTTTTTCCAAAGATGTGTTGTCAAAGTCAGACCTTGCTACTCTCTGAATGCACTGAGAGAGAAGCTGGTCTAGTTGACAGTTGAAAGCAGCCATAAGAATAGGAATGACATCTTCAACAAGAGCCTTCTCAACAAAATTTAGGAGATGCCGCTGCATCAGTAAAGAGATATTTACATTAGATTTGTTAAGCAAAAGATGTCTGTCTTTTTTTCTTGGTGATAATAGAGAAACATAGAAGTAACAGAGAATGTAATATAGGATCTAAATATCATCCTCAAGATATATGTTAGAAGTTAAAAGCAGCAGTGAAAAATCAAAAGAGCTTAGTGGACAAAGGTACATAATGTAGTCACAAGTGTGCATATGTGTGTGCAGTTAGGCTAGGTGTACATCTATTTCAAAATTTGTTCACTAGGCACATAGATAAAGTGTGGAACACATTAAGAAAGACACACATGTAAGTTGGAAACAATTTCCAAAACTTGCCAAATGTACAATGTTTATCTGCTTTTAGTCTTAGGTAAACATTGGGAATACTTTTAACGGGTAGTACGGAAATATAAGGTGGGTTGAATGGTTAAGGGAGAAGGGAAGTGGGGGAAACGTCACGGGTTCGATCCCCTCTACTAACAAAACTAACATTCTAACAACTAACATTTTCCGATGAAAAAAAAAAAACTTTAACTGGTAGTATTTCTGTGTTATTCCGCCCAGAATGATTTTGTAGAATTGCTCTGAATTTGTCACATTTATTCTCTTTCACGCAAAAAATTAGTAATAAGAATAAGGAAGAAGAACTAAAAATGACAACCAAAATACCTGAAAAAGTAAAACCAGCTCTTTCATCTGAAAAGTAGCAGAAGCATACATCAGCTCTAAGGCATAATTGATGGCAGGGCGGCATGCTACATGGATACATGTTTCATCAACACATGTTGTCTCTTCTGTTGGTGAAGCCTTTAGCCTTCCAGTATACAGATAGTACAATAACACTTGGAAAGCTTCATATCCAACTGTGCCATATGGCACCAAATCTGACATGAGATACCTTGGTTTTCCTTCCTTCCCTGATCCATCAGTCCCTTTCTTAAAAAGCTCATGAAAAAACAGACTACGCGATGCCAATATACAGCGATGTATACCCACAGGGATGTCCTCAACAAGAATCTCAGCATCACTATAATCATACTCAGCCTCAATCAATAGCTTCTCAAGGCTTCCACTGAGCTTATTCAGACTCAAAATTTCAATACTTGCCCCATGCTCATTGCTCGTGGTGGAAGACACGTTGTGATTACTAGAACCATGTGACAGGTGAGATGATACGAAACTCAAGGATGATGATGAATCAAATGAGTTATCCATGACCCCAAATATACGAGATTCCAATTGAGTCAAAGCACTGTTTGACTAAATTTAGAAGCAAAAGAAGAAATTAAACCCCTTTAAGTACCCATCTCAATTGAAAAGCTAGCTAACACAATCTATAACTAAACAAACTAAGCTCAAATTAAATAAACAAAATTGAGAAAGGTCACTGTTTCGCCAACCACAAGACCAAAGTCACTTGCAAGTCAAGCAACAAAACTCAGATTCCCAGAAGCAAAAACTGAGATGATTTTTCATTTGGGGATGAGTCATCAAATAAATTGAGGCATGAGAGCAAAAAAGTTTGAACTTTTAGAACTTAACTGACATGGGAAAGATGTTAAGAGCAAAAGAAGAAGAATAAATATTACATAAAGGGTGTTACCCTTTGAGTTAAGACTTAAGAGGGAAGATGAACTCAACAGCAGCTTGAGAGAATGAACCAGGGGCGAATCTTGAGTAAGAGACTCTTGGAAGAGGCTTCAAAACCCTGCAGAAAAAGAAGAAAAAGAAGAAGAAACTGAAGAAGATGGCTAGTTTAACATCAAGAATGCTCAAGTTCTTTGAACCAAAGAAGCGAAGACTTGAAATCGAGAGAGAAAGAGAACCAATGAACAAAGGTTGACCAACGACTGGAAAGAGAAGATATGGGAAAGCACCCTTGAGAGATGATGCTCGGTAACCGAGACTCCCTGTGTTCTTGAAGGGAAATAAAACGCAAGCTACAGGTTGATTGTTCTGTCTTTTTCTCTTTTTATTATTCTATCTCAAATTTCTCGTCTTGTTAGCATGACCCAAAGTCTAATAAATATTGTGACCATGTCCCTAGTTTTCATGTTTCAGCACAATTATTAATGCATGTACAAAACATGTGATTGGAGGAGGAAAAGTAGTTAGGGAATTTAAGCATAAAAAGTTAGTACATTCGTGAATGACTTAATCTCTAGCACATCTTTGTTCATTTAATTCATATTCAAAACGACAAATTTATATCAAGTGTATTTTTGTGTTATTTTTTTATATTAAAATTGGAGTTTTATTTTAATAATTTATGTTGTGTTAATTTATTTTTCAAATTGAAGTTTTATCTCAATAATTTATAATCATATTTAATGAAAATTTTATTTATAGTAAAATTCTAATTGAAAACAACACTTAAATATTTTATTTTACATTAAAATTTAAATGAGTTGGATTTTGAATGTTCACCATGTCTAATTATTTAAGCTGCATTGAAATTTTGTCATGTTCAAGGTGCTTCTCTTAATAAGATGAAAATTGTGTGATATATTTTTTTTT
Organism: Glycine latifolia; assembly: GCA_013407115.1. Lineage (NCBI taxonomy): Eukaryota > Viridiplantae > Streptophyta > Magnoliopsida > Fabales > Fabaceae > Glycine > Glycine latifolia. The sequence continues at coordinate 2,624,139 of CM023954.1, forward strand.
TTTTACCAATTTCCTAATGCAGTGCACCTGTAAGGCTGTAACTTATACAAAACGCAAAGGATCAGTATGCACATTAACCGCATTTATCTTTTTTCTCTTTTCGGCAAATGGTGCTATATTCCGATTTATGAGAGTGAAATTATAGAAACAAAGTTTGGAAAGAAAGATGCGATAGGATATTGAAATATTGTATTGGCCAAAATAGGAAATCGCTCTGCTAAAGGGACAGTAAAAACTTTAATTACTGCTACAGACTACAGTAATGTAGATATCATCAGCTTTCTGAGAGCAAGTGGGTCCCACGTAAATTTGTTTGTTTTGGATAAGGATTTCAGATTTTCAGTGCAGTTCTACGTTCCAGATCATCCTAAAATGAACGTGCTAAATTGCTAATAACAATTTCAAAAAGGAATATTGAAAATTGCAGATTCTCCAACACAACGAACACATTTAATTCCGTGCAGATAGCATCGTTTGTTCGATTGGAATTTAGGTGTATTAAATTCTAGGAGGGGGTAGTTTCAGTTTTCGCATTTACTTTTTTTTTTTTTACAAATTTAATCATCATTGACCGTACAAAATCTAAACATATGTCAAAC
>CM023954.1:2624747-2755246 GCA_013407115.1 Glycine latifolia
ATATATATATATATATATATATATATATATATATATATATATATATATATATATGTATGTTGGAGAATCCTTGAAGGCTTGAACTAAATTCGAATCTTGGTTCTTAAAATTGAGATAATTTCTAAATTTTGATTTTTATGTATATTGTTTTATTCTTTTTTTATACCTCTCCAACGTTTATAACCATTTATGTAATGCATAAAGTACTTATTTGTTTTTCATTAAATTTCCTGTCGCTGCTGTCACATTCATGCCACTAAGGTGGTTGGTATAGATTTTTCTGAAGAATATGAAAGAAATGGTTCATCATCCTGAAGTTTTCTTAATTATCATTTGAAACAAATAAAAGAACATTGAATATTTTGATAAATTAAAAATCTTAATACTTTATTCCTTGAATGAATAGTTAAGGTTTTAAAATATGTGGTATATATATGACTTCTTATAAATTCATCACATATAAATAAACAGTTAAGTTAATGGTAGAAATTGGAATAGATGCATAAAGATTAGGGTCAATCTTATTATTATTTGTTTGATACAAGTGGGAACCAGCGTAGTAATACGGGTACGATGAAAGAAGACATTAATTTCAATTGTTCTTTTGTTTGGTATTGAGGGGAAAAAGGATGAATAAAAAGAATGTGGAATTCATTGTTATAGTAATCTGTCCATTTTGGTTGGGAGGGAGAAAGGAGGAAAAAAGGATAACTATTTTTTTTTTAACTTTTATGTTTATTTTCTTTATTACGAATATTTATCTTTTTACGGAAGAGAAAAGAAAGTTATTTTTATTTAAACAAAAATAACAATCTCTAAAAGGATATTTATTATCTAATAATCAAGTTATTTTTGTTTTAAAAAAATAAATTTTAATCTATACAAGGATATCTATTATCTAATAATCACTTGGTTCTTATAAATAAGATTCATTTAATTAAATAAACAAATACACAACGGAGTATATATATTTAACAAGTAGAATTTCAATAGTTTTTTTATAATGTTTACAATCCAATCCTATCCTATATATGCTTCCAGCGATCTTAGAAGAAAGAAGATATTATCAGAACGAACGATGAAAAAGCCACGTGGCTAAATCGCAGGTGGCTTAGCAGCGTGAGCGAAGATAAACTCCAACGCAGCGGAACACATCTCTTCCAAGGGGACATTGGCGGTTGTATCCACGACGAGCTTTGGCACGTCACCAACGTCGTACTCCGTACACCCTCCGTACTCTTCCAGAAGCTTCTCCAGTTCCTCCCACGTCCCCGGCTTGTGTCCACCTCCACCTCCGAGGCGGGCGGAGGCGGTTGAGGTGGCGCGGCGGGAGAGCGGGGAGTCGAGGAGGACTGAGGCCGTGGCGGAGCTGCGTGGAGAGCCACACCACACACCAATTGGATATTTGGATGCTTATCCTTCTATTCACATCAGTGCTGCTAATGTTCTAGAATTTCTGATTGAAAATTCACTAATCAAAATCAAAAGGGATTCACTTGCTAACTATACTTCTAATAATTATTGTCCATAAGAAATTCATCAAAGAACTAAAAGAATAAGATATTTACAGTCAAAATTATATGAAAGTGTTAAAAAAAATATGATTAATATAATTTTATGTATGTCAATAAAAAACCTTTCTTTTCTTTAACTACTTTAACTATTATCTTGATAATACTGATTTGCATTTCCCTTTAATATAACTACTATTTAACCTCCTAATTCCTAAACTGAACATCTCTCTTAAATATTTATAAAGTAAATCAACTTTTCTCTTTTAAAATTAATTTATACATTCCATCTTTGAAAGAAACTAAGTAAAATATGTGTTTTATAAAAAATAAGTGTATAATTTGTTTTATATTATGCAAAAAAATTCAACTTATTCACTTTCTTATTTTCTTACTGCTTATTATAAAGTTCAAATAACCAATTTATCAGATTAAGTAATTTGATTAAATTACCTGAGAGCGTTAAATTTGTCTTAAAATACTTCTTTTTTCTTCATAAAATTATTCGTATGAACAAAACTAACACACATTTAATGAATTGTGTTTCTCTCCATACCATGTCATTTTAGGACGGACTTTAATAGAAGATATTTTTGTAAAAAACTAATGAATTCACCAAAAAATTCAGATTGCACCTTATAAAAAAAATTTAAGCTATATTTTTAATTTGAACCTTCTAATAACGACTAGATGAAGTATGTGATAGGTGTTTAAAACAGAATTTTATTAAACATAATAGTTTTTTCAAACAAATGTAAATTTAATCGTTAAATTGCACAATATTGTTTTGATGAAAATATATATTAAATTTTAAAAAATGAAACACTTATATAAATATAATTTCATATTTAATATTTATTTTCAAAATATTATACATTAAAGTAAAATTAATTATTAAAATGTTGATCAGTTTTTAATTTTCTTGATTTTTATAAACTTCATATATTGAATAAAAATGATCAATTCAAAGGTTTTGTTAGTAAAACTTTATGTTTATAAACACAATGATTCCACAAAATAAGTTCATTAATATTTACTCTTGTTTGAAAATATATGTAATTGGAATTTAATATATATTTATTTTATTATATTATTGTTTGCAGGACTTGTACACTTTTTGTGTGTAATATACTAGTCATGACTTTTATGAGTAATATTTACACATTCAATTAATCAATTAGTTGTAGCATGTCTGTTTCAAAAACAAAAAAAACAAAAAAAAAATAGTTGTAGCATGTGGGCTTGTAGCCACACATCGTTTTTGGTATATATGAAACTTATTCCTATAGCATTCTTCCTATTTTATTATTCATATAGCGAGCCTTCGATTAAGTGTATGTTGGATATATTTGTGTTGAAGCTACATCGATTATTTTTTTCACGGTTATAATTTGTTGCTTCTAATTTTTCAATTATCCACCACCACTTTTGCTGTTGGATTAGTATATATCTTTAAGTATATATGAGTGTTTTTCAAATGTTCATAACAACAAACATGACATGTGTTAAAGCACGTGTACTATACTAGTGTAGGTTGATATAATACAGTTTCTTTTTTGTGCTACAGCACAATATTTTATCTGATACCATAAATAAATCATAATTTTTTTTGTTGGTATAAGGCAGCCAGCTAAGAATTGAAAATGCAGAGTGATGAATACCTTCTTGTGATGTTTAGTCTGTTGTTGGGGGAAGTATTTGTATTCTAAAGTTTAAACTTCGAAATATGCCATTGTCTCTTACTTTGTTAAAGTAAAAAAAAAAAATGATAATGTGATGGTAATGTTATAGATAATTTGGTCCTAATATCAATGTTTTGAGAGACTTCGGTGTGCCTCAAAATTCCATCTGGGTTCCCATTTAAGAAACATTCAAAATTTGAGAAAAATGTAAAATTGGCTAAGGAGATGGGGCTTGATCATGTGAAAGCATCTTTTGTCTTTGTTATCCATGTGCTTATCAATTTGACAAGAGAGCAAAGTGGGGAATTCAGATTAGAGGCCTGCAAGAAGTAGGACTGATCTCACGAAATCTCTTTTTCAGTGTTCGAAGTTGTTGTTTGCAAGCATACTCTACTGCATGCTAAAGCATGTGGAGGGGACCAATAACTGGAGTACATTTCCATCAAATCAAATTTCATTGCATTGTGTTAGCATTTAATTAAGCACTTCTGATATATAATTATGATGTTCAAGTTTACCTTACTATATAGCTGTTGCTACCTAATTGAAACAATACCTTATTTGTTGTCTCTGTCTTGACTAATGAAGAATCATAGAATAAGTTATTGTTTCAATTTAGGTTTAGACGTTTTATTTCTATGGACTATATGCAGTGGTGGATCCAAAAAAATAATCAATGGGGACACTCAATAAGTTCAAACGAACTTGTCTTTTGTTGTTGCTAACGTCGACACATCGCCGTCAATGGAGAACGGGTGCGACTGGCCTTTGGCTCTGGAACCTGGGCTCTGGCTCTGGCCTTCGATGATGTGGTGTGTGGCTGTAGCTGTGACGCAACGTGGTGTGCAACTGATGATTATGTTGGGGGAGGAGGTTTGCGAGGTGCGGCTATGAGACGAAGGGCACGAAGGACAAAGGGGGGACACTTGTGAAAAATTGATTATAAGGACATTTTCGTAACTTCACCTAAAAAATTAAGGGGAGACACTTGCGTTCCTTCTCCTTAATGTGGTTCTGTCCATGACTATGTGCCTTGTGTCAATTTTATCTTTATTATTATTAGTTATTAATTATTAATAGGAATGTTATCTATATTAGATTTGTTGTTATATAGTAAAGAAAAATGTTTAATTGATACTCATGCTATAAGACACCTAGAAAAGAAAAAAATATAAATATCATAAAATTTTATGATGCGATAAAAAAATAAAAAATAAATGAACGATTTAAACTATTCTTGTCTAATGCTCATCCTTCATATATCATTAAGAGGAACATCTAAGACTATATGTTCCCCAAGCTCCAAATAGGAGAAAACCTTGATTAATTAATGTTGGTTATGTACACTAATGACTTGGATGCTAGTATCACAGAGTACTGTTGTTTATAACACCAATTTTTTCCACCAAGTCTAAGTGCAGATTTGAAACTTTCATTTTTATCACACATATATAGAATGATGACTTTACAATTTCAACGTGAAATTAACTTAGATTCATGAAAACTTTGTGTACACATAATAATAATAATACTAAAAAGCGTGACATGAGCGGGTTTTTTTTTACGACGTGTAGGCTTAATTACCATGAACATCATTATTCCTTGGTTCACATGATAAGGCAATTGTCATTATAAGGTAATCGATTTATATTGTATATAGCACATACCTTGCTTGAGCACGACGTTTTGTAACCTAGGAAGCATGAAATTAACTCTTGTCCCCTCACAACTCTCGTTTTCTTCCAACAACAGATTTCCCCATTTTCCGCAACTTTCAAGAGTTTTCTGCACTCAAACACTCAACGGGTTAACCAATGCAGCATAACTCTCGTTTCTTAGTTTCAATCACACATATCTCACTTTCAACAACGGTTACTGAATACTGATATTATCTTTATGCGTAAATAAATGCTTCAATTTTTAAATGGATTTTATATTTATGAAAAATGTATTATAAAGGAATAGGTTTGAAATTTTACTTGCTAAGTCACTACAAGTAAAATAATAAAATGATGTTATATTTTAATAAAAATAAATATTTTTTAATAAAATGTTTTATGCTTTTGTTTACTTAATAATCAATATTTTTTTATTTACATATGACATAGTCGACATATAATTATGTTCCTTAAGTATATGTTTAAGAATTCGATCTACATGTTTGTGTATAAAAGACATTTATCAAACAATAAAAAAAATCTATTGAAACAATTCAATTTTTAATAAATCTAGTATCTTAAAAGATTAATTATTAATTCTTGTTAATATTTTAAATAAATTCCAATATCTTAAATTATTAGTTATTAACTTTTTTCTGGAACTGGAAATACTCTGAATTCACCCAACCAATGCTTTACTGGGGCATGTTCGCATTTGTTAGTTCATGATACAATTAATGCCATATAAACAACGTTTTATAAATGCCAAAAAAAATGTGCAAAATGAATTTTTTAGGAGTACATTAAATGAAATTGAATTAAGTAGTTAGCCCTATTAAATTGAAAGTTTTGGTCAATAAATAATTCTTATAGTACCTGAAAAGTGAAAACATATCAGTAGTTGTCTGTTTATTCAATTAATCAAAGAACCTAAGCTCGCAAAATTGAGAACTGACTTCTTAATATAAGTTGATACTAAACTTGAAAAATCTGTAAACCGAATCTGTCATTTTTAGTTTTAATTTTAAATTAAAAATATCTCCAAACCAACCCTCTTATAAATAAGACTAATGTTGTACACAGTATCTTCTTGTTAATTATCCCAACATTTCATTAAAAAATAAATGTATTTAACACCTCAAAAATATAAAAAATATTTAACAATTTCTTCATTAAATAAATAATCAGCCAATTATCGAATTTTCAGAATTTCAAAAACATTTTTATTTATTAAAAATTAGTAGAAGAAAAAATAAATTATACACTAACATAAAGTAATTATTCATCATTTTAGTGAACTTTTATTTAAAAGTCATATTAATAATGACTTGTAATTTTTTTATCCTTAAGAATAATAAAAAAATTATAATATAATTCATGCATTTTATTTTAATAAGTTAATTAAATTCCTGATAGTGACTTAATTTTATAAATCACCGTTAAACACAAGCTAGAAACATGAAATTGGAACCAAGTACCCAACATAATAAATGAGATAGATTTAATTTAATTTAAAAAAGATCTACTCCATATTTGACACGTAATAATTGAAAATGATTGATGAAAGCGATTGAATACTGAGTTAGCTACAAGTTAGAGTGGAACTAATTTTGTTTTTCATTATTTATTTATTTTTTTTAAAAAAAAGGAAGAAGAATTGAGAAAGTGTATAAAAGACGCGGGGTGCCAACCATATTTCTTCCTATCTGCCATCTTCCTCCGTAGCCTCACCTCTTCCAATCCCAATCCCAATCCCAATCCCAATCCCAATCCGATCCAAACATGTTAGGGTTTTCAGTGTTCAAATTTCCCCTTCCCATTTCTTCAATCAACATAACTCATGCAGCATGATTCCACCACCTTCACCACTTTCAACTCCAAATTTCCTTACAAACGCACTCACCACCCAACCGATCGCATTTCTTCCCTTCGCCAAACTCACGCCTATTCACCCTTCCTCGGTACTTCACTTCGTTCCTTTTTGTCTCGAGTGCTGCTAAAGCTCAAACGATTCGAGTGTTTTTTTTTTTTTTTTTTAGTTCGTGAAGAGATTTTACTCTCTGAAGTTTGGTGTAATTTTTTTGTTTGTTTGTTTGTTGCTGTCGCTGAACTTACGCCAATGAGTTCTCTGTGTGGGTGAAGTGCAAATAGTTGGTGCTTTGAAGATCCCGCAAGGATTTCAATCCCTCTTGATCAAGTCAAGTGGTTGCGATTATATGAACTTGGTTGGGTGCTGGTTTGGTGTGGAAAATTAGAACCCTATTTGAATTGCATTTGGTGAACTTCAATTCTTAAATGATTTAAGATTTTCCCCCATTTTTTTATTATTTTTTACTGTCTTTTGTCAGCTTCACATTAACTTTAGTAGTAACTTATTTGATTTTCTGGAGTGGTAACTGGTTAGGCTTGATATTAATGGATAAATTTTTTATTACTGATATTTAGGTTTAAAGGGAATTGGTATATCATTTCTCTCTTACCCTCTCCGGATTGATAATTTATTTCCTGTAAGTATTAATAATTGAATTTAGCATATGTTGGTTTGGTTGGTGGATCTCTGGTAGTGTTGTTAGTTGTTATTAACATTGCTGGATAGCAACATTTGGAAATTGGAATCGACCTTTGGGTGAAAATTGGGTATGTATGTGCACAGGATATGAAGCATTTCTTGTCTTGTTGATTGATTTCAGAGGTTTTGGAGTAAAGAGGAAGAGTGTTATGGCAATTCGACTTGTATGCGAACAAACTTTTTGGTGTCTTTGTTGGATGCTGAATGTTTGAATTTTCTGTTGGATGTTCTTACCTTTTTAGAGATGATTTGGCATAAGATTGCTTTGAATGAGAGATATTAGCAGTTTTATTTAATTTTGGATGTGGACTATCCTTTTCTGCAAGGAGGATACCCTATCCTCCAAATTCCTTGTATTTCTTCTTTCCTTATATATGAACCTTCTGGCTTTTCCATAAGAAAGTTTTGATTAATTATCTGATGTCCTTGTCTCTTTGGCACACAATAAGGATTCATCTTTGGCTTTTAGTTTTTAAACATCTTGTCTTCAAACTTGTATATATTCATATAACAGGAGACAAGTGTAAAGGCAGAAAGGTTGTAAAATCTTCAAAAGATTTCTCATTCAAGGGGTGGTGTTGCAATGTTAGCTTCTAAAGAAATGATGAAATTCAAATCCTACCAGAACCGGGCTAATTTGTTCGTGAAGGAATATTTGTTAGCAGACCCTCTGATTCCATATACTTCTATTATTGGTGGTATTTTTGCTTGCAAGATGGTATGTTGTATTAAATTTTATCCTCATTCTATTTTCTAAAGTATTTCACCTGACTTAAGAGCTTTTAAGATTACTGCTATTTATTATTTTTATTTTACATTTATCTCTAAATATTTCCTGTTTTTCCAGGTCTATGATCTTACTCAGCTTTTTAGCACTGTTCACTTTAAGAGCTATTCCAGCCTCACTAGAATCCAACGTGTTGAGTGGAATAATCGGTGAGTGAATGTTTTCATTTGGTGGAATGTTTCTTAATTTGTTTCTGACAAGATAATATGTTTACATTTTGTTTCCTATTATTTGTGCAGTTCTATGTCAACAATTCATGCTATTTTCATAACAACTATGTCGTTGTACTTGGTGTTTTGCTCAAATCTATATTCTGACAACCAGTCGTCCGAACTTATTACATTTCGAAGCTCTTCATCATCTACCTTTGCTCTGGGGGTAAGAATGAAGTGGACTCTTTACAATTTGTTTCCCTTTTCTCTTCCTCTTTGTGATTTATCTCTGCAGGTCACCATTATGATAAACAATAATGAATAATCACAAATAATTGTCTCACTTCACTGTGGAGTACATGTCAATAAATCTAGTCACCTAACCAATAGAATGAAGGGATGGATCATGGAGTTCATTTTTATTTTAATCTATGACTCTGCCAAGTGGGGTTAGATATTATTAGCATCATCTTGATCACTGACTTTTTGCCATATATATTTTCTGATATTGTAGTGAATGCCATGATGAAGTGGAGTTCCAAAAAGTATGAGATAATATACATAAGATTTATTTTGGAGATTTTGGTGGGCTTTTCATGGTTTGACATTTGTATGATGGAGATATATTGTAAGTTGAGTCTGAATCCCTAGATATACTGGAAGTTAAATTTGGAGATCACCCATGCCTTGTTATGAAAGCACGACAGACCTAGATGAAATCATAGGCTGCCAGGGTAAAAGAAAAATAATATTTTATGAAAATTATTATAAGTATATACGATAAGCAAGTAGGTAATGTTAACTTCCATGAAGTAGAGGATTGTCTTTTGTATTCCATGAAGTGATAATGGAATCCAGCATGGAGATTTAAGGTATTACGAATGTTTCTTAGAGGAAGCCACTACTAGGAAGGTTTTTTGTATAATGATCAATGCAAACACCCAAGACTTGATCAGTAAGATAGTAGTGATGAAATGCTATTTGCCTTCAGCTGCATTTAACTTGCTGCTTGATTTTCATAATTTGTTTTCTTCTGAAAGATTTGATTAAGAAAGAAAAGCAAGATAAATAGATTCCCATATGTTTTACATTGTCCACTTTTTTTTAACTTTAAAGCATTCTGCAATTGCTCTTCAGACCTGCATACTTCCTAGAGTAATGTAATCTATTTGATCATTTAAGTACAAAATGACAATTTTTTATTAGCGTGAACCATATGTTGATACAGAGTGTGTGATTAATGCAATTGGCATAATGGTTGGATCCTAGATTGAATAAGTTAGACTGAAATGTTACCAATTTATCATCATTTCTTTATGTGTGTGTAGCCATATTGTCGAGCATGTTAACAAATAATATTGACATAATATATTAACTAAATCACTCTTCTCATTTTTCTGAGTATCTATACTTCTGCTACTTTCCTTTTAGTAATTCTTCTTTATGTTGCTAGTCATGATTTACATCAAATTTGGACTTGTTATTCCCTTGATTTTCCTGATACATCCAATGATAACAAAAAGTGTATATCTTATGTTTATAGATCATTATATTATGAGCTGCAACACATTTTTGTTTTTATCTGGTCATGAAATTTGTATTATGTTTTAATTTTTAATGTGACAGGTGTCTGTTGGTTACTTCATCGCTGACCTTGGGATGATATTTTGGTTTTTTCCTTCTCTTGGTGGATATGAGTATGTAAGGATCATATCTTTTGACTTGCATAGTTTAAACCAATCTAACCTTGATCATCTGAACTCTCTTATTCAATTTTAAGATATTCCACTTGATTATGGCAAGATTTTGGTTTCCTTCCTTTTTCACCCTATTTGGTTGTAAATATGAATTTAACATGACTTCATATTAACATTGATTCAGGTGATTCATCATTTGCTTTCTTTAGTAGCAGTAGCGTTTTCAATGTTGAGCGGGGAGGGTCAGCTATACACATACATGGTCCTGATCTCTGAGACAACAACTCCTGGGATCAACTTGAGATGGTAATCTTGCACCTAAATATGCACTCTATATGTCATGTAATTTATTTACTAATGCAGATACTGTGTTTGTGAAGGTATCTTGATGCAGCTGGAATGAAGAAGTCAAAAGCTTATCTCATCAATGGGGTTGTGATATTCATTGCTTGGCTGGTGGGTCAAGTCATTGCAGTTTGAAATATATTGTCACTCATTTATGGTGTTATTTGTGGAATCATTGTGAATTGCATATCATATTAAGTATATAGAAATCTCATCCGTGCCATCTAGGACATGCTAACTGAAATGGTCTTTCTGCAGGTTGCCAGAATACTTTTGTTTGTTTACATGTTTTACCATGTCTACTTGCACTTTGACCAGGTAATAACTACTGACTGAATTTAAGAATTGTCTGGTATGTGGTGCTTTGCTGCAAGCAGATCTTAATATTGAATTTTTGGCCTTTTAAGATGGCTAATAATGTTTTGTTGCCCTTCTGTTGGATGTATTTGTTGCCAACAAGATCACTTTTTGAACTTGCATGTATGTGTGTTTGGGTGCATGGATCAGCAATTCCCTTGGTTTGGTTATGTTCAAATTGTGAAGAAATTTTAAAAATTTTGTGTGGGTCCCACACCTTTTCTACACTACTTTAATTTAAATATTTCTTCTCAATTCTCTTCCCTTCCCTTTCATTCCACACAACCAAACTCATCATTAGTGTGGTAGTCTGTGTACATTTACGCTTATATATACTTACCTACCAATACCTCTACATAATAAGATTGAATTGGTAGAACTTGTTCCAACAAATTTACAATTTGACTCCTTGTTTGCTAAACCAAATGTTGTCATAGTAGATCCATCATGTCAACTAGTTTAGTCATGAAATGTTCATCCCATAAGATTGTTAAAAATACACCTGTATGTGATAGGGATAGGGAGTGGTTTATTGTGAGGTATGAGAGTTGTGAATAATGATTGTTGCATTTTACGTGCGTAGTCAAGGGGAATGTGTAATGTCTTCATTTTTGTAATAAATGTTTTAGACTTTAGTCTTGCATGGAAATCTTAAAAATGGTTTATTTCTTTCTAATTTCTGGTCAAGCAAAGTCTACTTTATCAAGCTTAGGATCTCAAGTCATTGTTCAATTATTCATTCAACAGATTGAGCAGATGCACGCGTTTGGACAAGTGTTAGTTATTGTTGTGCCGCTGGCGCTATCAGTTATGAACTTGATTTGGTTTTCAAAAATTATCAAAGGGTTGAGGAAGACGTTGGCGAAGAGGCAGTGAAAATTCTGCTTAGTGATATTATTTCAGAAAAATGATATACAGGTCAATGATGTGTAGTGAAAAATGTAACAGAACAGAAACAATTGAAAGTGTTTGGATCCCCTGTGGATCCGAACTTGTACAAAGATGTTCATTCTGCCTTTTTTCTTCCTATTAATGTACATTTATTAGTTTAATTTTAATATATTGTTCAATGCAAAGTATTTCGTTCCATTTGTTTGGCAGGAGAAATTATCATGTGATTCGGGAATTTGTGGTCAATCTTCATGTGATATATAACAAGATCATGGACACCACGGTATTTAATTTCTGGTTTGCCGAGGAAATGCAGTATTATATGTGGTAGCAACTAGCAAGTGTACCATGCAATGATGGATAATAAATATCCAAATAAGTACACTTGGCCTCTTTCTCCCTCTTATGGAAAAAAAATTTAATCCTAATCAATCGATTTTATCGAGAGAAAGATTACTTTTTTAGGTGAGTGAAGTTTAGCCTATAGGGATTATCTTGATAAATGAAATTTCATTTTAAGGAGTGGCTTTCGGAGTTAATATACCTGATTTAAACAATTATTTCAATTATGAATTACATACTTTTATAAGTTTTATTTTATATCTGCACGGGTCAGTTTTCTTTTTCATGAAAAATATGCTTTTAATTTGAAAAAAAATACTTATATAAAATTTTAGTATGTTTGTCAAAGTTTTTCTTTTCAAAAATTATAATCAATAAAATATATTTTATAATATTAAAAAAAAGATTTTAAAAATAAACTACTTTATACAGAATTTTAAAATTACTATTTTTTTTTTAAGTTTCAACATACGGGCCTTAGTTGTTTAGATAGTTAGCAACTTAGCATTATAAAGTTGTGACTTACATAGTTTAGTTGTTTAGATAGTTAGCAACTTAGCATTATAAAGTTGTGACTTACATAGTTTACTTTTATATTATAAATTAAAATACACAATTTAAAAAGAGAAATTATTATTTTCTTCACTTTTCAATTTTTTAAAAAAATATGTGTTCCTTTCTATCCTTTTAATGTGTATTTCACTTATTATCTCTATAATTACTCAAAATTTTCTCTCCATTATCTTAAACTTCCTTTCTTTTATTTTTATTTTTCTATTTATCATTTTCAATCTATTTTCTTTTATTTTCATTCCTAAATTGATTTTTTAGAAATTATCAATAATGTAATATAATTTTATATTTTAATTTTACTTAAATCAATTATGATAAATTTAAAATATAATTTATATATTAGAAAATATTTATTTAGTATATTAATTTTGATTATTATCTTGTACCATTCACACACTGAAATTACTAGTTAAATGTGATGGGTTGAATCATGTTATAAATGTATGGTTAAACAATTTAACATTGATTCAATGGAAACAAAGGTCAAACAGTATGCAATTCAAAGTATCGTTATACCCTTTTTTTTCCTGCACGTGTCCAGAATATTTTTGAAATGTTAGACATAGAAATAATCACTTTGGCTTTCAACCGGTTTCATTGGTATGGGAGGTATCATCAAAGATCACTCTGATAATTAACCGAGTTTTTGGTTGCTATGGCTCTACAAAGTTATAAGATCAACATTGGGGATATCAGATTTGGATTGAAAAGAGGCTAAAAGATCATGTGTAACCTCTTTTTTTGTAGAGACCATATGCTCAAGTCGAATATGTCTATACATATATAGATAATAACGTTTATTGTTTAAGTATAATCACAAACCAGATAAAGTACTGGAGAGTGTGGAGACAACTGAACTTCGTCCAGCTTGCTAACTAATTAACTTTATTTTCCATGGAAAATGTACTTATCACAAATTTATAATCTGTTCAAAATGATTTTAAGCTTTTACAATTTTTGATATTTTATAAAATAAGAATAACATTATCATGTGTATGTGGGTTATTATAGCTAGATCGATCGATGGAAGTTTATCTTGATTCTATTTAGGAAATTATTGAACAAGAGAATACAACGTTCCATTTTATCAACTAATCGAACCCCATAGCACAACAAAAAGAAAATCCTTTGCTTGTGGAATTGGTTGTTCTATAGCTATATAGCCAATAATAAGCATGGAGTTTATGATTGATGGCGCTTATACTCATCACATGACCTTCGATGAAAGCATATAATTAATGCAGACAGCTGGATAGTTAGTTAAGAGAAATTATAATTAAAATCGCAAACGGAGGCTTTATTGATAAGGTAAAAAGGTAAAGGAGTTGCTACAATTGATACTTGGTCAAAGTATCATTAATTTCAAATGTGTTGTCTAGGATTGAAATTGACCACAATCTGCGTGTGATAACTCCTAGAAAATAATTATGCTGTTTTCTTTAAGATGCATAATATGATTGAATCTGAAAAGATGCATAATATGATTGAATCTGAAAAGATGCATAATTAATATGATATTTTCATTAAACTATATGCAAGTGATCAATCATAAGAAGAAAGTTGCTCCAACTCAACTTGATCGATCATGATCGTTAGATTTTAATTTCCATTAATTAATAAGCATGGTTTAAATTCTTGTATCATTATTGTTACAGAAAAAGAAAGAGAACCTTTTATTACGCCTAACAAGCCTAATACTGTAATAAAGAATACAATAATTAACTAACTATTAATTGTAAGTCCTTGCCTAAAAAGTTAACATGTAATTAAAACTAGTGTTACGCATGTGTAAGTAAATAAAAAGAATTAATACACATATTCAGATTGTTAGGTCTAAGTTTATGTAATTGTTTGCAAAAGACGGCGTAGAACTAGAATCAACGGAATGATTAGCAGCTGCAGTTGATGAAGAAAAATGCATTATCTCTTTGCTATTCTCACTTTGAATAATGGACATTAGAGGCGTGCTAAAGGAGAAAGATAGATCAGCAAAATTTTCTTCTTCATTTGACACATCATCACTAAGCAAGAGTCCACTTGACTGTGGTTCCTGCAAGTTCCGGAATATAGATTTTGAACAAAATATATATCTGTGAATAACATGTAATAAACATTTATATTCTTCTCTCTTTTTTTTTTTGTTTTGATAAAAATGTTAAATTTAATACGCTGTATTCAAATTCGTTTATTTAATCAAGAATAAAGAATGTAATTAGTTAGATCATGCAATATTTGTATACAAAGCGTATTTTCCACTTTGATATGTTAAATTTAAAACGCTGTATTCAATATTTACTCTTATGTCTGAAATAAACATATAAAAAAGCATTTTGTTGGGAAAAACATATAAATTAAAGTTAGTTTTTATTTTCTACGTTAATTGGGACTAAAATTTTATGTGCCAAGCAAGACCCATTCCACCTGTCCTATCTAACAATTTGAAGTAAGCTAAGTTTTTAATTTGAAATTTTGTATGTGCAACGCATGGAATAAACTACATGGACATTTTCTTCTTTCCGACAGTACGTATGGTAAAAAATTGTGTAATTTAATTATAAAACCATTAATAATAATAGAAGTCTAATTAATAAAGAAATAGACTTGTGAGGAAGTGTTTATGTGTCCAGGAATGTTTAATATTCAACTTTTAATACCGATAAAAAAAAAAGTTTAAGTATGTATATTTTTGCAGAGATATTTCAACGACTAGAAGAATCAATTCAATTACTAAATTGTCATCAAGACGACAACAACATAGGTTTTAATTTGAAACATTGCGTTTCATGCTTTTACAACATAAGATGATCAATGAAAAGTCGCAAAAAAAATTGGGGAGACGCCAAGTGATATCAATTTAGTTTAAAATAGTACCTGGTTTAGATCATAATCAGCTTCTTCCCGCTTCAGAATCCTGTTTACATATTTTCATAGTCATAAAGCAGTTCTTATATGTATATAAAACCTAATTCATTTCAAAAAGCTAATTCAAGGAGCATCATTTGCTTAAGTTTTATAAGAAGTATATTAACCACTTTTTTAGTTAATGTGATCGAGATATCTAACTATACTTTCCTCATGCCTAAAAAAGTTATTATAACCTAACCGGTATATACTATAGTTATTAATATAGTTATTATAACTATATTGGTAAATTTTTAAAAATTAATTAATTAAAAATTTATTTTTATTTATGAAAAAATTTATCTCATATTTTTCTTCTTTTAGAAATATTTTTAAAAAAGTTTACTCAAACAAACTCTTTATATATAATCATTAAAGGATTACCTTTCGGTTGGAGAAATTAAGCATATTTTGAAATCGATTGCCTTTCCTTCCAGCAACTGATCCACTGGTGCAATAATGGCATGTCCTTTCCTGTTTTTGTACATCTAACAAAACCCAAAATTTCTCTTGGATGGATGTAGGAAAACTCAATCATAAATTATATATACTAATTCAAAAATTAATTAATAGAAGAAAGGAAATAAATAATATAGATAGATAGATATATACACGTCAATAACATTATAATTCCCCAGCAGTGGTCTTGTGTTTGATCTCAATTAATATTTGGGTATAAAAAAATTCTTAAATCGGATTTCTGCTTTAATTTTTGATTTTACTCAGGATCTAGCTAATTTCTCACTTCTAAAATAATTAACAGGATACTGTATAGAAACCACAAAATATGAGTAGCCAGCCTAATGGCTCTGAGCTGACCTCTAGATAGCTAGTGAGGCTGCTTGATTAATTATTATTATTATTATTATTATTATTATTAAGTATGACTTGAATATTGAAACACACATTGTGCATGCCTTTTGTTGTCAAGATGAGAGAGAGCATTGAATTAATTTGACAGCTGTATAGAGCTGCATATTTGGCTGGTTTGATATTGTTACGCAATGAAACAAAAATCTTCTTTTACTATAATTTACAAGAGACATACGGGAGCATGTGTACCTAATTCTTGGTTAATTAAACAAGATGCACAAGATTATAATTTTTTTACTGTTTTTAATTTTTATGAAAAAAAAATATGTAACTAACTTAGATAGTTAATTGTATATAGATGTTTGTATTGTTATATACTACTATATAGTTCACAGTGCAGTGACTTATTATCATGTTCTCCATCAATTATGGTCTTTTTGGAAGAAGGCTCTATCTGCTTTGTTGTTTTGCTTTTCAGCAATAATTACTAATTATCAATGTATTAACTAGGTCTATATTATTTATTGTCCCATTTAATATAGATGGAAGAGAGATGTGACCTTAGGACTAACAACGGAGAATTAATAAATATATACGGACGTCCCATGACAATACTATCCTGTTATCATATCAGAAATATTTTAAGACTTAAATATTTTGTAATTTTATAATTTAGTATTCTTTTTATTTTTAGTTCTTATAAAATTAATTTTTAATTTTTAATTTTTACTTTTATGACATTTTAGATAATACTTTTTCATTGTTCAAAATGTTATATATCTAAAAGGTTTTAAGCAAACATAATTTATAAGGACTAAAAAGTACAAAAGTGGCTTTATAAGAATGAAAAACAAAAAAAAATTACTAAATTGAAAACAACAAAAATTTATTTAATATTTTAATTACATAATAATCTCTGCACGTTTGAGAACTATTTTACTAGTACTGTTAAGTGATGAAAGATATTGGTGCTAAATTAGCTACTATACGTATATTAATTGGATCTTCCTCCTGAGATGATCATCCTGAGTTTCCATTCACAAATAATAATAATAATAAGATTTGGACCACACGAGTAAGATATATATGCATACCTGAAGATGGCTTTTGATGTGAGCGATTCTCAGTCCTTTCACACGCATCTGCTGCAAAATTCGCTTTGGAGTTGCCTCTGCAAAACCATTTTGCTGGATTTATATATTTGCAGCTTAATTAAGCATCCCGATTCACAAACAGTTCCTTTCCTTACCACCTTAATTTAATTTGATATTTCATACACACACACAAGCTAGAGAAGCTTCATCTATGGATATATATTATGAACCAATAACTTTCTGCTATATACAAGCCATATATATGTGCTATTATAAATTATATTGCAAACACATATTAATTTTTCTCTTCTCAGATATTGTGGTATGCAATAAGAATTAGAAGATAAACAAGCAAACTCAAAGAAATCTAGAAATGAAACTCAGACATGCAAAAAATTGGCAGTCAACAAAGCATCAAGTTAAGGAGTCAAGGACAATTCTAAGGTTGGATCAGAAGAAATCAAAATGAAAGAATTTGATCGAAATCATCATCATTACTGGCCTCCTTCGATCAAACGGACTTTTGTATCCAATAACATAGGTTTTCATCATTAACTGATTTTGGGATATGCTTAATATACTATGCATATAATTTGCTATAAACACTAGCTAGAATTATAAATATCTTATATATTTGTTTACATGAAGGAAATTAAACTTACTTTGTTTTCCACCTAGACTTTCAATAGCTTCAACAAAGTGTTGATGAAGTTCAGGTGTCCACCGCAGGCGTGGAAGTTCAGATTTGTTGTATTTTCTTACACTGCTTCTCTCAGAGTTTTTTGTCATTTTTCTGTGCTTCACACTTTCACATATGTGATATATATGTATAGCTATAGTGAACCTCAACGCCAATAATAAGATTGATCTCACCTATATACAATATTTCAATATGAATACTGCAGCAACCTCCAAAAGTCAAAGGCCAATGACTCTTCAAGAAATTGAATTAAATAATGGATTCTTAAAAGCTGAAGCGTATATTGCACATAAATTCTTTTTGTCTATTTTTCAAAGAAAAAAAATCTCTTTTTTCTCCAATTGATCATTCCATTTAAAATTGACAGTATACAAAAGATGGAATGTGTTTTTAAAAGATGATATTTGTTAGATTCGACCAATGGCTCGTTTCACACAGTTCCTATTTAATAGAAGAAACGTCCTAGCTAAATATTTCCAAAGCATTGGTTAAAAATTTAAAAATAATTTTTTTATAAAAAAATATGAATGTAAATATAGTATACTAACAATCTTATTATGAATTATCATATAATTAAAAAGTTATTAATTTTATAATAATTAATTTTAAATTTATATAATATTTGAAATCATTTTTTAATAGTTGATTGTATAAAAAATGTATATTAATAACAATGTGTTAAAAATAAACTAAAAAGTCTCAGCTACGTACATATCCTAGAGGTCATTTTTAATGTAACTCTACCATAATTTTTAATGAAATTTATTTATTTATAAATTTTAGTATCTTTTAAATATTTGTTAATATTTTTTGGTAGGTTCATTTCTTTTTGTGGTGGGTAAAAACTCGTTAATATGTTTCTTTGCATAGCATTATTGATCCGAAAATACTGGCATTCACCGACAGCAACTGTTGCTTTCACATTTCTTTATTATAGTTTTCAAAACATGACTTGAAAAACAAAAATCAATTATGTAAAATAAGAAAGCTAAGCATATGTAGATCTTATTATCTTAATTAAGACACTGTTAATTATGATAAAATGAGATTTAAAATAACCCGTCCCTATATTGTAAATCTAATTCAGTACCGTATTTATTTTTAACACAAATTAATTATAGGATATTCATATTAATTTTCTTTTATGCTAAGATTTCGTTTTCAAATTTAAACCTTAATAAATTTCTTGTTAACTTTTATATAGTATCGACTCATCTATTTACATTCTTTTAATTTTCAGTTTTGAAAAAACTTAAAATATATTTTAATTGATACAATATTATTTTATTAAAATTTTATTGCGTTATTTGATTTTGAAATCCGACTATTATATTCTTAACCCGAAGTGCTCCTTGAGAAATATGTTATTCTACTTAATTTTGTTGAAAAAAATTAATTACCAATTATAAAATGATAAAAATAACTTTTATTTGATTGAATAGTTAATTAAAATATTAAAAGAAACATTAATTTGATTTAATATAGATCAATTTTTTAAAACACGTGACACAGAATATTAAAAAAACAGATCATTATTTAAATTTAATAAATACAAATTTGAAAAATTATTTTATTTTCGTAGACAAAAATTCATGTTATAAGAGTTTATTTTTATCCTCCTTTGTTTGATTTTATTAAAAACAATGAAAAGGCGAGAAGAGTTATATTATTTGAGCATCTACAAATTGACATATATGTCATATATACCACAAACATTAATTATATTTATTTTTCTCTTACGTACCTTTTTATGTTTTTTGCATCCACTTATAATACACAAACACATCTCAAATCAAAAGGTACATTATTTTCTTCCCCAAATGGAAATATGTGATGCTGCCTGGTGTGGGAATTACGTACCATGCTTTCCTTTACTTGTCTCTCCATCAAAATAATAAAAAGGGGGTAATGACCTATTGTATCTTCACAAAATTTTCAATATATTACTAAACTGCCAAACTTGGATGAATTTCGTCTTCCTTTCATTTTCTTTCTACTTTTATAACAAAAATACCAAAAAAAGTATGCACAAGAAGAAAAACAATCACAGTATTAATTCATGCATTAAGTATTAATTTATAGTGTTAAAACAAACACAAAGGCTATGGCTGTTGTCTATATGATTGGCCAAGTCGTGTCAATGTCATGTTTCATGATCGACCGACGTAACATTTTAATTAAGATATTTAATAGTACAATATGTTCGTAAAAATAGAGTTTAATTTATACTTAATAGTGTTTGATTACCATCCGCCCCAAAACAAAACAAAACAAAAAACATGTACACTAATTATGTATTGTGCTATAATTCACGATACACATTGTCAATCAATTTTTAAATGATTTTGCCAAAAAAAGAAGTTATAAATAACTTATATATAGTTGTTAATAGAGGGAGGAAAAATGTCTTCAAATCTTCAATTCTATGTGGCCAACCAATTTCATGTCAATAATAGACGGTGCCTAATTTTGGACCCATCTGTCTGTCTTCGTTATGCCGTGCTCAACACTACTCTTTCCTCAAAATTCAAACATCATGAAATGAGAATCTAGAACTACAATTAAGAATTTTCTTATAAGGTTTTACGATATATGGGACCACACGTTCCTCTGAATCTCCGTCCATGGCATAATATGGACCGTCATAGATCACTATCCACGTGGTTTTATATTCCCATGATGCTTTGAACATCCCTTTGATTAAACTCATGTGGTCCCAGTTCAACAATTTTTTTTTCGGTATACCCAGTTCAACAATTCCATGCACGTAAATCTTAGAAATAGTGCATGCAACAATACGCTTTCTTCATTCACACCACTTATGTTCCTCAGGTTCGCTCGATTCCAAAGAAAGAGAATGAAGAAGTGAAATAATCAAATAAATAATAAAATATTATCAAACCTATATTTTTACACTATACTTTAATTCAAAAAGATTATTTTAATTAAATTTTATTTATTTTTTTCCACTTTACGGAACAGACTCTTAATGTTCTATCTAGGAATATATATCATGGTTTTCATAAGTTCATATCCAAACGAAAATCAGCTAAACTTTCAACACGAACGGACCAATAGAATAATGATGTTGCTCCTTTCAATTCGTTTTCGGTTGAGAAAGTAACAAAGATAGTCTATGAATTTTGTTAAACGACATGTTGATAATTGATATGTACTATATATCACGGACTTTCATTGCTGCTCAGTCAAATGGAATTTTAATTCTTAAATCTAATAGCCATTATTTGATTTTCTGTTTCTTATGGCTCCATTTCCGCGAATGCATGATATCGATCGGTCCCTAGCTACCATTTTTCAACTTCCTCATCAAACTACTTCAGTTCCATGAATATTTCATTTTATTTGTACTGTCGTGAATAAATTGCAGAACCATTAATATTACAATTAATTGCTAGCTAGTCAAAATTTGAAAATCATGTTATGAAGGTTAATTTGGACATAAAATAAAAGTTGTAAATCATGCTATATTTTCAAATTCACATTCCTGAAAATAATTTTGCAAAACTTAAAATAAATATAAAAACTTTTTCTTATCTTTTCAATTTCACAACAACTAATCACAATTTTACAAGAAAAATTATGCCGAGTATACTGACATCGGGGTGAGAGAGCATTTCTTTAAATATATTTTTTAACCAAACTATGCAATTTTATATTCTTTCGAGTTTCTAATTAAATCTGTAGTCTTCTACATGAGGTTTCTACAGTTTCCATTTCAGAGATATACACATTAAGTTTTGCAAAGGAATTATCCTCATCTAAAATTTTGTTTTCTTATCCAAAAGATTAATAGCCGTATCCAACTTCTCATTAATTGGACTTTAATATAATCAATTAATATGCTTAACTTCTGAATTATCAAGGACTTCGGGGTAGAAATTTTATTCTCCTATTTATGAGAAATTTTTTATCTTAACTTCTTGAATTATCAAGGAAAATGACATGATTAATTTGGAGTTTAGTCAGAAATAAATAAAGTATAATCATGTACTACTCAAATAATTTAATCTTAATTTTAGCATATTAATTATTTGTGTTAAATCACTTGGTTAAAATTTATTTATGAGAAATTTACTTCTTTAGAATATATATATATATATATATATCAACACAATTATCCTTTGGTGTACATATTTCTTATTTATAAATTACCATTTAATATATTTAACTATTTTTATTTTCTTCAAAATATAATTGCTGCAATTTCTCCTAAAAATCATTATTACTACTACTTTTTTAAACTACTTTTTTTTTCTTTTTCTTTTTTAAAAATAAAGATAGAGCACAAAGTGCTTCTTTTTCAACTAATAAACAATAAAAGAAAAACAACTTAAAAAGTGATTTACAAAAAAAAATTGAAGGAATTTACAAAAAAAAATTGAAGGATAAAGTATATATAAATTATTATAAATATAATACATAATTTTTATTCTTACGTATGAATCTAGGAAAAATATTGTAAAATTGAATAAATAATCACAGGAGAAAGTCATTTCACACCTATTTCCCATCTTCTCTCTGACATATAGCGTGTGAATGTTAGAATGGGAAATAGGTAACATGTGGTCTGAGATCTAACACAAATGGGTCATCATAAACAATTAATGTTTTGACTAGTACATGTACTTCGGCAGTGCATAGATTTCTACCATCGCTTTCAATCCAGCAATGTTAACTTTTAATTCAAGGCCCTTAGTTTAGGGAACGTAAAGAGGGATAACTCCACAAGCCATGGTTCCATATATATTAGAGTAGTTTACCAAAACAATATAAAGTAGTCGCTCATTGCCGTAATTCGTCATGCATGTGTAGTAATCCTAAATTATATTATTAAAATTGCACTCTTCACTCTTATCTTATCAAGTATTTTTCACACCAACTGATATGGTAAAGTTGAACCCAATATTCAATTAAAAATGTAGATTCAGGAATGATTAGGTGGAATATTAGGTCCTTAATTATGAATAGTTTCAAACTATCCGCGTCTTCTATTTTTGTTTGGGGAAAGAAGGTTTCATTTTATGTAAAGCTTCTTGTTGACTCGTGTTTTGATATTCATGGCAATAAACTATTTTTGTTTATATATCTATTTAAAACCCTAAACAAGACAATACATCTTGCACCGATATCAAGCACGTCGTTGATTTGTGTTCTGGAACTTTCTTCAGCTCCAAGAACACTGCATGCCAATGGGGGAGTTGGTGTTGGTTTTATCCTTCATCTTTGTTTGTTATATGTTACTTGTTTGTCTTATGTTCTTTTAAATACGACTGAAAATTTTTTAATAGCTAGGCAGGTATCATGTAAAAGTTTTATGTTATCAATCGAACAAAAATTATTTTTAATTTAACTTTTAATGTAATTATTATAAAAATTTATGATTAAATTATTGTGTAAATTAAAAAAATTATACTATTAAATAATATAATTTATCATTCATTATAAAAAAATTAACAGTTAATATTAATAATTAATATTCCAAATTTTTAAACTTAATTTGTTGTATTATTAGAATTATTGCATTGAAATATTGCTTTATACTTTATGAACCTTGTGGTGTTGTCTTTAGAAAGTGTTTCAATGAGTTAAGAAATAAAATTATTTATAAACTTTTTTAATTAACATTTTTTTACACGGTGCTATAAAAATCTCTTTTTTATACGGGTAGAATAGTGTGAGCACAAAAGCTTGACCCAATTCAGTATCTCTTTCTCCAACGTAAAATACATTTTTATCCTTCTAAATTTTATAAATTCGGTTTTATTTTTATATATAATTTTTTTTCCTATTTCCTTCTTTTTAATTTATAAATTCTTACTTTTTAGGTTTCAAAATACATTTAAAAAAATTAATTATAACCACTTCAAAAATCAAAATGATATATTTTTAAATTAAAAAATTAAAATAAAATAAGTTTTTTTTAAAAAAAACTTAAACTAAATTTAGAGAACTTTAACGTCAAAAAATATTAAAAAATTTAGAGAACTTTAGAAGGACTATAAACTATAAACATATTTTATTATCCTATATAAAATAAGTCCAAAATTTACCAAAGCGTGAAGAAGCTTTTGCTGAAGACACGCGACGGCATCGAGCGCGTGGAGCGGTCGGAGCATTCCTCCTCCGACCTCTCGTTTGCCGTCAACAACGACATCACTCGGATCCAATCCCTCTGCGTTCAGATGGATCGCTACTGCGGCTCCATCGCTGCCAAATCTCAACGGGATCTCTGGAAGAGTTTAATAATCAACATTATCAAATTCACTACTCGAAAATCCGTTCTTAAATATCTTGCATGTTAATAATTACGACGCCGTGGTGCTTCGAATTGAACCGAGGGAATGCGCGTCGATTCACATGCACTAGTTAGGAGAATTGTTAGTTCGTAAGTTTTGTTATGTGAATTGAAGTGCTAGGGTTTTCAGACATTGGAGTTTGAGGGATTGATAATATTGTACAGAGTTAATTGCAGTTTTGACAACAAAAAAATGCTAACCAGACACTTTGCTACACTGACATTTGGTATTGCTTTTAAAAATAAAATGTTAAGCTAAGGAATGAACCAAAATTGCAATATTAAATAGTGAGGATCAAATTTGCAAAATAAAAAAAAAATGGAGACACGAAATTTGCGATATTGAAAAAAGTAGGAAGATCAAAAGTGCAATTAAACTTATTGAATATGATATGTAATGTCAATGTTTGGTAGCAAGATTCAGATGCAGTTGCTGTTTGTGCCATTCATTTGTTTTAGTTGCTAGGATATTCAGCTTGTGTTGCTTTTTGTTGAGCAGTAAAAGGGAACAGATAGCTGAAGAGGATGAATCGTTGAGAGAAAGTTTGGATAAATATAACTTGAGGAATCAGAAGCGGATGATGGAAGCGAAAGAAAGAGCGGAACTTCTGGGACGAGCTGTGTGTAATTGCTGGCTGTCACATTCTGGTTTAGTTATTCACTGTTTCTTTGGCTTTGCTGCATATCTGACTTTGCTAATTTGCATGTTGCAGAATGAGGATTCAAGTCATGTTTTGAGAATTTATGATGAGGAGGCACAAGCAATGTCCATCCGTGCCTCTGCGCTCGAGCTGGAAAATGCTAATGCATTTGGGGAAGCGATCCTCTCTACAATACATGGACAAAGGGATCGCTTGAAGGTATATCTTAACTACTGCCTTCACTCATCAACACTTTAGGTTTTGCTATGATTTCATCACCTTTCTGTTGTGAATGGTGGTAGGTCATATCTTTTTATGTTGGGGGTTGGGGGGGTTAATGGTTTCTTTTTTCCTGAAAATTTATATGGTAATTGCTAAATAGTTAGGTTTCAGCATCTGGGCATTTATAAAATGACAATGTAATGGTGCTGGTATGATATCTCAGCTTCCTGTCTCTCTGATGTTCTTTTTATTCTATTTTGGTCTGTTCCATTATCGACATCTTAACTCATCACTTTCTCCAGTCTTGTTTTAATTGAAATAATTCTTACCACTATTCTGTCTTAAAATTCTCAGTTCAGTGCATTCCACTTATAACAGATCATTTTTTAAAATAATAATTCTGGTAATAATTAGCAGTGTACTGATATATCTTTCTGTGTTGTTGCTGATATAACCTTTTTGTTTGATTTCTAATCTTGGTGCAGAGTGCTCATAGGAAAGCATTGGACGTCCTCAACACAGTGGGGATATCAAACTCTGTTTTGAGGCTAATTGAAAGACGTAACAGCGGTGATCAATGGATCAAATATCCACGGATGCTATTGACCATCATTTTCATATTCGCTTATTTTTTGTGGAGACATTAACACGATCCGTTGTTCAAAAACTGACATATTTCCAAAGTTCCAATGTGGAAAGTATATAAATTTAGATTTTAGGTCTGTCAGGCTGACTAGCAGGGCAATTTTTCTAGAATAAAAATCTTGACTTGTTACATGAAGAAAGATGTTCATAAATCTCATGTTTATCGCTGACGCTCTAAATATTATATCATGATCAACTCAAAGCCCACAGCACAGATTTCATTCCTCTTTTTTATTTTATAATATAAAAGATTTCATTAACTATTCTACATACTAATCTTCATATTAAACGTTCACACTAGAATTTACAAAGGTTTTACTATGTGGTTGTACAAGCGAGGGAACTAATGTCCAGAATCGATCATCTCATCTCACTGCGCACACACCTGAAAGTTGTGGCACAAACGCATCTGCCGACCAAGAAAAAGAAGGCATTGTTTGCACAAGGAACAAAAAGGCAATCTTCTGACTGAATTTTTCACTGTCAGGATTTGTTCTCTATATAAGCTGAACGCAAGTGTCACTTTCACTGTTAGGATTTGTATTCTATATAAGCTTCTTTCAAAACTGAACATACAATCATCAACCTTCCGTTTGGACCATTATCGTGAGAAAGCAGGATCAGGTTTGGGGTTGATCCCACTTGATGAACTTCCTATGCTTCAAAATAAGGCCCAGAGGTCTGGCGCCCATCGTGATTTAAAAGCACTGCAAGGGATCCTTTTGGTCTCTTACCAAAACGCCTAGTACCTGTTGCTGGCTTGCCTAAAGTTGTTGCATTGACCATAGTGGTTCGTGTGTCCACACCTTCTAACATTGCCGGCACACCAATGCACCCATCACAAGACAGAATACAAGTTATAGCATGCACAGATGCCGCCATGATGGGAGGAAGTGTATTCCTTGGATGTGTTACCTAAAAATGTAAACCAATGCGTCAAGAATATCATAACAGGAATGACATGGATAAATCACAAAAGTGAAAAGTACAAGAAAAACTAAAGTAAAATTTGGTTATTTACTTTGTATAAAATCGCTGCTGATAATCTCTCTCTCAAGCAGTATATCTGAGCAACATCAATTGCTGTTGAACGAAAATAAAGCCAACGGTCCATGATTACTTTAACCATACTATCAGGAGAAGACATCAATTTATTCTCACGACCTCCACTGGACGGAGCATCAAACTCCATCCCATCTTCACTTCCAGCTTCATCTTCACTACCTCCTGCATCATCCTCAACCCCCTCATCATTTTCTTCTGCTTGGGCAACAGCAATCTCTGTTGAAAGCAGCAAAAGTGGAAGTGGTCCAACAACTGTGCAGTTCCTTAGGTTCATACCCCCGTCACTGCGAGTAATCTCATCATACACAATTAAAGTGTTATCTAAATTTTTCTTGAATGACAACTTAAAATTTATGGAATGATTGTGCAGGCGAACTTTATCTCCACTTGTTGTTTCAACAATAACCCTATTTCCACTTTTATTTGTAAGAAATCTCCCAACCCTTGGATACAAACCTGCTACCAAAACTGCATGGAGCACACCAGGGTCATGTGTATTCACACTGTAACCTGAAACGTCTTCATGAATAAACCCAAGTCGAATTAGTTCTGCTTGGAGTTGCCTGCGCATGCCTGATAACATATTCATGGTGCTTGAAGACACAAAATACTGAGAACAAAACCGTGCTTCTAGACCCATTTTCTTTGCATTATTCCAGCATTCAAATGCAGCCAATACAGCAAACTGATCACTACAACCCCCATATAAAGAAGCAAGCTCATATTTGGCAGCTGAAGCTCTCTTCTTTTCTTCAGGTAACATTGGAAGTGTAAATGGATCTCTATAATCAGATGCACATGCAAGAGTTAAAGCTGGATCAAGGCAGTTCATCAATATAGCAAAAAAAAGCATCCTGCATATTAATGGGTGAACAGGAAGTGAACCAAGCTTCTCCCCTAGTTGGGTGAGTTTTTCATCCTTTGAAAATGCCCCAATATCTTGAAGAACTATAATTGCATTGCGTATGGACTCAAAATCTGGAGGATCTAATGTCTTGCGTAGAAATTCTTCTACTTTGCAACTTGGATCATGCAACTTTACCTGTCACAAGAGAGAGAGAGAGTATAAGAACCAAATCTAACATGAGGGGAAAATTATTGTCTTGTTTCATTATCATATAGAATCAGTCCATTGGATCCTGCTTGTAACCCCCCACAAGGACCTTTGCTCTTCCCAAAACCTGACAAGAAAGTTGTTTCCTTTGCACAAACCAATAACCAACCACATTACACAGCATTGCGCAAATCAGATTGTGAAAAATTATAAGTTTGAATATAGCATTGCAAAGTTACTAACTTTTGCCATTTTCTAACTTTTAATATTGACACTCTAATGGGATACCAGAGAATGTTTTTACTATTTTAACAACGAGTATATAAAAAGCACCAAGATTCTGAGTCACCAATCAGGGAAGATCGAATACCTGCAGACAAAGCTCCTCAATAGGCATTCTCCTAATTTCCGGAATCTGAAAATCTGGCAAGGAACCTGCTCGAGTTCTTGAATATAGATGATAGCATATTCCAGGTTGACAACGGCCAGCACGTCCCTCTCGCTGCTTAGCACTTGCTTTTGAAATCCAAGATGACTGAAGAGTTGACACATTGTTATAAGCATCGTAACTTTTTTCCTTCATTCGTCCGGTGTCTATGACATACACAATATCATCAATGGTGATGGCTGTTTCAGCAATATTGGTTGATAGTACAATTTTGCGACAACCATGAGGTGGGCGCCTAAAAACCTTCTTTTGTTCCATGCTTGGAACCATTGAATGCAGAGATATGAGCATAAACATTGAGGAATTCTTGAAAAAAGATGATGCAAGCAATCTCTCACGTGTTCTATTTATATCATCCCAGCCTGGAAGAAAAACAAGGATCCCTCCATCTTTTGAATCAATACATATTTTTCTTATCAGCTGCTCTATCAAAACATCATCAACAAGTTCTGGGTTGACTGTTGCCAGGTATTTATCAAGTAACTTCTTCTCTTCCATGGAGTTGGAAAAATCATTATCCATGTGCTTCTTCAATATTTCGGCTGCTTCTGGTTGGTTTTCCCTTTCAGTGATCTCCAATGCAGTCATTCCATCTTTGGCCCTTAAACAGCAATCTGCCCCACAAGATAAGAGCATGCACATATCACCCACTCTACCTTTTCCAGCAAACACCATTAACGGAGTAAGACCAGTTAAAGAATGTTGGTAATTAAATATTTCTGGGGTTCCTTCCGAAGAAACCAATTCTAACAGCAGGTCCCACTCATCATTAGACCAAGCCAAACTAATAGCTTCATCAATGGAAAGCTTCTCTTCTTCACTTAGCTCACAAGTGTTTTTTGGAATACTACATGTGGTACTATCAAGATGATTATCATGCCTGGATTTTACAATAGAAAGAACATCCTCCAAATAGAAAGTTTTGACCTGAAGAAAGGTTGGATAGACAATTGTAGTAAGTAACATGCGACAAAGTATTAGTTAATTTACAATCTACGACTATATAGGTACCGGATAAGTGAAGCCCGGAACATGGATGATTGGGCAGCCCCCAAAATATTGAGAAAATCTAGCAGCATCAATGGTAGCACTCATTAATATCTGTAATATTAGAGCACCAGAAGGTTAAAAATGGGAAATAACATAATTATAAATTAAATAAGCACTTGACAGGAGACAGAGAAATAGAGACAAAAAGTATAAATGTAATAAGTTTGAACTGACCAGACGTAGGTGAGGATATAAAGGGAGCATGTCTCTGCATATAAATTACCAAAAATTAGAGATATTAGTCCAAAAACCAGACAAACCTCTTATGCCAGTAATCTTATGTATAATCTTTCTTCTTTGGAAGGGAGGATTAAATATAACAGGAAGTTATTGCCACATACTTGTGGTTAAAAAAAAGGCATTTGCACTTATCAAGGAACGACTCAACTCTACCCAAAAAGCTAATAGGTGCAAAATATCTCGAACAAGCTTAACCTACAGCACAATGTTCTCCTCACTTATGCAACAAGCATTTATACATTTGTATTTAACTATAACACACTATAGAGTAAAGGCCAATAGGTTCCTTTCAATGGTATACCTGATGATTGCCAACATGAAGTCTGAGTATCGATCCCTTTCATGAATTTCATCCTGAACAAAAAATGAATGTCACCTTAGTTTGCATTGCAATGCATAGTTTTCAAGGAAAGGATGCACAGGATATGCCTTGCAATGCCAAGGCATATTTTCCAAGGAAAGTATATGCAGGAAATACCTCATGCCAAGATTCATGAAGAGGGAATATATGAAGACATTTGAATTCACCTCTCACTTGTCACAACAAAGTCTCTAAGATAATAATCTATATGAAAGTTTCAAAGTATACTTCCCCACAAAGTATTACAAATACCTATTGCAGGAGAGACCCATCTGAAAACCAATTATTATTTTCTGTTTTCACAGCTTCCTATACAAACTTTTGAAAATAGGAAACAAAGTAAAACAAGTGCCAATTTTGTAATTAAAAGTAAAAAACAAAAAATATTTTCTGAAACCAAACAGCTCCTAATTTTACAACAATTTCAAAAAATAATGTCTTGGATTCTAACAGATTTTCCTAGTCAATTTGAATTTTCAATTAACCACTTTATCTGAGAACTTACCAGTCATACCTAATATAACCAATTTTTTAACCATCCAAATAACTCAAAAAATAAGGTATAGAAGAAGTATTTACCAAAGATTAAGTACCATAGTTTATGCTCTAGCTAAAGATAAAAAATAATTTACAAGTACCATAATTATGTGAGTGATGCCAGAAATATCATCCGTCACACACCCTATCTTCGACGAATGATAACCTTTGGAAACAAGCGCCCTTAATATCACTCCAGTGGTACATAGCACAATTGACGATTGCCTTCCACCTCTGCTTTCTAACCGTATCTGGATTTTTTGTTTAAAATGTAAGCCACAGAATTATATGTTCATGAGATGTAAACCACTACGAAAACAAGCAATGTGCTACTATAAGAAGCAAGGAAACCAGTGCTTAGGAAGGGACTGGCATAATCAACATAGGATATTGAATGAAGGGCAAAAAGTCATAATTCTATGTAAGAAAGAAAGTGATATGGGAAAATAGAAAAGATATTTGTAGATTGAAGCAATGACAGGAGAAAAATCATGCTTCTTCGTTACTAATGACATCTTATAGATTTCCTCCTTGGTATCAATAAAAACATGGTGTGTTATGAGAGTGTAACACACGAATGCAAAAAACTAATCTGATTATGATAACAATGCTCAATGTTCAAATAAATATTTCTATACGAAATAAATTCAAATAAAGGATCAGAGAGTACCATTACTACACCAAAGATACATAAACAAAATTACCTTATATCCCACATTTTCTCCAATAGCCTCTCCTCTCTCACTAGCGATTCTCTCGGAAACTAAACATAGAAACAGCAGAAGGAAACAAATTTCCATTAAAACTAAAAAAGGAACATTGAAAGAAACACATTTCAATTAAGACTAAAAAAGGAACATTGAAATTTAAGTTCGAAAGAGTTACACACCTGAAGTTGCAGAGATCCGCCGAGGCTGAGTGCAAAGTATTTTACATACCTCTCCCTTACCCCACATATGATCCAAAATAAATTGTGGGACCTGAATCATGTTTAATATAAAGTTAAACATGACAATAAAAAAAAGAGAAAGATAAATGTTTTGCATAGCATAGAAAGATTACTAAAAGACCTTGGTCCATATACAATGATGGAATACAGATGAGTGAAACCCAAAATCACAAAGCATCAAAAAATTATCAGTGTCCACGATCATCAAAGCTTGAGCCAATTATTTTATATTAAGGGTAAAAAGAGCAAGTGCATTAATACAAAAATTAAATACGGGTGCAGAGTCATATCACAAGCATACATACTAAATGGACCAATTATAAAAATATCAACATACAACCTAAAAAACGATCATCTTGAAACAGTCACAAACAAATTATATGTAAATGTAGCAGTACCATAATAAAGACAAAACAAAGAATTAGTAACCTGCGTAGTCTTTCCACAACCAGTCTCACCAGATATGAGAACAACCTGCTTTGAAACACGTGAAAAGAATATTAAGACCAAAAAAATGCAAAAATTTAATCTGCAAATTCAATTTAATTGTCATGTTGAAATGCACTAAAACTAAAATCTTACTCAACTATGTTATTTGATATATTTAGCATGTCAATGTGAATCATATAAACTTAATTATAGTGCAACCATCAGCACCCAAGCTACCAAGTAGATGCATATCCAAAGGCAATTTTAAATTAACCTGGTGAGATTCAACAGTTGATGTAATTGAATCCTTGAAAGACGCAATTGGAAGCTTAGATCTCCCTTCAATGATCTGCGAGAATGGAAATCCGACAAATAATTCAATAACAAGACTATTCTTTTGCAAATTCTATATATATGGCAGAAGAGGAATAATAAGAAAACATCATTCTGATGTGTAGCAGGATTAACAAATTGCTTTCATTCTTTGCACAGACAAATGATTTGCCATACACACAGCAAACAAGCACTACATGTCGCTATCCAAGATTGATAACTATGGATCTTCATGAGAAACATTTATAGACAATGAATGAAATTCTATAGTATTTGAAGAATAGTTCAAGAGTGGCCTATTAATCATACATGTGGGAAAGTTGTCCATGGAAGTGTGCAAATGCAGATTACGTAGGATCCACTATTGATAAAAAAAGGTCCACCTCATGGTATTGCATGTTCTTGGATGGTAATTTGGTCACATGGAGAAGCAAAAAAAGAAAAATATAGTTGCAAGGTTGAGTGCAGGGGCAAAATTCTGAGCCATGGGGTTTGTGAGTTATCATGGTTGAAATTGTACTTGATGAACTCCAAATAAAATATGTAACTCCAACATTTTGTGACAATAAATCAGCCATTAGCATGGGACACGACCTAATTTGTTCGTCTATATATATATACTAGCCATTGCACCATTTTATTGCTAGTGAAATAATATTCAGTTCCCTTATTTTAGCAAACTCTAAGCAACAGAATTCATATATGTAGGTTCACCAACAAAACTCATACATGTCTGGAGTTGAAAGGAGAGAGAAAGAAGAAGGACCTGTTTCAAGTTAGAGACATTGTTCATTCTAGAAGCAAGAGCTCCCAATCTCCTAGCAATTTCAGCTTTGGACATAGAGGGCCGGCTGAAAATATCATCCGGCCTCTGTTTTGTTCCCTCAGTAGTAGTGTCGTCACTATTTTCTCCGATCATCTCCCACGAGTTTCCATCACCGGGTGGATAATGAGCAAACAAATCACCCAACACCCACTTTGCCTCTCCAGAAAATGTGAAAGGAGGAAGACTTCTAAACCCGTTATCCGTGTCAACCTTCTTTTTCATTTTTTGAACACACACTATCCTTTCCTTCCCTGGCCTACACAAAACACAGGTCCAATATCAACAATAACACAAATCTAAAGCATTCATTCCATCTCCAACTATTCCATTTAAGAATTTGACAATAATAATTCTTACAGATTTAACTAAAAGTGGCAAATTTACATGCGCTGCCCTTAACACTCACCCATAACTTCTAGATCTAAACCCCATTTTGAGGGCCATTTGATGCACCCAAGCACGCTCTTGGTTGGACAAACCAGCATCAAACTTGTACACTGCGGCAAATAAATAAATAAATAATCAAAACCCAGATTTCATGAATGGATATAGT
Source organism: Glycine latifolia (assembly GCA_013407115.1). Taxonomy (NCBI): domain Eukaryota; kingdom Viridiplantae; phylum Streptophyta; class Magnoliopsida; order Fabales; family Fabaceae; genus Glycine; species Glycine latifolia. The sequence continues at coordinate 2,658,489 of CM023954.1, forward strand.
TATGCAAAAATCATAATCCTTCCGACGAGAAAGTTGTGTTTTTTGTGCATGAAATGGTGAAGAAAAAAGGGGGGGAAAATACCTTCATCATTGGAAGCTCGGAAGTGTTCTAGAATCTGGGAAATGCGAATCCTGGTGACTTCATCAACTTTGGGGTTTTGACGGAAAAGTGGCTCTCCTTTCTTCTTCCCTATTTTGTTCGTCTTCGTCGTCGTTTCCATTGAACAAATCCCCAGTGGGTAACTTGATGCAACAAGCGCAGCTGCAGCTATTCTACTTTTGTCTTTGCTCTGTTAAATGTTAAATTTTTAAACCTTGTACACTTATATTATTATAAGGCTTTGCATTGCAACCAGGTTCGGGTGAATGAAATAAGATTATCGAAAACAAATTATCTCCTTAGATTAATATTAATATTTAATTTAGCAATCAACAAATTATTAATTTTAGTAATATTAGATTCTGATTTTTTTAATAAGTTCTTGATTCGAATTTTATGTATAAAAAAACATAATTAGAATGGAAGAACTCCATAAAGTTAATTTCTTTGATGAAAATTAATAATTAGAAAATTTATAAATATTACTTGACTATTTGGTTATAAAAAAATTACCAGGGATCAATATTTTTTCTTTTTTGGTAACCACCAGGGATCAATATTTAACTTTGGATTTTGGAAGAAAAACACTAAAAACCTTACGCCATCTAAACAAAAAGTTATGCCCTAGCTAGTACTTGTGCTTTCCTTCCGTCATCGTGTATATCGTATCTTTCTCCGCTGTTCCACTTTATCTGTTTTTGTTTTCCATTTTTGGTAAATGCCTTTTTTTTTCCTTTTTGAAATCTAGGTAAATGCCTTCTTGTTTATATGTATTTATAAATAAAAAAATATGTATTTTTTCTTTTTGCAATTATTTTAATTTTTTATTGGAAATAAACGAGTAAAGTGTTTGAAAGACACTACTAATTTACTAAATATCTGATATTAAAATAAAATAATTAGTTGTTAACTTTCATACATGTCAAGTGGTTATTTTTTCATTTTTTAAGAATTTTTCTCTTTTCGCCTTAATTATAAATTTTTAGTTGTGGTACTTTTATATTTTCACTTAAAGTAAGAAAAAAAAATTCCTATAATATCTTATTTACTTTAAATACACGGATTCTTATTAGCGTATGTTTTACTTCTGATTTTCCTTAGAGTGTAATTTTCTTTTTGTTGTTTCTTTTCCTTCGTTTACCAAAAAAAATTGTTATGACATGTTCATGGAAAGCTATAACCATTCCTAGTTCATTTAAATGCACAAAAATCTTTCAAACTTTCTCAGTTGAGGGGATCTAATGGGGATCTAATGGTTTTTTTTTATTAATCCTTCGTTCACTTAAAAAAAAGGATTTTGACTATAATTCAAAATTTGGTCAAAAAATAAGTAAAATCTGATCACGAATTATTTTCATCAAAAATCGAATTTAAATACTATTGAATAACTCAACCTTAACTTTAACATATTAATCATGTTTATTTTATAAATACATATTCGAATGAGTATTTATAAAATTTAGAATAAAATTGATTTTTAAAATAATAATTTTGATTAAAATCAATTTTATATGAATCAAACTTAATCATTATAATAATTTGTATTTTCAATTATTACGAGAAATGAGTGTGAAAATAAAATCCTAACTCTAATATTAACAAATGGCCAATTTGAGGCTAGGTATTTAGTATTTACAACCCCAAACGCAAATTTGAATCTCGGGAAACAGAGAACCCAAACTCAATTATAAGGAGTTCTTTCTGTCAAAAACAATTGAGTTGAATTTATCCACCATCCAATGTCTAGAAATCCTCACGAAGGTATTCTAGCAAACCCTCGTATGGCAGTGATACTTGTTAAAACAAGACAAAGTCTCCCATCGCAGTTTGAAATTAATGGAACACGGATTTATTATGAGATATATATGAAAAGTCACATGCATGTTTGACATGAATGGTCCACTTGTGAAAATAGTAATCGTATTTACACAATTGCAATGATAAGAAAAAAGAGAAATCAATTGGAATGAGTTTGTCATACTAAGTTCCCCCATTGCAGTAATGGATGCCATTGCTGTGAACATTTTGGTACTTGTTGTGCAGACAATTTAGGCCCCATACCCTTATTGTTCGGTCATCACTGGCTGAGGCTAACATGTGGGGATTTGCTGGATTCCAGCTCACACAATTAACAGATCCTGAATGACCGGCTAATGCTTCTATTAGCTCCCCTGAGCTTCTGTGCCATATGTAAACCTACAAAGATACCGAATGCAAGTTTAATAATTCTCCAAAATTATCCAATAGAATTCACTATCACAAGAAGTTTGGTTAATAATGCCAATAACATTGCAGGGGTCCTACATGCTGTATTGTTTCATGTCCAAAAGAAAGAAGCTTAGCGGCTGCTAAATTTCTATTAATCTAAGATACATCTTGTATCTATATTCCTCATGGAAAATCTACTAAACACCACAACTAGAAACTAATAAATGTGGATTTTCTTTGGTGCTATAATGACAAACTGATGGCCAAGAAGAATACAAAAGGGAACCCCAACAGATTTAAATACAGAGCATATCAGGCAGAATTCCAACATTATCAATCAAGATGCTCCTAGTTTTATCAAGATAAATTAGAATAAATAATACAGATGCCCGTGATTCTTGAACATTATAATAGTTGTAGTTGAATTCATTCAACTAATATTTATAAAGATGTCCAGTTTATCAATCAGAGCACAAAGCACCATTTCATGTGTATTTTATGCCAATATTTTAATGATTCTCGATAGATAGCCTGCATCACGTGCATGTTGAACTTATTTTGAAGAAAAAGTAACTTATTTTAACAAATTATTGAGACAGCTTTTAAAAAATAAAAACATTTAACAGAGAGATACAAACATCAAGGTTTTCAATTTGCAAATTATAAAAGTTACACTTGATGAATATTTTCCCATTTTGATCAATGATGATTGAAGACTCATACCTGTGAATCCTCACTTCCACTAGCAATGAAAGCTTGCTTCAGGCCACCAAAGCAAGACCTGATAATAAACCGGGCGCGTTTATGACCTTTGTACTTGCCAACAAGCTTAGGATCACCTTCAATGTTCCATAGATGAATTTCTTGGTTCAAAAGATTAACCAACAAGAATTTGTTATCATTTGATAAAGAAAACGAGGTTATTGTTTCATACTCTTCAATAAATCTCTCATCCTTTGTTTCTCTATTGAACAACAGTACCACATTGGCTTTACAAATACTTAGAATCTCTTCCCCGTCATCTGTTATTTCCAAATCAGATATCTTAAGGGTTTTTTTGTCCTTTCCAAGACTCCACTTCTTTCCCATCTAATTCCCACATGCAAATGCTCTTGTCACTTAAGCCACAAAGTATATATTTCCCACATGGAAACCATGAACAGGAGACTAGACCAGCACCAGCTTTTTCATAAATTTGGAGGCATTTACCAGTAGAGACATCCCAACGCCTAATAGCCTCCTCCACTCCACATGTGAGGAGCTCTTGGTCATCAGGACTCCATGAAACAGAAGAAACAGGCTTCTGGTGACCAGATAATCTATGCTTTACAGACAGCCTTCCATTTATGCCAACCTATTTAAACAATATTTAAAAAGTGAGGCCTAATTTCATAGCATTAAGCCATATTTTATTAGTGTGTGTGTGTGTGTGTGTGTGTGTGTGTTAGAGTGCAATTCTTGTGTCTTGATCAATTGGGTGGGTGGGTATCAGAAGTAAAACATTACAACTAGGGTATGGATTGGCAGTATGATGACTGAATCAAAACACAAGCAATGAAACCACATTTATCAGTTCATATAAAAAATATGAAAGAGAACAGAAAAGACAAAATGTCAATTCTCAGATCAGTATCAAATATTACCTCCCAAATTATTGCAGTTCGATCTTTTGATGCTGAAGCTAAATATTTCCCATTATGCGAAAATTGTACAAACCAGACTTCATCATCATGTGCTTCTAATATCTGTTGCAATATTAACCAGAAAATAACATCAGAATATAGATACCACTCATGCTATAGAAAGTAAAGGCAGGGTGGTCGTTGTAAAGAAATAGCAAAAGAATGGATCAACGGAACTGAAGACAAATTCTTTACCTTTTCTCATTTCCCCTCCCTTGAATCCAACTAATGATGATACATGAATCTCATTTACAAGAAAGGAAGTGCATTTTAACAATAACCACATGATATTCACATCCATTTCCAAGATGCCACAGTTTAGCATTCGCAAATCTAGTAAACATAACTTTATAATCAAGAAAAAGTAAATGCAAAAGAAAAGCTAACGAACAGAGTTCTAGACTGCAATAGGCAAACAGAAAGGAGGAAGCAGCTTCCACTACCACTACTAATTAACAGGTCAACAATATCTATTAGACACATCATTTCTAACCTGTAATGTACTGGAAGGTATCTGATCTTTTCCACAATGATGATCTGAATATAATGACATCTCCTTATCCAATGAATTATGAAATGGGCATGCCTCTCGTTGCAAGATAAGGGCTTGTTCAACTAGATGCTCCAACCTCTTTTCAGGTATCATTACTGTGGGGGGAAGCAGTTTCTGCAATTCCTCCAGAAGCTTTGATCGAGACCTCATCCTTAGAATATCTAGCCTAGGAGATGGTGAAACTAAGCAGGAAGAAAGTTCTCGAATTCTACTACTATTAATGCAAAGTGGAGCAATCTCTGTCCTTAAGGTCTTCAATGCTTCCATGACCTTTTCACCATTTAGAAGCTCAAAAAATTTCTGCTCTGATATTAAGAACGAGGCTGACCTGAACATACTTTCATCTGCCAGACCAATTTTATACAATGTGGCTACACTGTCATCCCAATTTCCATCAAGAATTTGTTGCATAAACAGATTTACCCCAGGTGAGTGTAAAGGTATTCCAGACTCCTCCTCTAGATGTGCCCCACTCTTTCCGTAACCAAGAGAGTATAATGCCTTTACAATTATCCTGACAAATTCCTCTTTCTTTATAACCCCTTTGGAACCAACAACATGTTCGTCCCCTTTGGATGGTAGGGGCAGAGCCATCAAGTCACTGGACAAGCCTCCAACAGGCTCTTTAGAAGAACCGTTAGACAAGCCAACTAATCCTTTAGAGGATAATTTCATTCGTTTCATGGATGGTTCTTCATCTTCCACACCTCCCATGAAAAGTGCCCCCTTAGCCCATATATAATTTCAAAAGCGAGAAAACAACACAAACAACCATACAACTAAAAAAATGCCTCTGAAAAACCACAAGGGAAAAAAATGTCTGCATAGAAAAACACAAACAACAACAGTAAGTACAATAAAACCAAGACCTGAGAAACAGAATCTAAAACGGCAAACAAATTCCTCAAATTGAATCAACAAATTAACATAAGCTTAGAAAATGTCAGTGGAGAAAATAAAACTGTCTGTATAGAAACTAACACAAACTTAATTAGCATAACAAATAACACAAGCAAACAAATAGAAACAACAAATTAAAAAAAATGTATGCATAGAAAACAGAAACAACAACAGTAAGTACCATGAAACTGAGTCCTGACAAAACAGAAGCTAAAACAGCAAACAGATTCCTCAAATTGAAACAACAACAACAATAAAAATAATAACAATAATGCAAGATGCAAGAATCCAGGCTTAGTTACTTGAAAGCACAATGTTTCTACCAAATTTATAATCATCAATTGAAACAAGAGAGATTGCGTGACGCCTAGCAGATAAAATTGCAAAATAAATAAATAATAATAAACAAATTATATATGCATTTTCCGAGGAAACAAACAGAGAAAATTGGAAGAGTAACAGAAATAAGATAAGATAGAACAATCGGAATCAGAAGTGGCAGATCCAATAAGTTGAGAAGAAGATAAAGACGGGCGATGATCCATCCACCGACTTACCGAACAAGCAAAGCAACGATCGTAACCAACCTTTGAGATGCGATCGTCAGTTTAACCGCCGATTCCTTCTTCTTCCTTCTTTCTGCTTCCACACACTCTTCAGTTACCAACCAAAACCACATACGCTCTAAAATCCAAAACCTTCTCCTTTTCTGCTTGTGCTGCAAAGAATGATAACATATATACGTAAAATATAATATAATACTATTTTTTTAATTATAACTATGAATATTGTATTCATTTAGGTTTTTTTTTACTATAATGAATATGGTTATGACTTGTATGATAATCATCACAAATATCATATCAATCATGATAATAATATATAATTATTTTATATTATGTGTATACGAGTTCAAGTGAATGAAGAAAAAAAATTGGTTAGCGGAATATAATGAGCCAAATTTATCCTACAAAAATTAATAACTTATAAAATTGGCAAATAATTAGCACCAATACATTTTAGTTTTACACCCAAATTCTACTGGATTTCTCTTCTTCTTTTTCTAGTCTTCTCTTTTATAGCTTTCCCTTGTGTATGGTGAATCACTACCCTTAGCTAGATACACTTTCGTTTGGTTTGGTAATTGGTATATGCCTTTTCCTTCCTTGTTTCTTAAACCATCACGCGTTTCCCTTCTCGGTTCTCTTTTCACACGCAAATAACTTCATTTCAATATTATAACAAGAGGAAAGGATTATGCACTCTCAGCCTAAAAAAATTTATAATATTTGTTTGAAGATATAATTTGAAATTGAATTATTATTTTTTAGATAGGAACACGTAATTAAAATAGTTTATAAAAAGAATGTTGAATTATTAATTTTTAATATTGTGTTCAGGTTGTTAATATTATATTTATATAAATATATATCATTTAAGTGTCAAATGAATGGTTGAATAAACGAATGGAGATAATGAATTTGAAATTATTATTTTAATTTTTAACATTATTATTTAATTATAATTAAATAATAATATAAAATATTTTACATTATTAATGACCATTAAACTTTCTTATCATAATCTAATCTTCCTACTGTGTCTAAACAATGAGAAAACATAACTGGGAATGGGATAATTAAGGCACGTTTAGTCGTACATGTATGTATCTATATTCAGTAAGGAAAATGGGTATCGTGGACATTTTAAATTATTGAGTCATGTCGTGTCAGACATTTCCACTCACTCCAAATAACTAGTTATAATGCAAATGAATATTCTAAAGATTTACTAATTTACATTCACTTATTTTTTTAAAAACTATTTTAATCTATAATATAGTGTATAACTCTATAATAACAATATTAATCAGCATAACCTCATTTGTTTTTTTTTACACTTTTTGACTCATTTTACCTCAATAGTTCATGTAAACTCGGCTGCTGATAATTTACAAGAAAAATAACAACTGCGCATATAGGTTAGATGCAATACAAACAGTAAGGTGGGATTCATTACCCAATGAAATTGATTTCTTTACAGCACACATTTCATGAAATTGATTTATATAACTTTTATAAGGAAAAAAAATATCAGATTAAATAAGTCAGTAGTTCTCAAGCATACATTTCATAGATTTGATATAATCCGTCAAATTAGGCCAAATTGGCTCAATTCTCTTGGGACAAAATTTAGTAACCCGACCAGCCTTATTTATAGGCTGTTTAGATTGGGCCCATTTTGTCACACCTATGCACCTCTTAAATTTCACTCACTTGTATTAAATTTAAAATTTTGGATAATTTTCTCAACTCTGTTGTTCCTTTATTTAAACTCCTTACACTTCAGTGTGATCATTAATAAGAATCAAGGGATCTAGATTCTTTTTGTCTAGATTTTTTTTTCCTAGATTTTTTCTACTAACAATTGTTATATTTAGATATATTTAATATTTTTCGGTAAATAAATTTTTAAAATTTTATTGAAATCACTTGATATATAATTTTTTTTAATCGTACGAATAGACAGTATGAGAAATTTACAATAACTTACTCATCATGCATCTGTTCAACTAACTGAGTTTGATCCTATATATATTTACTTTAATTATAGAATATAAATATTTTTCACTTTTTTATGATAAATAAGTATAATCATAAAAATTTATATATGTATTAGATTTAAACTATCTTGCACCTCTCATCTCCGATTTTGTGGGGATAAATTATTTCCGATTTCTTGAGGATAACAATAATTTAAAACACTATTTGACTACAGAATAATAACAGACAAAAACTTAGATGCAGTTCACTGGTATTTGAGTTTCACCATAGTAATCTACATTGATCTTTAATGCAGATTACTAATGTAAAACTCCAATTCTGAATGAAAAACAGCATCTACAACCCTAAAGAAACTGCGCTAAGTTTTGTCCTTGTAAATTATCAATTTCTGTTTTGTCCTATGTAGTCCAGGGTTAGAAGACTCATTAATTGTTCTTCATGCTTATTTATTTTCTTTGGTCTCTTTCAATTAACTACGTTTCCAAATCAACATTTCACACTTTTTAATTTCCTTGAGATAATTGTTTCTCTTGAACAAAAATTTAAGCCTTGTTACGAAAATGCATACTCCTTGTAGCAGCTTAACGAAGGAGACATTAAGTATTCAGAAACTTAATCCAAACAAGTCCCTTAAATTATGAAACTCGTGGACAAAAAGGAGGTTGGACAACTTCAAACCATAGATAGCACTTAAAGGTTGATTTACACATAGCATATATATATAACATGCTATTGAAGTTTTTTAAGCAACACTGAAAGAACTTGCTGCACTCTCCACAAATCTTCTTGCTCCCTTAAACCACCTCTTGTCTCCAGCTTGAGCCTTGCAAATAAACAGTTTTCCATCTTTTACAGTTGCTCTAATTATGTGGTGCTTGCCACCTTCATCTCCATCAGCAGTCCTTGTCAACACAGACAGAAAATAGTATGGCTTCCCGTCAATCACAGGTGTTGCAGTCTCTAAGATGTTAGCAGTGGCCACCGCATTTGGATCAAAACCACCCTGTGCAATTCAAGTTCAGACTTCAGTTAGGACGTGCAATGATGATATTTGGCGCATTCATTCGTGATTGATCATCAATCACTTACCTCAGCTTGTGTTTCGCCGAAGAAAGCCTGTTTTCCTAGTAAATAATCCACCTGTAACGAGAAAACACCAAATCGATCTTGAATTTCAGCCAGAAAGTAGAAACTGGTGTCACTGTCTTCCAAAATTCATATATTACCATTTTTCTTTTTCAATGTATACTAAAAAAGTTAAAATTAGTAAGGGAATAATCTATATGCAATTGAAAAGAAAAAATTGTCACTAAAACTTAGTGGTGCCAGAATCAGTGAGATAAACAATTTTTCTTTACTAAATTTGGTCACTATTTCTGTGATTTTGTTGGTACTTGAAACATAAAAACTGTACATTAATGGGGCTATATATAAGTGTTCCTTTTTAATTAGAAAACAAACAGAAGTACTAGTTTAAAACAGGTTTACCTTAGAGAGGAACTCTTCGGGTGAACCATAGTCAGTGATGGACTTCTTATCAGTTGGAGTGATGGTGACAACCACGTTGGTGGTTGAGTCAAAGTTATCCTCATATCTAACAACCTGACCCGTGTACTCAACTTCTTTGCTTGGGTTCCACTTTGAGGGAATAGATAGTTTGAATCCATCTCCATTGTATGGCACGAAATCTGTGTTTGTCTTTGGCTTTCCAAACACATTGGCTGCAAGCAAAACAAGAATGTTGCTCAAATAAATCATGTCATCCCCATTATTAGAGGGATCAACTCCCACCTAACAACTTAAACCTTTGAGATAAGCTGATCCTTGACACGCTATTCGAGACTTTATGATCAAATGGTTATTTTAGAGTCTAATAATCTTTGCCAACTCCATTCTTTCAATTATAATTTCTGCACAATGTTTGAGCGACCTTATTCTTCAAAATAGTCTAAGCATCTGAATTGATTTAGTTATCGACTTCCACCATCAAGACCTATGTAAATTCCTACCCTTGGATTGTATCCTATAATCACTATATTCTTTAGCATAGACCACAGGTATCTACGGCAGAAGGCAATCTTGCTCGATTCGAGTAAGACTATTTATCGGCAGTAAAGCTTTCCTTTAGCGTATTCAACTCAACTGCACACCTAGACCTCGAACTTTAGATCACTAATTAAGCTGGAAAAACCCCTTACTAATTGATCCATGTGATTGGTGGTTTATGATCACTCAATTTATTTCATCTTAAACTCTACCAAGTAGTAAAGAGTAGACAATTCACAAAAATCACTAAATCAAAAGTAGATTATAGTAACACTTTAGTTACTATGCATGCTAGAATTCAGTTCAAAGCAATTTGCAGCTAGCCATTTGGGTGGTCAACGATTTTTCATGGCACCAAAAAATAACATATTTTTCCTGAAGCATGGCATGATCTTTGCAAGCAGTGGACAGTATAAAAAAATCATAATCATGCAAATGAGTATTTCGTCTTCAAAAGCCAAAGACTAATGAGCTGTTATCATCATTTGAGTTTAATATTGCATGATCATAAAAAGAGAGATAGTGAAATACCAGCTTCACCATAGGCTGCATCAGCAGGTTGGACTTTGGAGCCAACAGCAGCAGCACCAATGAGAACAGTTAGAGCTAACCGGCGAGAGATTGGGCTGACATCAATATCTTCTTGTGGTGTTTGCTGTTTCTGTGCCTTGCAAACAAGCTGGTTAGGCTTGGTGCTAACCATGATGCGTTGTGATGGGGATCTGGCACTGGCAGGGGTGGTAAGAGCATGGTGGTGCAAGAAACATTGTGTAGAAGCCATTCTGCTCTGTGTCTATGATCTCTTTCTCTCGTTCACTTTCCTCAGACTATGGTAGGAACTTGTTGGAGTTTAGCTTCAATGTGTTATGTGGCAACGAGGATTATGGATATTGGATATTGGAAGAGGATGATTGGGAAAATTGGATTAGATTGTCGATGTGGGATAAGGTAATAGAGGCTCTCATTGGTGCCACGTCGTATCACGTATTCTCATTTGCCTCATGCCATACCCATTTTGGGACAAGACACTGTCATATTCATTACTTTGTGTTATATATGGTCTTGTATTCGTTCAAGTACTTGTTTTTAATATTTTTGTTCTAAATTATGTTCAGGTAATTAAAGACTAACTTCCAAAACAAAATAGACCAACTTCCAATCGCTTTGTGTTTTAGATATTAGGTCGAAGAGCATAGCTACAGTTTCTAATAGTATCTTTTTTTCAATTCCACCTTCTATTATTTGTTTTAAAGTTATTAAAAACTATAAAGCAAATTATACGGATTCTCCTATTCTTGCTCTCATTACGCTCAATATCATTTCATTTTTTTATATATTGCTTTGAGTTCCTCCAAAGAGGATCGACTTAACTATTTACGCCTGAGAGAAGAGGTTTCTATAACGAAAACTAAAAATATTAAAGGATTTTATGTGGGGTTCAAAAATAAATGGATATCAGTTTAGGTATAATAAGATTAGGTGTAATTTATTCTAAATTATAAAATCCCTTATTAAATCAAAAGTAAATTCATCAAAATTTATTATTTCTCTTAAATTTCAATTAATAATAAAGAAGGTTTTAAAAAAGTGTATTAGAGAATATATTAATAATATTTCTCTAATTTTAATTATCTTTTTAGTTCTAATTTTATAAATTTTCTTCCATGTTCTTTCTCATGAATTTGATATAATTTTTTGGGTTACTATGATATTGAAGAGGAAAATATTTAATAATTTTTTTGATTAATAGTTTTTGCTTAGGATTTTGGTTAATTATTTTAGTGAAATTTATCCTTCCAACAATAAAGTTTTTTCTTACAATGATCAAATTCAATATATTGTTTAAAGAAATTAAATTTAGTATCACTTAAATCAATAATTTATTGGTTGATGTAATTATTTTAATTGTGTAATATTAATTTTTTCATAGAATATCGTGCTAGTATGAATGTGCCGCTAGGACAGTGTAATATAATGTTACATTAATATTGTTGTTAAATATATTAGATATTAAGTTAATAGATAAATATAAATAAAACAATTGAAATAATAAAGGAATAATTTGTGGAAATAAAAATCAGAAATTCAGAATACAAATTAAAATCAAACCTAAATTTTAACTACTATAAGATCTAGTACGGCCAAGGACTATAACCATATAGTGTGGAAATTGTTTATTATCTCTTCTTCAGTTCTGCAATCAACTCGATCCTTATAACATTTTTTGCTTTACTCAAGTAGTCAATTTTTTGCAATTCATTTCTATTAATGTTTACCATCAATCAATCATACATACTAGCTTATCTGGAACAATATTTCCAATATAAAGTTACAATTAAGGAATTAATGGGATAAAACTCTTTATCATGAATTCCTTTAAGCCCAAAGTGGTAGACGTCAAAGCTATCATTTTACAGGTACATATGTAATAATTTTAACATCCTTTGATTTATTCATGGCTCCTAATGCGTAGGATGATTCTTATGTGTTGACTAATGGTTGTTGGGCACTTATTTGAGCAGGAGTTGAAGGCATATAACATCATCATTCGATCGAGCAACAGCTTTCTCTAAACTCTGAACTCTGAAGTCATGCTAATTGCTAACCATAAGAAAATCATTTGCAGCACTTAAAAAAAACTGAGAGAATAGGCCATTTCGATTTCCCAATTATTGGAACAGTAGAAACCATATAATATAAGGTGTTATCTAACATGTGCTATTTATCGATATCTCAAGTGAACTAAATTTGTGCAAGATCATTCCAATGTGGTAAGGAGAAAAGAAAAAAAATTATATGGCCAATGTTAAGAATCAACAGAAAAGGACCTGCAACAAGTATCAGAAGTGTTAATATGTGAGATCAATTATAAAACACACAAAGTTAAATTAAAAATTCAGTCAAAAAATTTAATATTAAAATAAATCTTTGTTAAAAAAATTAAATTTAACATAGTAGCAGTACTATTGTAGAACCCACGAAAATAAATTATAAAAAAAACCTTAATCAATCAATTGATCAAACATTAGAGATGCTCATTGCTCAAGACTAGTAGTAGTATAGTATAGTCCACGTCAACTGCATTGTTGTTTACGGCGTGGCTCGGGTTCCAAAAATCCCAAATGGGAAATGACGTAGTGTTTTGTTTTGATTTTCCGAAGACTAGTGCAGAGGAATGGTGGTTGCTGAGTTGATCAATTATCACTAGTTCTTTATTGAGATACTACATTTCTATCTTTCTTGTTCTGTTGGTATTAGTGTTTTTAAAATATTATTTATAAATTATAAAAGAATATAAAAAACATAAAATAGCATAGTTTTTTTTTGTTTTTCAATAAAAATATAAGTAACATTTTCTTTTTTCTTTTTGATAACTCACATTTCTATCATTAAATCATTAATTTAAGAAATAAAAAATCATAAAATAATTAACATAAAATCTATTTACAGTAATATAAAGTTAATAATAAAAAATAGTCTATACAATGTTATTAATTAAAAAAAATTCATTATTCAATTACAATCAATTATATATTTTCTTTTTTAAAAAATATATATATAAATAATATTTTTTAACTGATTCACGATTAATGTTAAAAAATTTGTATTGACAATACATAGTTAATAAAATCAATTTAATTCATAACTATTATTTTATAGTAGTATAAGTCTATTTGGGCAAATTTTCTATAAATAATTTTAGGAAAAAATAAAAATGAAAAAAACTTGTGTCGCATGAAAAAATTAATTTTAACTTATAAAAATATTTGTTTATTTTTTTCTATAAATATCTATAGTCTGAAATTTATCCAACCAGCCCTATTTGTTTTTTATTTGTTTTTAAAAATTCAGAAGAAAAAAAAACTCCTATTTTTATTAATCTATAATTATTAATAAAGAAAATCAATCCATTTGATATATATATATATATATATATATATATTATGCTTAATTTATTCTTTAACTACTTTTTTAAAATTACTTACAAGAGTAATTATTATTTAATAATTTCTTCATCTTTGCCCACTAATTATAAGATCTTTTTTAAAGTAGTTATTATTTAATTATTTCTTCGTCTTTGCCCCCTATAAGACCTTTTTTAAAAAGTTATTTTTCTTTTTTCACCAGACACTTTTTAAATTTTTTAAATGTATTAGTTATTTTTTTATATATACTTATTTAATTATTCTCTCCAAATATAAATAATAAGAAATTAAGTAAATAAAGATAAGAAAAACAAAAAAAACAAATAAAAGAGATGACACAGAATGCACAAGACACGGAGTGCCTAATTTTCGACTAGTTAAAATAAAAGAAACTAAACTCTTTAAAATACTACTTTATTCATAGTAGTAACTTTTGCATTTTACTTTTTCTTTGTTTCTGCCATTCATTATACAACGTATAAGCATCTCTTTCTCTCTCTAGTGTGCCTTTGCAGTAGTACTTTGTTCGCTACTTCGCTTCTACCCTCCACTCCATTCTCGGGTTTGTGCACGAAAATCATTCCTTTTTCTGTTTTAATTGATTAAATTCATGCTTCTGCTTCTTGCTTTGATGCTGCCTCTTTTGCGTTTCTACTGGTTTTCGTTTCTCTACTCTGTCTTGTTGAATTCACTGAAAATTTCTCCAGTTAGGGATTTGCACTTGTGCTTAAACTTTGAATTTCTTCGTATATTCGTCATATCACTCATTATATGTCAAATGTGCGTCTTTTATGCCCTTCTCAATTGGGTTGCAAAAAATTTGCGTACCCCTTTTTCCTTACTGCTTTCCCAGTTTATGTTTTTTAATTAAGAAAAAAAAGTAAAAAAAAAAAAACAAGAGAAAAAAAGTTAAATTCATTTTCTCTTTACTTCAATATATCAAATAATTCTCTCTTTGGTCGCTTTTTTCTGCCCAACCAAATACAGTAAATTGAGGGGTTAGTCTGCGTTTTGTGTCACAATCACTGAGTCTCATTATAACATACTTTATGTTGTGCACTGATTCACCATGCTCTCCATTTTCCTTTTCCATGCAATACTTTAAATTTCAACAAATACGATGTCAAAAACTGAATCAGCCCCATATTCAGGCCTTGGAATGACTATGACAGTAATGGAAAAAGGCATAAAAATAATAATTAAAATGATCGAGAATGCTAATAGTTCACTGTAGACACTATGAAGTTAAGACCCAATTTGCAGCAATAACAATCTAAAACAGCAGACACTAAACAGACTTAATGTGGTTGAAGTAGTAAACTTGATGTAGCTTAAGCCTTAAATACAGACAGGCTAAGTTAATAATTAATTGCCAGATATGTTTCTTTTTGTGACCATAGACCAATTAGACTTATTTCATTTTTTACGAGATAACTTTTGCCTTTGTGAAAGTATGACTTGATGTCGGTAGTACGTTCTTCTCTTTTGTTAATGGTTCGGGAAAAAGAAAATTGTCTCTTATATTCATTTCGTGTGTGCTGGTTTCTTATAAATGGTGATTGATGCTGCAGTGGTGTTAGGCATGATCACTATTTTCATGCAACATTTTGTGATGTTCTTATAGATGTGCAGGAACAATGTCTGAGAAAATCACAGCTGAAAACCTTTTAAACACCCTTGTGGAAACACTTACTGAGAAGCAAAAATCTGGATCATTTTTTGAAGACAAGTCAAGCTCAGTGAGCTCCCAATTCAATAGACTATTTGGACATCAGAAACCTGTGCACCATATTTTAGGGGGTGGAAAATGTATGGTAGTTCTAGATAATTTCCTGTAAAATCTATCATGTTGGCCTTGACTTCTAAACCCGTTTTTTGGGTTTCCATTGCATGATGCAGCTGCTGATGTCTTGTTATGGAGGAACAAGAAAATATCTGCTAGCGTTTTATCCACGGCAACAGCTATATGGGTGCTTTTTGAATGGCTTAATTATAATTTCCTAACTATTTTATTCTTTGTTGTGGCTCTTGGTATGCTTGGACAGTTTCTTTGGACAAATGCTTCCGGCTTGTTTAGCAGGTTATCCAAGCATCTTCTCTTCTTTTGATGTCTTACTTTATGTAAATATATTATGCTACTTTACAGCTTAAACATGCTTTGTTCTCTGTTGGGTGACAGGAAGCCATCTAAAGTTCCCCGTTTTGTCCTCCCAAATGATATCTTGGTGAATATTGCAACTGCAGTTGGTGCTGAGGTTAACCACGGTTTGAGGTTTCTCCAAGATGTTTCATGTGGAGGAAACCTAAAAAAATTTATTATTGTATGTTTACTCTTATGTTTGCTTTCATTGTAATTGTTATTTACTATCCACGTTCATGCTTAGAAGTTAGAATGTAGTTTCCAGGTTAAACCATTCTTCAGTTTCTGATACCAGTATTTGCTATAGTACTTGTTATTCAATCAATTCCATTTATTTTTGTTTGCTACAACATCTTCTGTTTGTGACATGTTATTGACATATCTCATCAAAATTGTCAACTGCTTTTTCTCTTCTTCGAATTTCGATTCTGTACACATGTAGAAAGGGATAAGTTTCTTTAGCTCGTGGGAACTTGCCAAGTGAACTAAACCTTATGTGACATTATCTTCTAAGAGTCATTTGATCTTAAGTTGTTTGTTATTGTGTGGTTTCCTGATTTTATTACTTTGTTGTTGCCAAAGATTTGAATTACTGAGCAAAAAACACAAGGAGTTGGCACCCAGGAAGGGTGTGGGTAGGTTGGGGGTGGGGGAGACTTACATCCAGCAGGAGGTATGATAGAATTGAATTGGGGAAACAAGGGTTTTAAATTATAAGCTTCAAGGGTCAATATAGGTTATTTTACATGATGACGCACAACCATGATGATGCACTTTCTACTTTGCCATCAGTTATTTTATAACTAGTTTTTATCTTATATATGATAAATTATATTTACTTTTATATTTTGTTGCAAAGGAAAAATATATGTTTTTTTTTGTGGAATTTGTGATAATGGCTATAACATCCCCAGGTTGTAGTAAGCTTATGGGCTGGTGCTGTGATTGGGAGTTGGTGCAATTTTTTGACTGTCATGTATATTGGTGAGAGACCTGCTTTCTTTTCATCTGTTGATATAGATTAGAATGTGTTGACCAGAGTGTCTGCTTACTTGAATTATTAAATCAGACAAAGTTTGAAAAATATAATTCAAAATTTCAACTAATCCAACAAATATCTGCTCAGAGAAATGTGAATTATTGAAATTATGGAAATTGTATTATATTAGCATTTGGTAAAGCCAACCTTATGTTGTGCTTGTATGATGGATATAAAGGATGATTAAAACAACATATTAACTTTCAAAAGCTTGTTGTCTGTCTGTCTATGCCATAACTGTGTAGCATAGGAAACGATTTGAAAGATGTTAAATTCCTGTTAAGATGCTGGAGTCAGGAGTTTGGATGGTGTAACACAATCCACGCACACAAATGTATGCTTTGTTAAGTGTTTTCTGATAATATGCCTCCTCAATTACCAAATCTTATTTGAAATCAAATATTAGTGTATGTTGATGTATATTATTTTGTGGGATAGTGGATGTTTTTCTTCTTGAAGTTCAAATGGATGATACGGTACCTGTTAGAAGTTCAACGATGATGTTTTTCCTTCTAGTTTGACTTTTCAGGTCATACCTGATTTGCTAAAATTTCTATTATGTTATGTCTAAGGTTTTGTTGCTGCACATACACTCCCAGTTCTCTATGAAAGGTATCAGGATCAAGTTGACAACTTTGTGTACAAGGTTTTTGATCAGATGCAAAATCACTATCAGAAAATCGATACTGGTTTGCTCAGCAAAATCCCCAAGGGAAAGCTCAAAGGAAAGAAGTATTAATAGATTCTTCCTTATGTAAATGGTTTGATTTTCAATATCCCTTTGTCTCACTTGTGATGGAATTGGAAAAGGCTGAAGGATGTAATGTAAATAGGGAACAATTCTATGTTGGGGTCTTTAGAATTTCTTGTGTCTCATTATTTGACTGGGGATCAAGACTTCATTAATGACTGTTGCAAACTTGTGAAGCCACTTACAAGGCGTTTGATACTACCCAGTTTAAAACCTAATACATAAAAAAGAGTAATGTAGGGGATGGGAGGAGAGGAGAGAGATTTTAAGAAAGGGAAAGTATTTTATTTGATTCACAAGGGTCGGGGAAATAAACAAAACGACTATTATTCGTTTAAAAATATCAAATAAAGCCATTAAGGATAATTCAATTTTTTTTTAATTAGTGTAAAAGTTTTTCTCCTCCAAATCCCGTTTAATTTTGGAGAAAACCCAAAACTGTCTTTTTATTTTAGTTTTTTATACTTTTGATTATGATTTTAAAAAATGGTATATTGTTTTTAAGTTGTTTTTCTGATTTCAAGAATTTATAAAGGTAGTGAAACAAGTTTTTTTTTTGTATATTCTGAAAATAAAAAATAAAGTAAAATTAATGTTATTTTTGTAATCATTTATAAAATAATATAGATAAAGTGAATAGCAAACTAAAACCTACCTTAATAGTTCTCATTTGTCAATTTGGTCATGCTATTTTTAATTTTCTCAATTGAATCCTTGATTAGTTATAATATAATGAAACTTGAACAGGATCATTGAGTTGATTATGACACTGGGTTATAGCCCAATTGATCGAGCAAACTTGTGTATGTCCACTTCATTTTAAAGGTTCTGTTATTTTGAATTGTCCCACACAAGCTCATCATCCTCCTGATTACTTGTAAATTAACTTTATTTTTTGAAGAACTTATCTATACTTATATAAATTAAAACTATTAACAAATTAATCATTTACTAATTGTTTTAATGTTTATTTCAAATAAAAAAAATACAAATTAAATAGTTTTTTTTTCCAAATCTTTACATCCTAAAATACCTTAATATAATATTTAATCATATATCTATATTTTTATATTTATAATATTTATTATTTACTCTTATATCATAAAATAAATTATAACATATAACTTGCTCACATAATATAAAATTATAAATACATAAAAATAATAGAAATAATTATAGTTTTTCTGATTTTCATTTTTAAATAATGGCACACTCTTCTCAATTTCAATTTTAAATTATTTTAATGTTTAATTTATGTTAAATTAATTTAAAAATATAAAATATTATTTAATATTTATCATTTACATAATTTGAAATATATAAATTTTATTGTTTTATTATTATTATTATTATTATTATTATTATTATTATTATTATTATTATTATTATTATTATTATTATTATTATTATTATTATTCAAATTGGTTCAATTACAAGTCTTCTGATATACTCATTTAAATACAAATTTATACCAAATTTAAACAAATTGGTGGAAATTACTTGTATTGTTAATAAGATTAGAAATAAATCTAGCTTAGTCAAGTTAGATTGAGATCGACTTAATAAGAAATGACTTGGCTAAAAGTTAAATTTAAATTTAATATAAACCTTTATTTTTCTATAATACATTTCACTTTAAATGACACTTAATAAGAGAAAGAGAAATATAAATACTCTCTTTGGACTCATATTCATATGTAAGTAAAAATAACTAATTTAATACTAATTAAGAAATTTAGTTAATATTATTTAATTTTTACTAATTTCAAATAAAAAATAAGATTATTTCTAAAATATCATTAATTAATACTTGTTATCATGAATAAAAAAATAGTCATTGAAAAAAGAATTAAAATTAAATGAAAAATATTTTAGAATCATAACATTAAATAGAACAAAATTAGTTAGATTTATTTAAATCCAACATATAAAATCACTTTTGAGATATGATATATGTACAATGATTTATACGGTATTATTTTATGTGTTTATCTTTCTTTACCACATCATTTATTATATTTCAAAATTGTCTCTCTCCTCTCACTTTTCTTCCTTTCTATCTCTTTTTTAAGATTTGTTGTACATGTAAAACAATAATAAATGCTAACAATGTATTTAGAGGAAAGAAATGTCCACTACTACTCAAAAAATAAAATTAAAATATATGTACCTAACCCAATCGCTTTAAGCCACAAATGTGTGATGTATTTGATTAGTCACGAGGGAGAAATGAATGATGAAGCACACGTGTTTGAAAAGTCCCTTTTCCTCTCAAATGATCATGTTTGGCTAAAACCTATGTTGTAAAGGTTTTTACCCTTTGGCATTTACATTTACCTTTTCTTTCGTGAGCTGTTTTTGGCATATCCATGTCATCCAAGTGCATGTGACGGTGAAGCTCAAGCGTGTGTGCAGCACTTAACTCCACATGTTAAATGCATTTAGCAACATGAAGCCATGAGCTTGCCTCAAGTTTTGTCCACCATGGAAATTTGTATGGTCATAAGCTTCACCACCTCAGCCATTGCCTCCTTTGCACTCATAAAGAACCTTGAATTCTAACAAGAAAACAAAATCAAAAGTGCCTCGTTGGTAGTAGAGAAAGAACAAAGAAGGCAAACTTATCTTTCAGAAAATCTCCAAGAGAAATGCTATTCTCACACAATTTTTTTCAGGAATTTAAGAGAGAAACAAACAAAAGATACAAAAGTATAAAACAATACAAAAACAATTAGCAGACACCCTTTAGTTGAAAGAAAGAAAAATGAGAGAAACATAGATATAACTGATAATATGACTTAATAGGAAGAGAGATAAATAAAATTAATAAAGGAACGGAAAGAGATAAGAAAATAAATAAATTATAAAAAGTGTTATTTTGTGTTGTAAAGGGTAGAATGATCCAATTTGGATTTCGGAATATATTAAAAGCTAGTCAGCCTTGGTTGAAGATGAAATTTGAATTTGAATTATTGTTTTTCCTATATAAAAATAAGTTTTTAAGATATTGTATTCTTAACATTTTCTTTTATTTTTAAAAAAACAAATTTCTAACGTATATATAAATGTGAAGACTCATGAGCTCATTGAGTCAACAACAACCTAGGTCACAACCGAGGCAGTCTTTTATTTTATAGTATAATTCATTCTGTCATATATCTGTGTAACAATGGTGGTCTTTATTTGCAAGGAAGAATATGGTGTGACCTTGGGCAATGACTGGGCTGCTACTCTTGAATTTGGCCACAACTTTTGTATCTCAAATGAAGGTGATGATGACGATGATGATAATGGCGTCATTGATGTGGCCCCAGCGGCATAGAAGAATTTCGCAAAACATGCATAAATGAGGAGGAGGAGGGATATAGTACTAGTCAGTGTAAGCTTCATTCTGTGGTCTTGCTTAGTAATTACATTACATTTGTGTTTACTCTTGGAATAGGTTCTAGTGTTATGCTTAATTATGGTCACTATAAATTTGAGACATAATACATGTTTTATTAGTAATTATGGCTTAATTCCTCCCTCTCTCGGACCAAATAATTTTCTTGTGGATCGTCTTTTTGACTCTATTATCTGATCATAGTTTTTGTATATATAATAATTTGATGGCAATTGGCAATGTACTTGTAATAGGGTGCAGGGAAATTTGATAAATTTGACATCACCCAATTATAAATGGTTTCCTTTAATAAACTTATTATGATGATCTATACAAGAGTTTGCTATGTGTACCTTCCAGTTCATTTTTTCCTTGGCAGAATCATGGTTCAGGGAACACATAAATCAAGCTTATATATATGCAAAGAAGAAATTAAATTAGTGAGTTGAGTTTATATTGTGACAATTTCGTAGCCATCTTGTTTCCTAATGAGGGAAGCCAACGATCCCCATTCACCTTTTAATTTAATTAACTACAAAGGAAAATCCTATCAGAAAGGAGAAGCTACCTAGCTGAGCACTTTTTACACTTTGCATGGCAATTTTACATAAAATAATTCAAATGTGTTTGATCTATCTTGAGATTCAGAGTCTTCTCATCATATATGCCTTTTCTATTCAGATAATTAATTCATTGTTTTCTGGATTTGTGCAAACTATAGTATAATCGAGGCAGTCTATAGTATTAATATACAACTATAGACAAAAAATAAAATAAAATCAGACGAAGTGGTGTCATGGGAGAGCCTTTTCATGTTTGTTCATGCCATAAAAATACATAGCACTATTTGAATCTGTTTTTAAATTTATGAATGATATATATCATGATTTCCAACCTCTCTTATAAAAGCTATCTGCCTTAATTTCTTCATTCACTTTGGAATTGAGTCCACATAATTCTTCAACAAATATCTTCTCACAATAAATTGGATTAATATGGATAGTAATTGTACGTCTTTCCTGTTTTACCAGCTTCATCTCTGACTGTGAAACCAAACCAATTTTGTCCATAACAACCTTTTCAGGAACATCATCTTCCATTTGCTTATCTATAAGCAATGGCCTAGGCCATGCTCATGCTAGATGGAAAGAAAATATGAAGATATATATAAGTATAATTTTTAGCCTTTTATTTAGATGTGGTGTAACCGGATGATAAAATTGAGAAGAAAATAGTGCTCATTTGTTTAGAAACCCTGTTCAATTTTTCACCTTTTAATTACAATGTTGTGCAGTGCACAACTAAATTACTAGTTAATTTTACATAATTTTTTCAAAATTTTTTTACTTTGTATCGTTTATTTTATCAATATATTTTTTTTGTTGAGTGAGGCAGTTAGTTTTAAATAAATCTAAACTTTTGTTTTTTTACCAAACAGTTTTAACTTAAAAGGAATTTTAAAACAAAAAAATCAAAATGTTCGTACAACTTTTACTTTATTTTTAAACCTTAATATGAATTAAAAAAATGGGTCAAACATAACGTCATAACCTTAATATTAGTTAAGATTTTGTTGATTTTAATTTAAAAGCTTTCACTTTTTTTTAATCTGACAGAATCCAACCATTATTATTTTTTATTAAATAATCCAACCATTATTTTAATGATAGTAAACAAACTATCAATAAATAATATAAGCTTCGTTATACTAGTAGTAATTTAATTAAATATACGCCACATGTATTTAAAATTGATTTCTAATATTCAGTGACAATTTGTAAAATCGTTGAATTGAAGTTAAAAGTATAAAAGAATATATCATATGTTAGATTGAAATGCACCACTTCATAAAAGGAAAATATTAAGAATGAACGTGAAAGAATAAAGAAATAGATAGTTTTACATTTATATATAAAGAAGGATAGCCTTGTTATTGAGTGCTCTAAGGAGACTAATTAAGAAATGAATAAATAGAAACTTTCAATTAAAAACTACAGTTAATAAACTACATTAGAGATTATGGTAAAAGATCATTTAAAACACTTTCTCAGAAGAAGAAAAATGTTTTTTAACTAATGTAAACATTTTACAATTTAATTATCTATGTGAAAGAAAAATTTAGATAGTGTAATAAGTATTAAGGGAGTCTACCTCAGTTGGTTAAACAAAGGTGTACCAGACAATGTCTTCAATTTCTATGTAAAAAAAATGTGATAAGTTATGTTGGAAGTTATTTCTTTTACGCTATGTGACACGGATTAGAAGAATAACCATGACAAATACGCAAGTCATGACAAACATGACAAGCCATGTTAAGCAAGAAGTCTTAGAACTCTCCGAGTAGATTGCCGTTGCTCGCACATTGGCACGACCGGTGCTTGCCAAGCTATGCTCAATAGCCTTCTCTGTAGAATCAAGTATCTGCAAAGCAAGCCACCCACAACCAATTCATATAGCCGTTTAGCAGTAAGACAAGCACGATTGAATGAAAATGAGATTCGAAACCTTTTCAGTATTTTGCAGGGACTGGCTCATCGTGAGACTACTCTCTTTGAGTTGTTTTGCCAAAACCACCATTTCATCAGTCAAATCTTCTTGAAGCTTTCTAAATTAAAAATTGAATAAAACAGAAAAACTATGAAAACACAAGTGATAACAATAAATGCAGAGTATCTAGAGAGCACAGTAAATGACTATAAAAATCATTGATCTAATACATTAGCACACATGATTTAATGGAAATTATTGGTATCATAATGATAATGATTCAGAAACATCCTGAGGACTAGTCAATGAAGACGATATAAACTCTCAAATATATATAATCCTAATCATATTAAGCTAGTAACATATGGTAACTGGTAAGTTACTAACAATGTATCAACGATTGACCTTAATACATCGGTGCTTGTCCTGAAGAAAAATATACTTTGTTGTTCTAGACAAATTGACATATGAACATAAGGTTTGTAGCTTGTAGGTTATGGACTCTCCACAAAAGCAGTACAGAGTCTACGGATCCACCATCACATAAACTTCAAATAACAACTCAAATAAACAGTACCTGTGCTTTTCAATGTGTGCATGTGCTGTAGCATCCAGTTTAATAGGTGATGTGTGGTCAGTCTCAGCAGGCTCATGCGCTTTATCTTCCGTACTTGAGGCAGGTCTGTCCAATGAATCAGATGAGCAACAGTAAAACAGACTACAAAATACACACAGTAGTAAGACAGGCTAACTTTAGCTTACAAAGGCCTTCTTCTCAATCCAGATGAAAGGAGTATCTGCTTTTTTTCCTCAATTTCAGACAGTTTTTCTTTAACAAAATTCTTTTCGAAGTCCTTCACAGGTACTTGTGTGTCAATCTGGGTTAAAAAAATTCTGGTTGAATGATTGTGCTTATTAGGCCAAAACTAAAATTACATAAATTGAAAAAACAAAAAAGGAGCTTACAACTTCATGATGCATTCCATATTTCCAACAAAGTCAACAAAAATACAGCCATTAAATGTAACACTTTTCACATGCTATAGTGAACATATTATAAACCACTAGCTGAGAGTTTGGACAGTTTGCATGATGTCGGGTTAATATCTTACTTTCATTGTATAACAAAAATATAGTGAATGTAATATGATTTTCTCCATTGGGTAATAAATCCTAAAAGTTTGGTTAATTAGGTGGGAAAAAGAGGACGGAGTTAAAAAAATTAAAATGATTTTGAACAAAAGTTATGATCCAAAGTGAAAATGTGTTAAGAACCTACAAGCAGAAGAGCTGAGAAATAGAGGAAACGAGTAACAAATACACACCACATGATTAACCAATTTGGAAGCAATGGCTTCAATCTTCTCTGAATAATCATTCAACATAGCCTTTGAAATCCTGCATAACCAGAGCAGAGCATTTATACACACAAATGAATGCACTTATATAGTTTCAATTATAATTCCATGAAACCTATGTGTATCAGATGGTAAATAAAGAGACGCACAATACCTTGGTAAGCCTTCCAGTGTCCTTTCTTCAGCCAATTGTTCTAATTGTTCACGCAAAGTAGCAACATACTGCAAAATCCAAAAATCAACAAATGATTAAGTGTGTGTTTTTCCAGAGTTAACAAATGACTAAATTAATAAAACATATATTTCAATAAAATTAGAAAAGGTTTATCTTCAGACTTACATGCACAAGTTTTGCTTGATTTTGCTGTTGAGGAGCAGCTGCAAGCAACCTCCTCAAGTTTACTTCTGTTTTACTGATTCCCATACCTACACTGTTCAGTAATTATACAAATTATGTAAAAATCAAACTTCATCAAGCAAAGAAAAACAGGTATTTGTGTATCAAACTGAAAAAATAAATTATCAGAAAAGCTTATCCGATCAAACTACCCCAGATTATAAACACAATCAAACACCCTAAATATCAATCAAACTATTTCAACCAGTTTAAAGTTGAAAAAATTACCAGAATTCAGCAATTATAAAAAATACCATACCAGAATCATGGTCAATTTTAATCGAAAACTGAGGACCTACAACATACTTTTTTACCGGCAATAATAATAACAATAAAGTTCCAATTCAGAACATGAAAAACAGTTTAGATATTGTTCTCGACAAAATTTACCAGTGAATATCTTGGCATTCTATTTCCTATCCATGTAGATGTTTCCGAAGTGAAAAGTTGCAAATTCCAACCCTATACGATAGAGTAAATGCTAACATATATCAAACAGAGTTTCCAGAACCGTTTCTAAAAATTCAACCCCTTACAGTGGAGAGAGAAATTACCTGAAGAGAAAAAATCAGAGGTAGAAACAGATCGTGTTTCCGGCGTCGAACGGTGGTTTCCGCCGCCGTTGCGTCAGTGCTATTATGATGCGTCATACGTAACGGAGTGTGCTTCAGTTAAGATCCAAAATGAGAACCCGACCCGAATCCGAAAACTGAACTGCTTCTTTCTATGGGCCTGGATTGTAGTAGGTGAATAACGCATTCAAGGCCCAATGTCTAGCAGCGTTTTCCTTTTCGTATCACTTTTTCAGTTTTTTTCTTTAGTAAGCCGTTGGTGGGAGATAAATTTTTGACTTCCCGGGAAAGAATGTTTTTAATTTCCCATAGATTATAAAACTTAATTTTTCATATGGTATCAATTTTTAAAAAAATAACATTCTTGAAAGAATGCTTTCCGAAAATATTTTTAATTAATTTCTCACAAAAACTTTTACATAAAAGAGAAAAAAATCTTACTTTTTCAAGTAATTTTTCTTTTACTACTACAAAAATATCGTTTTTCTCTTTATTAAATTATTTAATATGATAAAAATATTGCATAATTCTTTGATTCCTAATAAATTTATCTTAAGATTCTAATGACCAACCAAACAAATTTTATTAATTTCCAATAAATATGATTTTCAGAATTCATGATTTTCAAATATGAAAAAACTTTTCTCCTATCAAAAGTTCCCTGAATGACACTACTCTATTTTTTTAGAATTTAATTTAATTTTAAAAGTGAAATTTTAAAAAAAGATCTAAAGCAATGATTTTATATATTGAGAGGTGAAAAAAAATACATGATCAAAATCAAAATTTGCTTATTTTACGAAAGCTAAAAATATATTTAACTCAATTATGAATAAAATTCCTACTTCTTAGTAGATCTTACCTCACCTTTCCCACGTTACACTTGTGTTTAAATTTGTTTCATGAACTTGTCCTTCAGTTGAATTTGAGTTTTACTTTAAAAGCAATCGGACAACATTATTTGTCGTGGTTTTTCTACCATGGTCTTTATTAATAATTTAATATGCGCGTTAAAAAAGAATGCTTGAAGGTTACATTCATCTTATTTTATATATACTATACCATTATTCTTTACATTTTTTTCCTTTCAAATATAAACATTCTAATAGGGTTAGAAAAAATGTACTTGAGGATTCTGCTACACTAAAGACTAAAGTAAAGTTGGGTGATTTTGATTTGAAGGTAAAACGACTTTCGAGTTGGAACTTGGACTTGGGGATACTTTGATAAAACTCAATGTGTATTTAATTAAACTTATTTTTAAAAATATACTTTATTTTATTAATTTTTGAAAAATAAATAAGCATTTATCTAAAAATTCAACTGTGAAGAACATCAAGTGCATGTATTAATTAGTGTGAGATTATTTTAATTAATTAGAGATTTTGAGTTCAAATTCTGAGAATAGTATTGTGTTAAATACTTAGATGAATAATTTTGTCACTTATATCATGTAAAAGATACATATAATTCAGAAAGAAAGAAAAATTAAGTGCTAAGGATGAAGAGAGTGATTTGCCTGTATGTATCCAGAAAAGGCCAAATAACATTGAATGTCGGCATTAAATTGCTATCTGATTTGGAAACATAAGTTGGTAATAGCTGGACTGGAGCGTGAATAGAGATTATAGGAATTCCTATCCCATTTGGTGCGGTGAAGAAGTTGGTTGATTGCTTTGCTATGAACTATCTTTGTCATTTGGACCTCAAGGTTTCACCCACGCTTTCTGTCTCTCACCAAATTTAGGTTATGCAACTTTACTAAATCTCCATTATCTCATGTCTGAACATAAAATAGTTAACATTGTGTATACTTTTTATATATACTTTTTAATGAAGAAAATTTTGATTATATCTTAATTTTATCTTTATTCTCTGGATCACTAATTATACTGATAGTGATTTGGTGTGATCATTAGTTTTTCTAAGTAAAGTATCTAGAAAAATTATTAATTACAATAAATTATAAAAACAAATCATTGGTATACTTAATAATATCAGGAATAGAGGTATAATTAAAATACAATTAGAATTTTCTTCATTAGTTTTCAAAACATTTTTGCTTGTGTAATACTCTTTCAGTTTTGTAAGAAGAAAAAATTTATTCCAAAATAATTATAATTTTAACTTTTCAATGTAATATTAATTATCTTTTTCTACTTATATTCATTCTAATGATATGGTTACAATAACTAAAAATGAATTAATGGTGAGAAGTTTAATTTTGTAAAATTGTCATTCTTTTTCATCCATCTATTAATTTTTCTTGATATGTGTAAATTAATATATGACAATTATAATAAGACAGATAAAATAATAGTGTGATGATGGTAGGTTTTCTATTGGAATTAGCATAAAAGAATAAAGAAAATTTAAAATGTGAAATGTGAAACATAATTAAATGTAAAAAGAAATAAATAACACATAAATTCTTATATGTGTGTATAAAAATAAGAAAACATTCAGCCTTTCCTAAGGCTACTTGTCAACAATGTAGCAACGATAGATGAAGAAACTTCTCTTAATTAATAAAATATATTCTTATTGATAATGTTTTTACTCCTTTAAATATTATATATTTCAAACAAATCATAAGAAACTTTGAGTTTAATTAATTAAATGGTTAAAAATGACATAATTAATATAAAAAAAGAAACTTAGAGACGTAATGATTTTGTCTCTAATATTTTAGTTATTTTTAACAAAAAAAACTCAAAATGCATATTCAAAGACAACTTTAGAGACAAAAATTATTGTCACGAACCAATTCTATCTCCTAAATGCATCCCTTAAAATAACTAGACAATGTAGAGACAGATTTAGAGACAAACAAATCAAAAATGAATCAGTCCATATCTAAATACCATCTTTGAAATACCAATATTTTCTTTCGTATGCTAGTTTTCGTTTTTTGTCATAGACGAACTATTTTTTTTTCATTATTTTAGATTTTTTTATAATAATGCTAATGACCCAATAAAACCAAATATATAATTACATCATTATATTATCCAAAGTTCAAAGTTAAAGTTATACACTTTGATCATGAGCTTAACTCAAGGCTCACCAAAATTTCTAAAGGCTATTTGCTTTCAATGTTATCCTATTTTCACTCATGAAAGGATACTTTCTAGTACATAACGAATCATATATAAAAATCTTGTATTACCTACAATCTTAAGTATTCGATTCTCATGTTCACGTGTATAGAAAATCTCTTGAATGGATTCGGAGATTGGTCTCTAACTTTTAACCACAAAATATTCTAGTTCACACACACACAAAAATAAGTAACAAGATATATGGTCATGTTTTAAAAAAATATACAATTTTTTATCAAATACTACTATAATTAATAGATTCATCAAGTAATTATGATATTTTTTTATGAAAAAATATTTCTCTTATTATGTCATACTAGTTAACATCAAGAGAGAATTCAGATTCTGCATTATCCTTTCCACTCGTTTGAACTAATAATGAAAATTTCTGAGTTGGCCAGTATTCTTCTTGTGTATATTTGGTAGATAGTTGATGCCTTTGATTAGTAGATGTCTAGATGAGCATGAAACGAGTACCTCATCTTTTTCCTTTCTTTTACGGACAATGCCTCAGCCTTATCAATCTCCAATAATATACACCATGTCCCCGCCACGTGTCCACATCACAATGCATTCTCAGATAGCATCCACCGTGTGCATGGAGAATTGGATTTTTCTTGTTTGCGTTTCATATTGAACAGCAAAATCTTTGCAGACCCCGTTTTCAACTGGTCCCGTGTTCGTTCATTTGACGCCACATGTGCAGCTAGCCATGTTTTTCTCGCTGTTGACAAGCACAATACTATTTAGTACCATTTTTGTCATGCCATATTTGCTCTCTTCTCTCTTTGTACTAGTTGGATATGTCAAAGTCCTTCTTCTTGTGAAAAACTGTGCCACAACCTCTGTCACCAAACTCCTCAAGCTGAAGCTACCACTTGTTCAGAGGGAGTTTTGTTTCATCAGTCTCTAGTTAGCATCTATTTTTATAGCTTCTATTCAACAAGGTGCAAAAAAGCAGCCCTTGCCTTAACCAAAAGAAAAACTCTTTTTACCTTAACTCAGGTGGGGTTCTTCTTTGTTTTTGAAGTGTATGTGTTTAAATCTTCTAGTGTTAGTACTTAGTGCAGCTCTCCAACTGACTCTGTCAATTTTTCCCACTTTGTTGGGATTAAAAGTTTGGTATTTTTTTTCAGTTCTTGTATTTCTTTATTGTTTTGTTCTTTTTCTGTTCTTGTTAATCAATTTTTGCATGTACTTTCAACTGTAATAATAGGAAAATAATTTTCCTTTCCAAATCTCTTGGAGTTTAAACATTCAAATCTTTATTTACTCACACAATTGATCACAATGGCAAAATCCAACTTGTGGTTCCATTTCATTGGTTTTTCCCCCTCTTGGCAAGTCAAGTTGCGTAGACTTGACCCGAAAGCTTTCTTTCTTTCTTTATTATTTTTTACTTTCACTTCAAAAATTTTATATGCTTATTTGATTACTCGATTAGCTGAACTATGCAGATAATTCTATTTTACTCTGCTTATAACGTCTGCTCTAAGTCTCAAGTTCTCTCTCCTCTCTTGTTCTAACAGACAACTGGTTTGGTGAACCATGAAGAACAGTATTCCTGGTTGGGATTTTGAGAGTGATGCATGTCTCACCAACCAAAGAAAGCTTATAGGGTCTGTGTTATCTATCTTTGTCAAAGCAGGATATATAATGTCCCTATTAACTTTGGCTTGATTATAATTCTCTATGTGGTCAATTATACAGGCCGGACCAAGAACTTGTAGAGCTCCTATGGCAAAATGGGCACGTAGTGAGGCACAACCAAACACATAGGAAGCCACTTGGGAATTCATCTAACTTGAGACAGGTGCAGAAAACTGATCATTCAACATTAAGGTCTAGTGGTCCCTATGGAAACTCAAGCAACTTGGATCAAGAAGAGGCCACCCCATGGATCCAATTCCCACTTGAGGACCCACTGGAACAATATTTTTGTTCAAACCTTTTATCTGAACTACCACCAACTTGTGAATTTGAATCTAACAAGCCAATCAAGCAATTGGAAGAGGACAAGTTTGCCAATTTTTTTGCTTCTAGTACCCCCCACCATCCTACTACTTCAAGTTCAAAACCACTACCACCTAACATGAAATCCTCATGTGTTCAACGAATCCAAGGGAATCCTATTCCTATGCCTGCTCCAAGATTTTATGTTCCTGATTCATCTCAGAAAATCAATGACTTTGGTGCATCACGAAAGGTTCTAAATTTTCCTCACTTTTCAACACCCCTTAATAATGTTTCTTCAGCACCTGGTAGTACACAGTCTAGGGGAAAAACTACTGCTAACTTGTCACAAAGTGAGGCGAGAGAGTACTCAGTGATCACAGTTGGTTCAAGTCACTGTGGCAGCAATCACATCCCTCAGGAGCAAGATGTAAGCAGGGTTTCAAGCAGTGGTGTTTGGGCCACTACTAATAATAATACTTTATCTGCTGAGCCTGAAGCTGTCAGAGATTGTGTCCAGAGACCAATTTGTCATAGTAGTGACAAAGAAAAATCAGAGATGATTGAACCAACTGTGATGACTTCATCTTCTGGTGGCTCAGGCAGTACTGGTATTGGAAGAATTTGTTCCCTATCAACAAGAGATCATGGCCAAAAGAGAAAAGGGACAGAAGAAGAAGCATCTGAGGAACAAAGTGAGGTCATGCTCTTCCTCTTTCCATTTACCTTCATGAATGCATGCCTGCTTTTTTCTTTTTGCCTGATGGCCTCGGAAGATTTAGTCAAAAAATTGAATTGAATGACGTGTGTGATCCATGTAACTCTTTTCATTTAGAAGAACAAGATTTTGTTGTTGCACCAACATTACATTAGTCCGAGAAGAACTAGATTTGGATTTCTCTGTAAGGTCTCATATTCGAGTCTTGCAAATAGAAAATAAGTAGTTGGAAGTGAAGATTCCGCTAAAAATGTTTCTGATAATGACTAATCATAAGTAAAACTATCATAAAAGACATGATAACTCAAAAAAAGATTCGTTGTTGGCATTATTGTAGGCTGATGAGATGTGTCTACATGTGTAATAGGCCACAGAACTTAAATCAGCTGATGGAAACAAGGCTTCTCAGCGGACGGGGTCTTCCAGAAGGAACCGTGCAGCTGAAGTGCATAATCAATCAGAAAGGGTGAGCGCATGGTATTTTTCTTGTAATTTTGTGATTTGTGTTAACTTAATTAACTCTTATTACCGGCCTTATTTTACTAATGCAGAGAAGAAGAGATAGGATCAACGAGAAGATAAGGACATTGCAGCAACTGATACCTAACAGTAACAAGGTTCGTTATCATATAATGCTTGTTGACTTGTCACTACGTTAACTTTTTTCTGTAGAGATGCATGCATCTGGACCGAAAACGATGCGCGTGAACATTTATACGCTAACAGACAGCTAGAGATAGATAGAAATAGAAGAGAAAAAAGTATAAATATAATAAATAATACGATTGATGAGAAAAAAAAATAACGAAAAATAAAGAGCATAAATTAGATATACTGTATAGGTGTTTATGTATTATTATTCTACTATGTAAGATTACTTTGGGTAGACTCGGATGATTGGTAGGTTAAAAGTGGTATTACTCTACAGTCTACACCTTTTTTTTTTTTTATAATGATTCTACTTTTTCATAAGATTCAATCATGGGTGGTGTAAAATAACTATGGGTTGTACGCGCAGACAGACAAAGCATCAATGTTAGAAGAGGCAATCGAATACTTGAAATCGCTTCAGTTTCAGCTTCAGGTACAACTTACACATACACATGCATGCATGTGATGATATATTCTAACACTATAGTAATAATGACAATTTTTTGTTGTTGGTGATAGGTAATGTGGATGGGGTCTGGCATGACACCATTGATGTTCCCAGGAATTCAGCACTACTATATGTCACAAATGGGTATGGGAATAAGTGCACCTTCCTTGCCTTCCATTCACAACCCGATGCAATTGCCAAATGTACCACATGATCAAGCCATGTCTGTGCCTCAGATGCCAAACCAGAATTTAATGTGCCAAAATCAAGTTTTGGGTGCCGTTAATTACCAAAACCATATGCAAAACCCTTGCCTTCCCGAAGAATATGCACGTTACATGGGTTACCATCTCATGCGAAGTGCCTCTCAGGTAATTTAATTGGGTTCTTTCAAGTGAAATTTTTTCATTCTTCTTTGCTTTACTTAATCATTTGATATTTACATGTGCACCATTTTTTTCAGTTCTTTTGTTTTATTTTTTTAAGAAGAAAAGTTATATCTGAATAATAATAATGTAAAATAATATTATATTATAATCTAATTATAAGCTATTATATATAATAAATTTAATAGTTTTAAAAGTGATATCAAAACATTTGTGATGAGATGTTATACTGTCATTACACATGACCAATAAACTTTTAAACTTTATATGAACGTTTTTTATATTTTAATCACCGTTGTTAGTTAATTTTATTTGTTTGGTTTTATCTTGCAGCCTATGAATGTGTTCAGATATGGTTCCCAAGCAGTGCAACATAGTCAAACAATGATTGCACCAGGCAATAATAGCAGCGGACCCATGAGTGGAGCAGCTAATATTGATGATGTTGTTAGTGGCAAAGCAGGTAAGGGCACTAGATACATCCAACTTTTTTGAATTTTTATTCCTTTTTAAAAAGAAATTTGCTTGTTTAATTACATTTTAAGAAATCTTAAAAAAAAATAAGTAACTTAATTATTATAAAATATAAAATAATAAAGAAAATTAAGTGAAAGCACTTTTAACAAAACAAAAGTTTATTTTTATTCTATTTTCATGTTCTCTCTCCCCTTTCTTTCTCTTGCTTTTTTTTAACTTTCTCTACTTTGTGTTTTATCTTATACTTTCTCTTCTTTCTCTTTATAATCTCTTTTAAACTTAAAAGAAACAAGAAAATTGTTTTTTACGGAAACTGAATATTTTTAAATACTTTATACTTTATTTTTAAATAATTTATAAAAATATCTTTAAAAAAATGGATCAGACGCATCTTTCAAATAGTTTCTATGCCTTACAACATCAAGGATAAAAATAAAAACAAAATATGTTTTTAACATGTTAAATTTAGCCGGCATTTGATACTGGAGAATTTCTTTCTATGTTCGAAAATCATGAATCATGAAAATTATATTTTTTAAAAATGAGTGAAAAAATTTTGGTTAATCATTAAAAAAATTTAGATAAATTTTCTAAAAATTAAAGAGTTACATAATATTTTTATCCGTTATTTTAATTATTTATAATAAAAGTAACATGATTTATTATAGTAAAAAAATTAAACTTAAAAAAAATAAGATTTTCACCTCCTTATAAAAAAAAATTCATGAAAAACTTCTTAAAAAATATTTCTCTAAAATATTATGTCCCCAAAATCTCTTTTTAAAAGAAATACCAAACATAGAAAATTAAGATTTTCCATCCAAAATTTTCAGAAAACTCAAAACGTATCTCCTACTAAAAGTGTCCTTATAGTTTTTTTTAATGTAAGTTTTAATCTTCAAAGATTTTAAATTTTTTAACCATATAATCTGTTTCACTATTTACTAATAACGTAATATATATTTAATTAAATATTTCACGTTACATGTCATTTTATAGTCACTGACTTCACATAATTAAATCTATGTCATATCACTATTAAATAGTGACATATAATTTCTAAAATTAAAAAATTTATGAGAGCTAAAAGAAAAGACAAATTGAAAAAGCCAATTGCCTCCACTGAGTTATCTTCCTTCTCCATTACTTCCTTTTCACTTTCCAGGTTCTTCCACCTTTAACTGAACAATGGATAGCAATACCTTAAAATTACTCAATTGGGAGAATTAGCTAATGGAGTACGTCAATCCCACAAGCACCAATATGTGGTCCAATTTTATGTAGTTTGGAGTTCATGCTATTTATATCCAATTTAAAGTTTGTTGTTTAACTTCGAAATTATATATATCAGGCAAGTCCTTGATTGTGGGTCAGGCATGTAATCAACTCCTATATTGGGACCAATCAGGTTCAGGCATTTGATGTATTGTTTGTACTTTGTAGATTAGGAAAAGTAAATTATATAAGTTAACGTGCTAATTTGTACTTCTATCTCAACTTACGATAACAGCTATTATTTTACTATCAATAATATAGACTAGGGAATTAAAGCTTGAAATTCTTGCGTTCGTTGTCTTTTACCTTAGCTGGTCCATACCCATATTAAATTCAACACCTTATTTTATTTTTTTTATCAACTGTTGACAAATTCGACACCTTATTGTATTGCTAGTATAATTTTTTTTATACTGTGACGTTTGTTATGAGTTTTTTATATCAAATAAAAATAATTTATTTCTTAATTAATTATTTAAATGGGAGATTTTTACTTTACATAATTTCATTCAAAATACTTAAATTTTTCAACCAACATTAAATATATTAGAATGTTTGTAATTACTATTGAAATAAAATTTTATTAATTAGAGTACTGTTTGAAATTTCGAAAGGTTTAAATATGTATATATTACTAAAGCTTTGATTTTTATTGGTGCTAAATAACATTAAGTCCACCTTACCTAGTGCAATGACCATTTATTAATAATATCAATAGTATCGTTAATATTTTTTTTCTCTTATAATAAAAATTATACAATAATACACAAAAAGTTAAAATGGATCACAACTGAATATGAAAATATCTAAAATTATACCGGTATGACACTGGTTATATATGGATCTAAGAAATAGTTTCCGACAAATGTATATAAATAACCCAAAAGATACTTGAAAAAGAAACAGTATAACATATTTTTTCAGGAAAAAAAAACTATAGATTTTTATTAACAGTAATAAGTTTATGCAAATAGATAAATAATAAAAGTGAGGACATAACACGCATGATGCAAACTTTATACAATTTAATTTAATCAGATAATTAAGTAATGGTATCAATAACTTAATTGAATATATCATGAATTTAATACGGACAATTATTTATTTAGTCAACATCAGATACTCGTACTAAAACCGCAAATAACTAAACATTTTTCATTATTATTTTTAACATTTAAAATTGATTAATGAAAAAAAAACTCGATAGTCATCTTAATATCATCTTTTCGTTCCTCTTTTTTTCACTCATTATTTTTCATTCGTAGACAAAATATCCCAAGTCACTTTGCCTGGTTGGAATCTTTGAGTTCGTGATATGACATTTAATTTAAACCTTAATCCATATCCAATTATCCGGTTTAACTTTTTTTAAAACCGGAAATTCGTTCTACAATCTTTTTTAACAAGTCTCCCTGCTTATTGTACTTGAAGTGCACTATATGCCATCAAATCCCACTGCCATATGTTTTTATTATATTCTCCATATCAATCCTAATCACTTGATTCCATTATCACATCTGTCCCCATCATCTCTCCCCATGAAAGGCGTAGACCCTCAAATTTTTTGTGCAAACAGTGTCAACTTTAGGATAAGATAATGAATCATTATATTTTTTTTGAGAAAGCAAATTTGTGTGAAACACATACAATAAAAAGACAACGATAGAAGGCATAGATGAGACCCACATAAGGGGAAATGTAATTTATATCAATGTATAAAAGGGATATAAACTTTTATGTAATTTTTTTTGTCGATCTTTACATTTTTTATATATTATTTTACTCTTATTCTTAATAACTAATGAAAATGCATTGTTACATCTGTCCACCTGCATTTATATTGTACTATCATATTTATTTATTGTACTAAAATTTATATATTAAAATAGTATCTCTTATTATATATAAATTTATATGCATATTAATTTTAGTTTAATATATTTTGTAATGTATAGATAATATCTTTTATTTTAATCTTTAATTATCTTTTTTCTTAGGTGCATATACTTCAATTCTAAGGAGTTTTTTTATATATTTAAAAGTTAGATATGTGTTGAAGAGAAAAATATGAGAAATAGATAAATATATAAAGTAAATATGTGTAGAAAATAAAGATTATTTGAATATTTTTCTAATTATAATTGCAAAATAAAACAAAATCATTCAAATCATGCTTCCTATGATAGTATTTTTGAGTTTGTTATCATTTTTTAAACATTTATACCTAACATTAACAAATTATAGAAATATACTATGGTCTTTATTTTTCACTAGATATTGAAGTCATTATAGGAACACATTATCTTAAAGATATTTGTAACAAAGCATTCATGTTTTAATAACTTACATAAATCCAAACAATTAATCAATATCGGGTTTCTTTTTTCTAAGAAAGAAGAAGAAGATCAAGAAAAAGACTTTAAATGCTTTGCATGCAAGACAATAATGTAATGTTGCACGAATTATAATCATGTATTTTCTATGTTGTGTGTCATGTTCAATTCCATCCTTTCAAATGTTATCAAAATGAATATGTAAACATTATGTAAACCAAATTTATACTCAAAAGAACTATACATGAAAGATAAAGTTAAAGAAGGAGAAGAGGAAAAAAAAAGGTTACAAAAAATTATTGTGGATTGAGAAAAGAAAAACACAAAATTACACAAAGTATGGTTCATTACTTCATTATACATTCTTGGCGCAATTACCAATCCTTCATTTTGTTTGAAAGACATATAGCTCAAAACTAACAATTCTTTCGCCAAAATTAAATAATAAATAAGTAAAATGACACTTCAACAACAAAAGGGAGTGGAAAGCAACAAGAATGAAGGAAAAATTAATATATATATATATATATATATATATGATGGGATCATTGGTTAGAATGGAAACCTGAAATGTTATAGTAAGAACATGAAACCTCCAAAGTGATTCTTATGTGATGCATACTCGTTGACAAAATAAAAACCCAAAGGCTTTGTGGTTCCCAAGACACACCCAAACAACATCTATTAGGTGGTCTTCTTCCAATCCTTTCGAGTTGAGCCATTGATGAAAGTTGTAACCGTTGTGCAACTTTAACATCCAATGCTCAAACCATGCAATTTTTCCTCAATTGAATCTAGAAAGAACAAATCACCAAATTGAAGTAACAAACACTAAGGAGGAAGTGAAGAAGAAGGTGTAGAGTACTGACAAATTTATCCACGAAAAATGGAAATTTAATTTAGTCCTCAAAAGTTAAAAAAAATGCGACAAATTCATTCATTCATTAACTTTCGTTCATTACCATTAATGAAAGAGTATACATGACACAGAGGGACGAAAATGCTACAAAATGATTATCAACATGGTCGTTGAATAGATTTGATCAAAATATCAATAAATTTTTATTGGACTAATTTGTCATGTCCCAAATTTTGTTTTATATAAGGATAAAATATAATTCAATCTTCATTTTCCCCTCTTTTTTATCTTTACAAACATAACATTACAATAAACACTTAAAAAATAAGGAAGCAAATATAAGTTAGAACCAACATAATATAATATATATGTTACTTTGAAATTTATATTGTGACAATATAGGTAATGACAAAGTCAAGTTGGCTCTCATTTTTTTTGTAAGGATTAACTTAATGATTATACATTATTGTTTGAGTCTCATATTTTAAAAATTTTATAGCAACAGAGATATTATGTTTACTATTATATTTGTCGAACTTATGTTTATTTTCCTATTTTTCTAAGTGTTTATTGTAATGTTATGCTTGCAATGATTAAAAAAGGGGGAGGAAGATGAAGATTAAATTATATTTTACTCTAAAATGAAACAAAATTTGGGATTTGACATATTAGTCAAATGAAAACTTATTGACATTTTGATCAATTGGAAACTTATTGACATTTTGGTCTATTGAAAACTTACTGACATTTTGGTCGAATTTATTCAACAACCATGTTGGTAATCATTTTTGTGACATTTTCATCCATCTATACCATGTAGGCTCTTTCATTAATGATAATAGATGAAAGTTAACAAATGAATAAATTTGTCACACTTTTTTCACTTTCGATCACTAAAATTTAGATTTTCATTTTTTAAGAATAAATTTATCAACGCTTTGCACATTTAGAAACAAAAATAATTATTTATCCATAAGCAATTATAACTAACCTACTTGTATTGTAATTTCCTTTCCACTATTAAAGAAGAATCATTATAAATTATATATCTGAATAGTCAAAAATTAATCAAGAGAAAAAAATAAAGAACAAAGTAAAAGTCACCAAGTCTCTTATTCATAAATTAGGAGAATTATATAATATTAGAAAATAATAATGGAAGGTTGAGAAAAGATAACCAAATAAAAAATTATTTATCTGAAATGAAAAAATGTATTTTTTTTTTCTTCTCATCTCTCTCTCAGCTCTCTGTTCCAAACATATCATTAGTAGACATTGGTATTCAGCTAGCTGCAAACAAAAAATGTGATGTCGGTAATTTTGGCTGTATTTTGATGTTTAATGGATTTGGGTGGTTGGCTGGTTGCCGAAGTCAAGGAACTGTGGGGTATACCTCCTTGCTCACAATTTTTGTTGATGAACCTTCATTCTTCTTCTTTTTATAATCTTATTATTATATGTATATTAGTTAATAAAAAGATATATATATATATATATATATATATGTCGGAGCCTTGAAGTTGAATAATTAGTTAGCAGATGGAAGTTCCCGACACAACCAATACAGAGTGGGCAAAACATTGCCACCTCATTTGCAATACATCTGCTTTCTTTTTTAGTCTTTACGTGCCAAACGCCAAAACCTGTCCCAATGACTCGACACAACATGAAGATAATTAATTGTCTTAAATTAAGATTAATTCAGATAAATATTTTTTTCTATTTATCTTTTCATATTATTATATTATATCATTTATTATATTTGCACTTCTCTTACTTTTTCATGGTGTCAAATAATTAACATACATTTTGCTTTCACATTTTTTATCTTCATCATGAACGTTTTAGGACATGCAAAGATACATTTTCCAAATATTGTCATACAAGTATAACTCACCTAATGCAACAAACACATCATTTATTACCTTTTCATTTTCAGCATGAGGAAAGTAATAAATTATAGTAGTATTATTGAAGAAATTAAGGATTTATATCTCGTGAATCATGTTGCTTATAGTAAAATATACATTGAATATAAGGAAACAAAGACTACAAAAATTATAAAATGCAATGAATTAATAATTACTTATGGATGTGGTAATATGGTGGCTTTTTTTTCATCAATAATGAGTTGTTTACAGTAATATCATTTATTTATTTTATTTATAGAAATTAAAGATGATATCAAAAATTTACAATACTCATATATTTTACTCAATTAAATATGGATAACTAACTTTTTTTATTTAGTATGAATTAGTTTTTACTGTGTTTGTTTTCTAATTGGATAATTTTCTTTAGTTAAGTTCAATCATGCGTGAGTGTAAACATTGGATCTAGAAGGTGAAGATTGTGTGTATCCAACAAATCCATAAACCATGGTAGTTTCCTTCTATATATCAGGGGTTTGCTAAATTATTCAAGAGAGAAACGGAAACCCAATGGGTTTACTTTTTTCGGTTTCTCCTCCCAAAATATAATTGAGTGCTTCTTCATACACCATGTAAAACTTCTCTTACACCATTTTTTTTTTTAAAAACCCGAAAATACCCCTGCTCACAAATAAATGAGGTTGGGCAAAACAGCTGAGCTTCATTTGCATTGCGACATCCGTACGGCCTTCGACAAAAATATTTGAGCTTGGGCAACATCCGTTTAGTTTCATTGCAACAGCATTGGTGTTTGTTGGTGGCGTTTCATTCATTTCGGGGGGTTGTTCGTGGTTGCCGGAGTTCCAGAGCTGTCGGCGAAGAGAAAAGAGGTGAGTAGGGGCGTTGGTTTCATACGGATTCGGTAATCCGTATGAGTTATACGGATTACCTAATCCGTATGGATTAGATGGATTAGGTGATCCGTATGACTCATACGGATTAGGTAATCCGTATAACTCATACGGATTATGTAATCCGTATGAGTTATACGGATTGTCTAATCCGTATGAGTCATACGGATCACCTAATCCATATGAGTCATACGGATCACCTAATCCGTATGGATTATACGGATTAGCTGATCCGTATGACTCATACGGATCAGATAATCCGTATAGCTTAAAAATTGCTGAAAAATATCTTTTAAAAAATGAAAAAATTGCTGAAAAATTGTTTTGATAAATTAATTTAATAAATGAAGTTAATAAATTTAATTGTTGTGTAAAAATAACAATAGCTAAAATGAAATAATATAAATAAGGACAAATTAATTATAAGCGTCTACTTATAAAAAAAACATGTAGTTAAACATATTAATCATAAAAAAAATACCTTGAATAACGTTGATTTACATGAGACAAAGATGAAAAAAAACATAACTTAATAAAATGAAAAACAACGCGTTCGGTGTGCAATGAACATGTATTATTGTTCCATTTCAATCGTTGTAGTTAAGATAAATAAAAAAATGTAATCAATAAGCGTGTGTATTTATATAAGTTTCCACATGGAGTTTTATTATGTTTAATTAAATTGTTATTTGTTAGGATGGACAACGATGAATGGATTTATGACAGTATAATGTCAGAAGAAGTTAATATGGAGGAAGACATTGGAGCAGATGATGATGCGTTTGAATTCAAAGAAGACAATGGTGTAGACCCCGATGCATTTGAGGATAATGCTTGTTTAATTGATTGTTCTGCAGCGTTCCAAACAAACGAGGTAATTAGTTGTATATGAATGTATTTAAAGTTGTTATATGACACGGTTTACCATATTAAGTGAAAATTATCCATTTGTGTAGGTGTTTGAATCGCGTGATGCAATACTGAAATGGGCTCGTACCGTTGCATTTGAAAATGGTTTTGTAGCAGTCATAATGAGGAGTGATACAAAAACTGGAAAAATGGGAAGAACGTCATTTGTGTTAATTGGTTGTGAAAGGAGTGGAAAATATAGGGCATGGAAAAAAGGTTTCACACCTTCAACCACTAGCACTAGAAAATGTGAGTGTCCGTTTAAGCTGAGGGGTAAACCAATACCGGGAGGACAAGGGTGGATGGTGAACCTAATATGTGGGAATCATAACCATGTTTTAGCCAAGTCATTCTGTGGACACCCATATGTTGGTCGAATAAGTGAGGAGGAGAAGATCATTGTTGGTGATATGACGAGGTCCATGGTGAAACCAAGAAATATTATGTTAACTTTGAAGGAGCACAATGCGGATAATGTAACAAGTTTGAAGCAAATTTACAATGCAAGATATGCATACCGAACGCGTACAAGAGGCAATAATACTGAAATGCAACAGCTAATGAAACTTCTTGAACGCGACGCGTATATTCATTGGCATCGAGTGAAGGATGAAAATGTTGTACGTGACTTGTTTTGGGCACATCCAGATGCAGTACAGCTGAGTAATGCATATCATATGGTGTTCCTCATTGACAGTACCTACAAAACGAACAGGTATAGACTTCCTTTGCTTGACATTGTTGGTGTGACACCTACTGGGACGACATTTTCAGCTGCATTTGCCTATTTAGAGGCTGAACGCATCAACAATGTTGTGTGGGCCCTTGAATGCTTTAGAGGGATTTTTTTGAAAAGTGATTTCTTCCCACAGGTTATTGTTACTGATAGAGATTCAGCATTGATGACTGCTGTCAAAACTGTTTTTCCCAATGCAGCTAATTTATTGTGTCGGTTTCACATTAACAAGAATGTCAAGGCAAAATGTAAAACTTATGTTAGGCAGAGTCATGCATAGGATCATGTGATGCAAGCATGGGGATGTCTTATTGACTGTGGGACTAAAAAGTAATATGATGAATATCTTATGAAGTTCGATGTTGCATGTGCGCCGTGGCCTACGTTTGTTGATTATGTTAAGGACACTTGGTTGAATCCCCACAAAGAAAAGTTTGTGACAGCCTGGACAAACAAAGTTATGCATTTTGGGAATACAACAACAAACAGGTAAGTTTTTATTTGACATTGGTTACATGATGATTTCCATAAGTTTATTGGATTTATAATTATTTGATGATATGATACACTGCAGGGTGGAGTCTGCACATTCGACCCTAAAGCGCCTACTGCAGAATAGTGTTGGAGACTTGTGCACTGTTTGGGATGCCATGAACAACATGATCACCTTGCAACATACTGAAATCAAGGCATCTTTGGAGCAAAGCACACATGTTGTAGGGCATGCATTTAAAGTGACTTTGTACAACCGACTTGTTGGCATGGTATCCAGGGTTGCGTTAAACCATATTGCCTCTGAGTATGAGCGGATACATTATGCAGGAAAAAACCCAAACCGTTGTGGATGTGTTCTGAGAACAGCTTACGGTTTGTCTTGTGCATGTGAGCTAGCTAAGTTTGTGCTTCAGAGCATTCCAGTTAACACCGTTCATTTCTTTTGGCGGAGATTAAGCTTTGAAAGTCAAGATATCCATCAATTTCAGGTAACCATAACTGAAGAGATTGAAGCCATATCCAACCGTTTCGAAAAGCTTGGTTTGTGTGGCAAAATGACTCTTAAGAGTAAGCTTAAACAAATTGCGTTTCCTGATTTAAATTCCATGTGCCCTCCCCCTGATAAGTCCAAAACTAAAGGTGCCCCAAAGAAGAAGACGACAAAGCACGAAAGGTCAACGAGAAGGGATCCGTCTTACTTTGAGTATGTAGACGACTTTCATTCAATGCAAAGTAGTTGTTCTACTCCAAAACAGTCCAATGCCTCATGTGATGTTCAGATGCAACAGGGGATGGTTCCGATGCTAGATCAATTTCATCCATTT
Source organism: Glycine latifolia (assembly GCA_013407115.1). Classification (NCBI taxonomy): domain Eukaryota; kingdom Viridiplantae; phylum Streptophyta; class Magnoliopsida; order Fabales; family Fabaceae; genus Glycine; species Glycine latifolia. The sequence continues at coordinate 2,702,541 of CM023954.1, forward strand.
ATGCAGAAGTTCATCTTGAATGTCACCGATGTCAAAGCAGATGGTAATTGCGGGTATCGTGTCATTGCTGCCTTATTAGATTATGGTGAGGAATCTTGGGCTTTGGTTCGCAATCATTTGCTCAGAGAACTTGGAGAGTGGACGGATGGATATATTGCCTTGTTTGGTGGCATACAGAGATTTGAAACATTAAAGCGGTCCCTACTGGTTGATGGATTGTCGAAGGTAAACCTTTGATTTGTTTATTCAATGTATGCCTTTAATTAAAGTGAACATATATTTGAATAGATTGAAGTGTATTTACAGGTTAATATGGACAAGTGGATGAATATTACAGACATGGGTCATGTAATTGCATCGAGATATAATGTCATTGTGGTTTCCCTTTCACTTAAGCAAAGCATGACGTTTTTCCCTCTGAGAAGTCAACCGCCTAGAGATCCACACGTTCATCGCATTTTGTGCATTGGCCATGTTTTTGGGAACCACTTTGTGCAGGTAATCTATTTATTTGTTTATTTGATGAAAAAGGACATGATTAAGGACATTAATGAACAAAACTGATGTTGTCTAATTTTGTTATGTGTAACAGGTTTTTTTTAAAAGACAATTGCCCGTTACCGTTGACGACATTTTTGTGGGATAGGCATTGTACCAATGAAGCAAAACATTGGCCCAGTTATTACATTAGTAGAATGCAAATGTATGCTAACTGTATGAAGTTACGCACTGAACATGTGGACTTACATGCTGTGTAGAAACATTTCAAAAGTGATGAATGAAGTCATTTTCTGCATAACTGTATCTATATATATTTATAAATATCCAAATTTGTCCAACATGGGAAACATCATAAAAAAAACTAATAAATAAGTCTATACAAAAGTCATAAAACAATCAAAGGCGCCTCCGCTGTGCATCTCGTGGACGTCTTCCTCGAGTATAAACAATACCGTAGTCCCTAACACTACGGGCAAGAAGCAACATCTGTAGCGTCCTATCATATGCCTCAGTGCCCTCTGTAACAAGCCTATCATCGATGAAAGCTTGCAATCCCTCAGCAAGTCGCTCACAAACAAGTTGCAATTACAGGGTCACAAATACAAACATTAACGAATGGATTCAACTATTATCACACAATCCACAAGTCAATAGAATTTTTCTTACCACTGCATGCCCTGGAGTCTGGTCGTCCTGAGCCACATCTGATGCCTCGGGAGGAGCTGGATCTGTAGAAGGTGGCTGGACATCTGCTGGCGGAGGAGGAGCTGGATCAGTCTGCCGCCCATATGGAAGATGTGATCGGGCCTGAGCATACTGCGTCGGGGTCAGAAATGGGTGTGAGATACGGAAGAACCACTCCAAATATCCTGGCACACAGTGACTTGGATACTGAACCAAGTCACCGGTCGATATCAGGAACTCCGTGAAATGGACCCATCGGTCATCCACATCGTCTGCGGAGGGGACTTCCGACATAGGCACGTCAGGAATGGCCTGAATCTGCCCGAACTGCCGAACAACCCTGTCAGGTAAGTACCTGACGATGTGGGGACCCCATCTGATGAACCCAGCAAATAAGCTAATCGGCTCGAACTCCCTAACCGGACGATGGGCATCGTATGCTGTCCAGCATATGTCATCTGGCCTCAAGCGGTCGATGCGAGCTCGATAAGTCGACAGCGGTAATGCCTTCGCACTCTTCCAGCGAAAGGCACGTGGCTGGGTCTCCTCATATGTATCCTCCGCCGTCCCGTTGCCTACAGTGGGAAAATGCTCGTATATCCAACACTACAAGTATAAATGATGCTTGTCAGAAATTGTAAAAAACATAACAACTTTGATAAAACACAACATAGTATCATTATTACCTGTAATAAACTAATATATCCAGCTAGATGCTTTCCGTGGTGTTTTGATGCATAACCCAAATTCTCATACATATGCACCAAAGCACCAGCTCCCCAAGCATATCGGCCAGCTTCATCGAGGTCGGCAAAAGGTGCTAAGAACTGGACGCCTATATGTGTCGCACTCTTGTTGGCAAACAAAGTGCAGCCAACAAGATGCAACAGATAGGCCCTCGCTGCGACTATCCACTGGCCACTGTCACACATACTGAAATACAGCTCTCGTAGCCAGGACAATCGCACATATGCGCCGTGGCACTGTGACGTCTCCGCTTCGGCCTCATCAACACTGACCTCTAGCAGCTCGACCAACATAGTGATAGCCTCTCCGATATCAATCTGGTCGTAGCTGTGGAAGACTCCCATGACAGGTATATGAAGAATGGAGGCAACATCGTCCAACGTAATCGTCAGCTCACCGACTGGCAGATGAAAGCTGGATGTCTCAGCGTGCCATCTCTCAACAAAAGCAGACAGCAATCCACGATCTCCAGTATCGACCGAGCAACGAACCAACGGACTCAGGCCAGTAGCAGCCATTATGCCTTCGATCTCTGGAGCTGGCTTCCCAAATTTAGTCACCTTCCGTCCATGGGAAGCCAACTTCAGCTCTGCACGTTCCTGTCAGGTAAATGAACACATGTTTAGAAAGACAAAAAACATTCACATTTTATCCTTAGTGAAAGTTGTTTTTTTATGCTTTATAAATACCTCTCCTGACCAGACTTTAAGGGCCACATGGTCTACGTAAGAAGTCAAGACTGAACAGTCTTCTGGACCTCCTAGAAAACCTTCAGTAGGTAGCTCGTCCGTCATAGGTACATCAGCATGCGTACGTGGTTCCTCAACTGGAACATCGTCAACTGGAGCATCCTGATGAACACTAACACCCGCCCTTTGTCGACGAACGGATGCTGTCGGTCTACGCCGCTCAGCCTCTCCAGCAACAGGCCTATGTGCTCCTCCTCCTCTAGTCCTAGCCATAATCTGTACATGATTTATGACAGTATATGTTGCATTATGACTTATCATGTCTGATTCTAACCAAACAAGTCCAATTGACAAGCATAGAAACAAATCAAGTGAAATTGTAACAAAACAGTCCAATACCGGGTCACACAACTTCAATTCACAAGCACAGTGATCAATCAAGTCCAATTCACAAGCACAGTCACTTATCAAGTGAAATTGTAACAAAACAGTCTAATTCCGAGTGACACAAGTCCAATACACAAACACAGTGACCTATGAAGTCCAATTCTAACCAAACAGTCCAATATCGGGTCACACAACTTCAATTCACAAGGACAGTGATCAATCAAGTCCAATTCACAAGCACAGTCACTTATCAACTCCAATTCTAATCAAAGAGTCCAATACTGGGTCACACAACTTCTTTTCACAAGCACAGTGATCACACAAGTTCAATTGACAAGCATACAAATGAATCAACTCCATTCACAAGCATACAAACCAATCAAGTCCAATTCACAAGCATACAAACCAATACCGGGTGACACAAATCCAATTCACAAGCATGGTGACCAATATATTGTTATTTTAAATACAAGCAATAGCATATCATCATCAACCCATGGATAACAATTGAAAAATCAGCTTCCTAATTATTTAAACTTAAATTATTTTTAAAAAATGTCTCATACGGATTATGTAATCCGTATGGGTTATACGGATTGGATAATCCGTATGGATTATACGGATTGCTCAATCCGTATAACCCATACGGATTACCCAATCCGTGTAACCCATACGGATTAGGCAATCCGTACGACGCTTCATCTACAAAAACGCCCCAAAATGGAAAAACTTACCTCGGACAGCGCCGTCACCAACACCCGATCAAGTCACCGACAACCACCGACCACCACCGACGTCAAAGCACGACCAACGCAGCACCGGAAGCAATCACGAACCAAAAGCCACCAACAAAGAAGAAGAAGAACCAGAGGCGCGGAGGAGGGAGAGAGAAATGCTTTTGATTTTAATTTAAATTAACAGGGGTAAAAACGGAAATGCACTATTGCTTTAATGGTGTATAAGAAATTTCAACTGGTGTATGAAGCACCACTCAATATAATTAAGAAGCTCAAAACTGCAGAGCCACTATCTGCAATTGGGCCTAATTGTTTTACTTCAAGCCTTGTATATTGAATAGTAAGTGTTCGGGGATGCACAGTTGTAGAAAAAATAAAAGTTCTTCCGGTTTAAATATAATGAATAAAATATTTTTTTCTTTCTTAAATATAACAAAATTCTAACTATCTTTTTCCTAATTTATCGTTATCATTTTTAAAATATCCTTCATTTAATTGAGATATTAGTTTTCATGACTTTTTTTATATTACTGGTACGAAATTTCAATGAAGAATAAATTAGAAAAAGTACTTTTTAATTGAAATTGGTGCAATTAAATATGGGTAACTAATTTTCTTAGTTAGTATGAACTAATTTTTTTTATTCTTATATTTGAGTATAGAAGGAGGATAGAAAAGGGTCTTGCTAACTTGTGTATATTTGTTAAAACGATAAAATATTTATTATAGAGACATAGAAAAAGTTATATATAATATAATTTTATGTGTTTCAATAAATTTGTTCTGTTTTCAGTTTTTTAATCAATATCCAAAGATACTTAGTCAGCATTTGTCAAAGAAATAAATGGTTGGTGATTATTGATCAAGTGTTTTGGGCTCAATTCTAACTATGGGCTCAATTCTAACTATGATACATAATCATCTAATGGGACTTGGTATTCTTGCACTCCTGATTGTCAAGTTCACCTTCAACTTTATAATTCTTTTTTTAAAACAAAAATACCCTTATAAAAATACTTGTTAATTCTGAGTTGTTGTTATTAATTATTAAAGTATTCTCACACAAGCAAGTATTCTCATAAAAGCTACTTCTTATATATAAGTTGGATTTAAAATAATTCAATAAAATGTTTTAATTTTTCATATGTTATTTCTTAAAGTATTTTTTTTCTGGTTTTTTACTAAATTACTTTTTTTAAAGGTGAAAATTTTATTGAAACATTTTTTAACTATAGTAATTAGGAATGTTGGCTCCCCGATGAGGTTCGAGGTATCTCTAAAAACTTCCACTCCATCCAAAGGTGAAAATTCTATTGAAAGGCTTTTAACTAAATGACTTAAATCCGCTTTTAATGTCCATATTTATGGGTGGTTAGGTTGGAAAGAAGAAAAAAGAATTAAAATATATATATTTAATTTAAAATAGAGAAAAAATGTGAGATTCACACAAAAAATTTTAAATTTATTTTCTTTTTTTCTTATTTTTCCACAACCAAACATATCATTAGTGTATGTTTTTTTGTTGGCTTGTTGTCTTCCATAGACATTCTTGAAAAACAATTTCTTTGTTACTTAGAGTAGGTAGATCTCAAACTGAGATCTTATACCACTTTTTATTAGACTTCATAATATCACTGTAAGATTGAAGACATCTCCCATTTTTTTAGTAGTATATCTTATTTTATGATCTTAGAGAAAAAAAAAGATGAATTTTTTTTAAACAATATGTAAATCTTGAGAATTTTTTTATCATAACTCATTCTCATATCTCTTTATTTTATTTATTGAAAGATCTAGTTGTTGGAGATATAATATTAATCATACAATATTTGATCTTATCATATCATATATTTTATTTATTAATTAATTATAGATATGTATCAAATTTATAGATGTTGTTAATTTGTTTATATGTATTAATTTGTTTACAACAACAAATTGTTATCATAGTTTATTTTTATTTACTAGTTTGTTTATAACAACAAATTGTTATCATATTATAAATTTATCATTCCCTATTTAAAGTTTATTTTTATTTACTAGTTTGTTTACAACAACAAATTATTATCATATCTATAAATTTATTATTGCCTATTTAAAGACATTCATGTGAATATTCAAAATAATCTTTTGGTAACAAATTTTGTCCCTAATAAAGATCAAATTTTAAACTCAAAATTTTGTTCAAGATTTAATAGTAAAGATACTCATATTATTTTGAAATTAATGTTATTGTAATTTGAATGATAAAAAAACATAGCATTAGTGTTTTCAAAATTTAACAATTTTCGTATATCATTATTTTGTCGTTAATTTTATAATAAAAAATAATAACTTAATATATTAACACTAACGTATCAACATGGTTAGTTAGTTGGAGACATAACTAACATATCAAACTATTAAGACATTTATCACATATTAAATTTTCTTAATGTGACGTCAATGATTTGAGTTTAATAAAAATTGAAGACGTGAACACCCAGATGTTGAATAAAATATTTTAAAATGCCAAAATTGTACAATCATGAAAGATCTTTTTGAAGCCTTAGGATGGAGTTACGAAATCGCGTGTGGCTTTAAACAAAGAGGAGATGTAAGACGCGTGGCTTCGGCATCCTCGTCGGTTTGGGTGGCACAACGCAATCACCAATCCCATAAATTAAAAACCAACCCTAACCTGCAATGCACCTTCTTTCCCAATCACACGCCAATTATATGAACGAATGAATTTTCTTTTCCTTTTCTTTTTCCTTCTCTGAATTTTCTCGGAAACCAAACCCCGACCAACCTCTCTCACCCACCGCGCGTTCCGATCCAGCTGAGAGGGGTTGGGCTCTGCCAAAATTAGCTGCATGAGCTGGTTTGGGAAACTCCGTTTATTCTCCAATTTCAATCCCTTTCACTTCATTACTTCTTTGTTAATTTTTACCCTCCATTTTTCACCCCAATCGCTCTTTTCCCTCCAACCCTTGTTATTGATCAGCGCTAAAACCAATCTCAATCGTAATTTCCGGTTTTCGTCACAATATGGAGTCTCGATTCAAGAGTAATCCGCAATTACGCAGAGGTTTGTTAATTGTTCTCCACCGCGCTGGTTTTTTTTTGTGCCTTTTTTGTTCAACGTGTCTACAGTTTCAGTTTAAATTGATTTCGTTTTGTAGATACCAGTGCATGGAGTTTGTTTTTTCTATATAATAATGATGCATTTTGATCAAATTCGTTATGTAGTACGAATGAAAGACTAATGTGAACACGTGCATGCGTTTTTGCGTAATTTGAACTTTGAAATAGATGGTTTGGCTGGTGGGGTCTAACAATCGAGCTTCTGAAAGTTATTGGAAGAATTAAATTGCAATCTTTTCTAATCTAGGTGTGATGATGATGACTTTGGGTATGTTTGGATTACCGTTGTTTCAAATGTGTTAAGAATACAAAGAGGATCATTCCCTAAAAATACGTGCAGCACTCAAATGTAGGTTCAGAACAGAATGATGAGTGTATGATTTGTAAAGGGAAATATTCTCTTGGGTCATCCTCCAAATTATAAAAAACAGAAAGTTAGAAGTGAAATGTGCTTGTTCTGTGTATCTGCTAAAGTTGACTTGGATTCCCTCTCTCCTCCTTCCTTGTAGGCCTTTGCTGTGCAAATGATGACAAGCAGCAGGAGAGGTGCCCATCTGTTATTGTCATTGGAGGTGGCATGGCGGGGATTGCTGCTGCTCGTGCACTTCAAGATGCCTCATTTCAGGTATTAAAGTTTTTTGTTTTCCCCTCTTGAACATACATACTTTTGTACTTGTTAATTTGTTTATTTGCATAAATTGTACTTTTATTTGTCAGGTTATTCTTCTAGAATCACGAGAAAGACTTGGTGGCCGAATTCATACTGACTACTCATTTGGCTTTCCTATTGACCTGGGTGCATCGTGGTAAAGCTTACTTTCTTTGTTCTCTTTTTTTTTTTTTTTTTTCATGTTGACAAGAATGTTGCATTTCTCCATGTTTTCGTATTAAAAATGGATGACTGTGATTCAGGTTGCATGGAGTTTGCAAGGAGAATCCACTAGCTCCATTGATTGGGAAGCTGGGTCTACCTCTTTACCGTACTAGTGAGGATAATTCTGTCCTTTATGACCACGATTTGGAAAGGTAAAAGTATCTCTTTTTTATATTAAATGATATTAGTTATCTTTTTCTGCTGTACTTCCATAATTAATTGGACTGTAGTGTATGCTTCAATTTATCCTTTGCTTATACTTAATGGTATATATTATCAAATACAAGTTTTTTCTTATAGAAATTCATCAACTTCTTGCAGCTATGCACTTTTTGATATGGATGGGAATCAAGTTCCCCAAGAGTTAGTAACAAAAATTGGTAAAATATTTGGAGTGATTTTAGAAGAGGTGAGTAATTTAATATTTCTAGTTATTTGGTTTATCTGATTGATTACTCGCTTATTAATACATTGTTTTTTCTGATTGATTCTATTAATGTTCAACTCCACTTATTATGAACATCACATCTAAAGATTGACCCTGCTTTAATGCAGACAAATAATGTACGAGAGGAATTCAGTGAAGATATGTCCATACTCCGTGCACTTTCAATTGTTTTTGAAAGAAAACCGGAATTGAGGTGATTATTGGCATAAAATAATCCTTTGACCACCATTATTGATTTTCTTAGAGCTGAAGTAATGTATAATTTAATTTTCTCTGTTGGATGCAGGTTGGAAGGGCTTTCCCACAAGGTGCTACAGTGGTATTTATGTAGAATGGAGGGCTGGTTTGCTACAGATGCTGATACCATATCACTGAAATGTTGGGATCAGGTAATTTGACAAAACCAAGTATGAGATGTTTGGGTTCAATTATCTATATATCCATTTCAAGTTTATGCCATTGAAATTTGAATTGCACGACAAATCATTGATAGGTAGTGGGCTGATGTGAATGGGCAACTTTTTCTTTTTCAGCTATTTATTGTTGTTTTTATTCTTGTATATACTTATAATTGAATACAATGTTGCTCGTAAAGTTGCAAACTCATAGTTATGCCCTATAGGTTTGAGTTTTGAGATTAAATGGTAATGTGTGCCGCCATATTAGATGAAAAGGATGCAATATGAGATAGAGAAGTGGCTTCATATGGTGATCATAGTCACATTATGTTGCTACTTTATTGTTAATTACTACATGCATCCATCAACATTTTTTGTGTATAGCTTATTCTTCTCTGTTTATCTGCATACAGGAAGTATTACTCCCTGGTGGTCACGGTCTTATGGTCAGGGGTTACCAGCCTGTTATAAATACCCTAGCCAAGGGTCTTGATATTCGCCTGGGACACAGGTATATATTAGTTTGAAGTTTGGTTTTGGAAATCTGCGTTCCCTGTTGTGTTGCTTAACTAAATTTAATGACATTGATAATACCTCTTCTCAGGGTAACAAAAATAGTTAGGCAATATAATGAAGTAAAGGTGACAGTGGAAAATGGGAAAACATTTGTTGCAGACGCTGCTATTGTTGCTGTACCTCTTGGGGTGCTGAAGGCATCTTGGATAAAATTTGAGCCAAAGCTACCAGACTGGAAAGAAGCTGCCATTTCTGATATTGGGGTTGGGATTGAGAATAAAATAATTTTACACTTTAAAAATGTTTTCTGGCCTAATGTGGAATTCCTAGGAGTAGTTGCAGAGACATCTTATGGATGCAGCTACTTTCTTAATCTCCACAAGGCTACGGGTCGTCCTGTCCTTGTTTACATGCCTGCTGGGCAGCTGGCCAAAGACATTGAGAAAATGTCTGATGAAGCAGCTGCTAACTTTGCTTTTACGCAGCTCAAAAAGATCCTTCCAGACGCTTCTTCACCGGTAACGATGATAATTTTGATGATTTATTTCACTTTTTTACTATGCAAGAAAAGTAAATGCTTCAATCCATATTTATATAGGTGGCAGACCCCTAAGTTTTACTTAGTTTAGTTCCGGTACATATATTCTTTGACAATTGCTATATGGTTGAATTGAATAAGTTGTTTTTCAGTGACTAGTATGTTGTTGGTGTTTTGAAGATGAAATTTGTTTCAATCATGCAGATTCAGTATCTTGTGTCTCGATGGGGTGTAGATAATAATACACTAGGTTCCTATAGCTATGATGCAGTTGGGAAACCACATGACCTGTATGAGAGGCTACGGGTCCCTGTAGATAATTTATTCTTTGCAGGGGAAGCAACAAGTATGTTGTATACGGGGTCTGTGCATGGTGCATACTCTACTGGAATGATGGCTGCTGAGGACTGCAGGATGCGTGTCCTGGAGCGTTATGGGGAGCTAGATTTGGTCTCGCCGGTAATGGGAGAGGATGCTTCAGTGATACCACTCCAGATCTCTCGTTTGTAATCTCAGGAGGCTTTATGCAGCCCCCTTCCGGGGGGGCATCAGCTGTCAAATGTTGTGTTGAACTTGAGTGGCTGGGAGGTGCTGTGACTCCTAGAGTATGAATAATCTCATTAATAACGCAGAATGCGTAATTTGGAATGACATGCACTCACATTTAGTTATAGTTGCTAATAATATGGTAAAGCATTGGTGTTTTCTTTGTTGTCTTTAAGCTCTACCGTATTTAGGACATATTTTATCATTGAAGAACTTTGCACAATCATTGTAAGTAGACCGGTAGGACAGTAGGATATATACATGGATGTATGGTTCGTGCCTCAATTCATCCAGAACATTATATATATCATACGGAACTCATCGATGGTGTGAAGTTTGCTGCTCACAATGATTGGAGTTCCATTATCATCGAAAGTGATTGCAAAAAGGTAGGTTACATTAATAGCAATGTTACAGATTGGTCTGAACTAGGTGTTATTTATGAGGGCATAAGATTAGCACTGTCATTTTTTAATGAGTGTATTTTAAACTTTGTTCCTAGGAAAGGAACTAAATTTGCCCACAAGTTGACAATGGGCACAATTCTCGGTTGAAGGTTTGGCTTGGTGTTTAATTCTTGTTGATATACTGATTCTGTCGCTGTTTAATGAATTTGATGTATATTTGTAAAAGAAAGATAATTAGAGATAGTAAAACTAACATAAAATGGGTTTAAGGAATGTGTATTTTAGTTTAATTGATGATCGGATTTAGCCAATAATAATGCCATTTTATCATCTGACTTATCTCCAATTTTTAAATCGTTTTTTCGGGAATTTCAATTTGAAAGCATGGATTTGGTTGGTATGGTAGGCTAATTTAACTAACATCACAATTCATTTCACTCATTTTATACAGGGCATAAGCAGAAAAGGAATTATTTGTACATTATTTTCTCAATCATGCATTTACATTTCATTCTGCATTATGCCTAATACAAGATTAATCCGCAGCTAGAATGCTTTTTAAACCATGCCTGAAAGATTCAAGATAAAAGGAATACTAGTAAGTAATAACATTTTCTAATACATTTTTAACACATTTTTAATATATATTTTATAGGTTGAAATTTATTGAAAATTATAAAATCGTGAGTGAGACCTGTTAAATAAAGTTTAACATGCAAAATTTTATAAATTTGATTAAATTTCAGTTAATGATAATGAATAGTTTGTTTAAAAGAGTACAAGAGTGTATTAAAAAAATGTTACAGCCTATTACTATTATTTCTCAATTCCTCTTATGCGTTGACAGCCAGTTGATCTATCCGACGTCTCAATTTCTGCTGCTCTCTTGATGCGACCAATACTAAAAAAATAAATAACTTAATAAATAAAAATAATATTTTTTTATTAAAAATATAGTAAAATAGTGTTAAGAGCAAATTAATTTTTCATAAAAGTATTACTTTTTATTTCTTACTTTTATTTTTTTAATTAGATTAGTGTTAATTACACATTCGTTTAATATACTTTTAATTATTAATTAAAATTTATTAAAAAATACAAAATTATGGTTGATACTCATTACATTAGAAATAAAACTCATAATTTTGTAAATAATTACAACTAATGTGTATTTGGATGCACATTTAACATGTCTAAGTTTGAGGCTGAAAAATGAGTCAAATAATTTTTTCATTGATCATGATCATGATGTTTGGTAATTGGTATTATATTAGAAACATGAATTATAAGTTTTAGACTCAAGTCTCATTGAAGTTATGAAATGAGGCCTTTTTTCAAAACTAACTAGAGTTGTGTTATTTGTTCATGTATACCCTTGTCATGTTATTTGTTACATGCATATCCTTAGACTCAAGAAATTTTGGTAATTACGTTCCAAATCAATTTTGATTAAAAAATTTCAAATAACATTGTGTGTCAAATTAATTTTATAATATCTGTTATCAAAACAAAAATCATATTACTGCAAAGTCATGTTTAGTTTAGAATTAATTGTATAAACACATCCAACCACGCAATAATATGTCAAATACTTATGCTGGCAGTGAAAGTTGGGTTTCATTATTAGATTCTCAAAATTGTGAACAAAACATAAAATTAAATAGGGTGAAGAAACCCATCAACAACATTGCTTTAGTCCAAAACAAGATTCTTATGCAGCTAAAATGCATTTCAGCCAAGCCTGAAGAAAAAAGACGAATGCCTCTAAGTGTCAGCAACCAGTTGATCTAAGGTGTCATTTTCAGCGGATTTATTGATGCGAACAACAGCTTTTTCAACCTTCAAAGGCATTAAGAATTGGTTCACCACTTCACAAGTGACAAAAATTCATGTAATATAACATGTATAAGATCTTCTGATGTAGAGTTTTGATTACCTCTGCTTGCCAATTTGTTCTGGCAGTCAGAATTATTAGAGTTATTGTTTGTATAAGAACTCCAAGGATCATTCCCCACCAAATTCCCTAAAAAAATACCACAAAATGCATTGCATGGAACTAATCAGTTGCAAACTTAAAAATTAGTGACAGAAATGTTCCAAACTTACAGCAACTCCTAGAGAAGTTTTGAAGCCAAGAACACATCCAACAGTAAGACCAACAACATAGTAAGAAGCCAAGTTTACATAAGCCACTACTGCTTGCCATCCACTTCCAATTGCCACCCCTGAAATTTTCCAAGAAAAATTAACAAAAGTGTGATAAACCAAAGTTGGTGCTTATGCTAGTGTACTTTTTATAGCTTTATTACCTGATAATATAGGTTGAATGCCATTTAAGAAAACAGAAATAGCAAGCAAGGGAGTCAAATTAGACACAGCATCAATGACGTCAGAGTCAGAAGTGAAAAGTTTGCTCAAAGAAACCCGGAATATCAAGATAATTGTGCAGAAAACCACACTAATGAGGATGCTGGTTCCATTCACTACGAAGACAGAAAATTTTGCTACTCTTGGATGTGATGCTCCTAATTCGTTGCTGACTCGGACACTGCAATCATGGAAACTACCATTAGCATGCTTTTGAGAAAGTTGTTTGAATGAAAAACACATTGTTTTGTTGCAAACCTGGCTGCTGTACTAAGGCCTAACATAAATTGCATGTCCCAGTTCAAGTAATTCATACTGAAAGCACATTAGGATAAAGATATTATGGTTAGGCAACACGTTGGCACATAACAAGAAAAATTATTCCAAGACAAAATATTAACATACCAAATGGAAATGGAGTCCAGTGAGATTGTGGGATTGGAGAGCAGCCCTGATAAAAGCACCAGTCCCTGATTGTACCATACCTCCAAACTACATTAAGATACATTTTTAAATTAGTAGAACAAATTGATGTAAATAATAATGTGGTGTGTGATGTGTCTACTTATGTAGGGTATGTTTAGATAAAAGTTGGAAAGTAATTTTGAGATGCACATTTGCGATTTCCAATGCACAAAATGAAGAATGAAGGTTTTAATAATTTGGGATCAAAAGTACTTTTGAGCTCACTCAATTGAAATCCAAATAAATATGTACTAAATATTAATGCAGTTACTGTGTAAGACGTTTTTACATTATCATCCAATTACAAATTGTTATGTACCATAAGTTTCTTGACTTATATAATAATTAGTACTTAAAAGTTATATCTACATTGATTTCTGATCGGTTTAACTGTGTTTGACGGCACAAAGAAATTAAACTCATTTATCTATGCATGCATGTAGAGAAAATTATGGGGACATCGACATATAGTCATACCATAACATCACAGCAGAAGCTACTGTGAGCTTGAAATAAGGCCAAATTCCTTTGAAAGCCTTAACACTGAAGCCTGTCCAGGTTTCCTTGCATCTTGGACTGAATTTGATGTAGAGACCATTAAACAAGACAAGAAGCCACCAAGAAAAGCTGAGAGTAAGGGCTGCCCCTAAAAGGCCATAGCCCAAAACATATATAACTAGCCAACTGAGAAGAATGTGAACAAGGAACACCCCAATTGACATATATGCAAGAGGATTCACAATGTTCTGTGCTTGGAGGAACCTCTGCATTGGACAGCTTATTGCAAATGCATAGAGTTGAAGAATAATTCCGCGTGCAAACACTTGGCCTCGCTCGGCTATGCTATCTGACTGTCCTATGGCCTTTAGAAAATCCCCAGAGAACCAATAGAGAAATGAGAGAATAACTGCTGCTCCAATGTGTAAGATGATTGCTCTTTGCAATATGATGCTCATTGCTCCATGCTTTTTTGCCCCATATGCTTGTCCACACACAGTTTGCACCGCACTTGCCATCCCCAGCTATTTAAGCAAAATGCAATCATCACAAATATTCACATGATTGAAAATGAGACACTTCTTTTAATATATTCTATGTTATTTGATTGAAATTTATTCAAAACTACTCAGTTATAAGTGAAACTCGTTAAATAAGAAGAGTCACTTAAATAGTAAGTGCCACTTGCCAAATTTTATAATTTCCAATCAAATTTAACAATGTGTAGAAAGAAAAAAATTTATCTAGATCACCAATGCAGATTACTTAAGTGAAACTTTAATCTGATTAGAGAACAACACTACATATGGAACTGCAGTAAATTTTATCTAAAAGAAAAAGAACAACACTAAAAGCACTTATGGAACTGCATTTTTTAAGTTACATCTAATAGAAAATGTATTCAAAAAAGCGTGTTAATTGGCGCAGATAAAGAGGCATACCATAATACCATAAGCTAGACCCTGAATACCAACACTGGCTACGGATGCTCCAGCAAGCTCTAGAGACCCCAAATGTCCAGTGAACATCAAGGTCACAAAACTTAGCATATAATTGAAAATGGACACAACAATAGAAGCCCCAGAGAGGAGCCAGAGAAGCCTTGACTCCCACACAGCAAGCTTTGACCACCATCTCAATGCAATAGGCCTATGTTCCAAGAATTCTTCAATGGCATCTGATGACAAGTTTTGAATGTGTGAGTGTGAGTCAAGCCTGGGTAGCAAAGGTTGGTGCTCCAAAGAGCCCATGGTTATTATTATGTGCACTGCAATTCAAGTGACACAACTAGTTTCAGTGCATGGAGTGAGGCATTCCAAATAACCAATTATATGTGCATGCATGTGGACAAGTGGAATATTTGCTCCATGTAGCTAACCTTCCAACATGTTTTGTTGTTACCTTTCAGTTGTGTTCACGTGCTTCTTGACATAGAGACAAGTAGATAAAACTACCTTCAGTTATTAACCTTTTTTTTATTTATCAGCCTTCAGTTATTAATTTATTATAGACATATCACATATGGTATCTATATATTCTGTACAAAAAAAAACAAAAAAGTGGTTGCTGTATAGCAATAAAAATTCAATTTTTTACACCTTTGAATGATTAGTAGGCTGTCACTTGAAAATTATGCGTACTGCAAAAAATAGTAAAAATTTTAATTGTTCAAAGTGGGGAAGGAATGACCTTCGGTAGTGTGAAGAAGCTAAACTAAAAGTCTTCAACCGACTGTTAAGAAATGAGAAAAGTGAATAACAGCATCATACATTTTTTTTTTAAAAAAACTTTTTTTAGTAAAGTATAAAAGTTTTTTACATTATTGTCTAATCAGAAATCATTATCTATAATAAATTTGTTAAATTTTAAAATCATCACCTATATCAAACACATGATATTTTTAATTGATTGATAATATATAAATGAGGTCAGAATTGCTGCACAAGAAGTGCAAGCAACAATGCTGCCAAAACTTCAACTTAACAATATATTTATTAAACTCTTTACAATTTACATAATGTTCAGTTAATAATAAATAATGTGTAAACATTTTATTGGTATTTCTCTTTTAGCAATCATATCATCATTGTTTTCACGAATTGTTACCTTTCGTCGACAATCAACCATCATCATTTTCTCCATGTGGGGTGTGTTTAATTGGAGTGGCATACGGTCTTGTCTTCTTCATTTAATAGGAAAAATTGGGTGTATTATAATAATGCTTGTGACTCCAACATGTTAATAGAATGTATGAATGTTACCTGAGCTGAGTCATAAGTATTGCTATTACCAAAAACAAATCAATTGTGTTAACACTGGCTAACACATATTACAGAATAAAAAAAATTGAATTATTTTAACAAGTTAATATTCTTTAAACTTCCAAGATATTAACTTATGACATAGTAGTGACAAAAATATTTTTAATTTTTTTTCTAAAATAAGAGATATTTTCCCTCGTTTATTTCAGATAAAAAATATATTTATATTTTTCATGAGTTTAATTTTCGTGCATGGTGTTTTGTGAGAGTTAACATTTTATACTATTAACCAATAAAAAAATCTTATGTATAACTTTTAAAATAATTATTTTAAAAAAATTAACAAATTCATTCATGATTGAATGATAATATATATAAAAAATTATAATACAATATTCAAGTTATTTCGAAAAAGTTCAAAGAGATACAAAAATTTTATGTAATTTAAAAAATATTTAATATTTCATCAATCAACTTGAATTAATGTACAATACAGTTTTCAAAATATAAGTAAATATTCACCATAGGATTACATGTATATGAATATTCACTTTCTAAGATGTTACAATGTTACATGCACGATCACCGTGATATTATCACATGATTCGTGATTCGCATTTCGTAAGAAATAGAGAAAACATAGAAAACTTACTCGTTTAGTAAATTGATCCCTAGACAAATATATAATTATTTGTATAGAATATCTATATTCTATATTAGGAAGTTCTTGGTAAGGTAAAATAATTATCAAGTCGTGCGTATTACAAAAAATAAAGCTTAATCTCAAATCAAGACTTGAACATAAACCTACTTCTGCCGAAGAAATAATGTTTAAAATTGGAGATGGATTCAAATCATACTTTTATAATGACCATCACCATCATCCATGTGTTTCAGTATTCCTTCCAATTGTCGTTGTTGAATTGACTATTTGATCTTGTATTCCAATTTTGAATACTTCATTATATTTTTTCAAGTTAGGATGAAGGTGAATTTTAGGGTGGACCATTTGATAGGAGGTCCATTATGGACCATGAATCCTGACCATTAGATTAAACTTCGTATTGCAGACCATCTCACACCAAATCCCCCAGCCCCTCCCACCAACCACAATTCGCCACTGCCAAAAACGATTTCTGACGACTAAATTTTTTTTCTCGCCACTACACTCACTCACTGACCCCCTTCACCCATGAACAGTTTTCACTTGTTCATAATGTAGCCTTGGTGCCTTCAATCTTAAAGGGACCAAGCTTTTTTAAGTGTCCCCAAAATGCACCGCACAATGCTTGTTCTTGTTATTATTTTAATTTTCTAAAAGAAAAACAAAGTTTATCAAGCCTATTTGGGGCCGATCTACAAATCTAGTATCTATTTGAAGCAAACCAACAAAAAAAAAAGTGTTAAATTGGATCTAATTCATTGTGTTTCGTTGGGTCAATCGACCTCCACAGCTTTTTTTAAAGGGACAAAATTTCGGCGAGATGGGGTTTTCCGAAACGGTGGGTTCCTCTGTCAGCGAAGAAGAAAAGAAGGGGGGGAAATGACACGTCGCCATCGAAAATTTCCTCTGGAGGCTATGCATGGTGGTCGATTTAGAGGGATGATTGGAAGTAATTCAAATCTGGAAAGGATACAATACAACATGCTAACAAAAGGATGCCATTAATCAGATTGACCTGACCATTAAATTGAGAATGGGGAAGTTGTTCTCTCACTCTAATACTCTCTCACCAGGTGGCAAAATAAATCATGGGCGATGTTGGAGACAGCAAATAGCGGTTGCCGGTTGGGGGATTTGGTGTGGGATGACTTACAATACTAAGATTAATCTAATGGCCAAGATTGATGGTTCAAAATGGACCCCACCTATGACTGTGGTCCCCTGTAGTAATGGCCTACGATGAATGTCTAAAACCATGAAGGGGGATATAACAATAACGCTTGCAGGGGGATAACAAGTTTCACTATAAAATATAATAACAAGAAATTTACAAGTTTACAGCCAAAAAAAGTATGTACAAATTTCAGAAGCACGACAACAGCATACAAGATTACAAGCCATGTTGAAGGCTCTCAGAAAGATTGAATCAACGCCATCTAATTTTTTAAAAAAAAATGCTCAATCTACAAAACTTCTCCAGGAGCGTTGCCAATTAAATCAACTGGCTCGGCTATCCTATTTTAATTCATGTGAAAGTACAAAAAAAATTACTTATTAAATACATCAGATAGCAATTTCTGTTGATCTTTACCCAGCCCAGAGAACCACTTCCTCAAAGTTTCAGCATTGTCAGAAACAGATTTAGAATATGCTGAAAGATGGATTTTAGTATGAAAAAGGGTTTCAAAATCAAGAGGAAGAAGGCCAAACAGAGCAGTGGCGGCGGCAACTTGAAGAGAAAGACCTGCTTTCATGGAAGAGGTTCGGCAAAAATAAGTATACAAATAACATCTCAGGTTTCCAACTCCTTTATCTTCATATCCACCAACATCTACTCCAGTCCTGAAATTTATAACGTCATTTATCACTTTGTTATAACACAAGCAAAAATATGTGAAAGCATCTTTCTTTGTTAAATCAAATAATATTTAAAAGTCTACATGTGTCCAGGGCACTATAGGTTTTTCACAGATATGTGATCAACAAAGAAACAGCTGTACAGTAAAAGTTAATGAGAAAAATGAAACTATCAACATACAAAGATTCTGAGCGTAGGTGCTACCAAAAAAGCAAAATGTGTTGTGACAATTGGATAGATATACATTAGTAGTTAGGTGTCCCTTAATGAGGGAGTTAGTTATGTTAGTTGGGCAGGCTGAGACAGTAGAAAAAATAAGGCATATTGCCAATAAATAAAGAGGGGAGTTGAGAGAGAAATTATCTTATCATTTGAAAAAGGATAAGACTCTTAGAGAGTGGGGATAATCATATTCTCTCGATATCCAGGGAAATCACTCATTTTTGTATTTTTTAACCTAGCCTAAGGCTTCTACCACATTGGGATTTAGAGTTCAATAAAAAAATTAAAAATCATTATTTCCTTAACATGACTCTAAATACTCATCTTAGCTGTAAGTGATTTTTAATCTTGATAAGCATACATATATCCTCTATTGATACAAAGTTACAAACATATGTATATATCATTATGCATGAATGATTGGTCATGATACTAGCAATATCCAAGAAACAGTGATCAATTTACCTCCCAAGTTGACCTAGAAGAACAATTATACGAACAGCAAAGTTCTCCTCTACACATGAGTCAAGTATATTCAGAAGCTGAGGAACAAGTTTCATATCAGTCCAGTGCCAGCTCTGTATTAGGAAAAGGAAACATGCAATCAGGTTTGATTATGATGACATCAACAAAATAAAGCGACAAGTTATTCCACGAGTATGAGAAGTTGAGAACAGTATTACTCTCAACCATACAAAAACTTGGGCCTTGGCAACAAATCACTTATTTCAGTAAATGATGGTGAATACCACGAGTGAAATCACTTTCAAGAACTATACCATGGCCAATTTCATATTGTAAAATTCTATTAATTTCAGTATGGCATCAATTCTAAAAAAAGATAATGTCACTTATTTTAGGAGAATTACTCTTTAATTTTAGAACTTGATAAAAATAAATTATAGAACAGGGTCAATATTAACTTGAAATAATGAGAATAATACCGTTTTGTTTGCAACCAGTTCCACCAATGACAGGACGTCATTCAGGGGACAAAAGTTGACATTCATAAGGGCATCTGGTTGAGTAGCAGAAATCAAGCCTTCTTTCAAACAGGGCACATCACAGTTCTTGCTAATAGCACATTGAACTGCGTCCTGATTATACCATTGTCCAGCATTATAATTGTCCAACATTAATCTGGAATCTGACAAATATATTCGCTTTATCTCTTCCAAGAGCAAACATGCAACTGCATCAATGGATTCAGCACCTTCCGAGAATGGGCATTTAACATTCATACACAACTCAGCATGCAGCTGATTTATTGAAGGAAGACAAGCAGATGCAACAGATGGGCTCTCATCCTCAAGAAACATAATTAGAGATTTCAAAACAGTCACCATTAATCCAAAATTATCCATGTTAAAAAACTTCTCCCCACCCAGATAAGCAAAAATATGGAGAATAGTCAGCACCATCAGAGAATCCCACTTGCATGACTGAAGAATATGATATGAAGCATCACAAATAAATCCAACATAATCAGTTGCAGCACATACTGATGCTAATATAATACTTGCTGCCGCCAATTGTTCACTTGAAGCTACATCGGATGATACTTCATTAACACAATCCAGAAAATCATTGGCTCTCAAATCACAAGACAGAGTTTCAGCATCTACTCTACTGTTTACTATTACTTTTCCCTCAATAAGAAAATCTTCAATGAGGCTAAGCAGCTCGTGCAAAGAATAATTCTCTACAAACAGGATTCTGGTCTCTGCAACAGACATAACTGGGGAAAAAGATATGAAATTTTGTCAAATTTAAATAACATGATATTAATATTATTATATAATTAAAAAAATTATTTTAATGTTCAGAAAATGGAAGTTGATTATGAAGCAAATTAGCAAACCTGTGCAAATATGTTCAGAATAAGATAGCAAGCAGTGGACTAAATTCCCATCCCAGAGTTTTCCAAATGTCTTTGATGCAGTCATGGCAAAGTTGAACAGCATAAGTGTTAACAGCACCGAAACCTTCTCCCTGAAAGAAATTAGAAGAAACAAAATAATAAAATTAATATCAACACCACCATTTGTCCACAGTTAAATATTATCATGAACTGATTTGTTTGTTATTACAAGAAAAGCAAAATATTGAAACAAAAACTGCAAAGGGTGTTCAACAGCATTGACCCTATACCATCACAAAATGTGAGACACTTACTTCTGTGAGAGCTTTTCTTCCATTTTAAGTACAGTCAGAATGTTACTAACCCCCCAGCCTGTTTGAGTAGCCAAATTGCACTGAGCTATACAATTTTTTGTAGCAACAAGTATCCTAGATATGATACTATTGTCCTCAATATTTGAAAAGACAACACAAAATTCAGGAAGTTGATTGTTTAAAGATCCAATTCCATCCTCCACCGGAAAAGCAGTCCTTGACTTTTCTGTAGTGTGCATATGTAAATTACAAGAAACTCCATAATCATCACATTTTTGTTTGTTAGAATTTATTTCAACATTAATTACATCAAGGTAAGGTGAAGTAAGCAGGTCTGTTCTTGAGATCAACATGTCATCTTGGAGTGCTTCCTCTAGAGAGGTATTCGTCAAATTACCCTCTTCAAATGTTTCACGAAATTCAATTTCAGGCAGAGATGGAGAAATAGGAAAATCCATTGCTTTTCTATAGCATTCCTCACTGGTAGCATCTTCTAATTCTAATAATTTCATATAATTTCCATCAGGCACAGTATCAAAATTAACTATCGAATCGAAATTATTCACAGCATCACATATCCTATCCCCATATGCTTGAGAGGTTTCTAAAGTATTTGGAGCAGGGCAGGAAGTGTGTCTACAGACATTTGCATCATCATAGACCTCAGTGTCGGCCTCTTCTGTGCCTTTTTGCTCATCCCTGTTAACCAAAGGTATCATGTCCACTTTTTCCCTATGATATTTCTTTCTCTTTTTGTGGGCCCTTTCATTCTCTTCCTGTAAATTATTCAGATTATGAAGCACCTCTTTTCCTCCGTCTAAGCATTTGCCAACTTTTCTATACATCAAACCATGCAAATCAGAGAGTTTCTCAGAAGATAAATTTGCATTATATTCAACTTTGTCCTGCGTTCTTTTCCTCTTCCTGTGATCCACATCAACAGATTTGTCAGATGGCTTGAAGTTCTGAGTGAATTTTGCTGATGCAGTAACTGGGAAAATGGTTGCATCCTGTGAGCCCATCAACTGTCCATCAGAAAAAGATTCTGTACTGGAATTTACTGCAGAACTCTGTAACTTTGTTCTGTCAGATCCTATAACAAGAGGCTCCAATTTAGAACCAATACCTGTGATAGATTTTTCAGAGTAATTTCCACCTGGAGTGAGTTGATTGTTCTGCATGTTTTCCCTCAATGGATCACTTGCCTCAATTGTTGTGCAGCAGGGTTCCAGAAGCTCATTCTCAAATTGGCGTCGTGTATCAGATAAATTTAGATTGCAAATTTGTCTCATGACATTTGAATTCTGCATATCTAGTGTATTCTCAAACTGCAAACCAATCATTCAACAAAGATAAAAAAAAATAGTTAAGTTGTGCATACACAAGAATAACATACAATAAAAAGAGAAACAAAAAAAAGAAATTGAAAAATATATTTAATTATATGAACTCTGACATAAAACCAAGGCCTCTCGAAAACAAAAGAATCTTTAATTCCTTCCTCTCCCCACCCCCAAAAAGATCAAACTAAAACCAAGTACTATCAATAACTAAACAATTATTTAGTGCTGATATATAATAAAATCACCCAAATAATTATGTATTGCTTTCGGAGGATCCTGAAAATTGCCGTTTCCCAAGGTTAAATAAACTGTTAGTGCTACAGCTAATATGATGATAAACCCAAAGATTGCAATAATTTAGGGGACAACCAACCAACAAGTTCATAACCACTTTTCCATAACATAAGTAGTCTCAATTTAATCTGCATATGAGAGTAAGCCAGAACGAGATCATTGGCTTCAAAAGTGTGCATGATTTCAACAGGGAGAGGAGATAAAAAATGGCAAAAATACTCAAACATTATATATAACTACAAACAATTTGTCAGTGAAACCAACCTTTGTTTGGTCATGCATACTTCCAACAACAGGTGAAAAGGATGCATCCAGTATATCAAGGCGTTGTAGAAATTGAATGAAATCCATCTTTAGACGACCTAAATCATGCTGTAAAATACAGTAACGACTTGCTTCTAACTTATATTTTTGCCTGGTATGTTTTGCTCTTAGCTTTTCAAGCTTAAGTTTGTTTTTCAAAAGCTTCACTTCTGTACTTTCAGCATTGACCTTGGTGTCAGCCATTTCAACAGGTTTTGTCAAGGACGAGAGTTCATGGATCTTCCGTTTCAAATCCTCAATCGTCTGCTTATCCTCTTCTAACTGCTGAGACATCTGATCAGCAAGACATTTCTCTTTCATGAACTTGTTCCAGTTATCCTCAGCAAGCGCCTTCTGCTCCTTTAATTTAACCATCTCTGCATCTGCACGCCTTTTTTCCTCATCGACCTTTTGTTTTTCAACCTCTAACCTTTCATTTGCTTTTGCCATCCCTGACTCGGCTTTTATTTTCTCTGCTAATAGTTTGCGCTTTTCAGCTTCAAACTTTTTGGTTGCCTCTCTGTACGTAGAAATCTCATACGCCAACTTTGTTCTTGCTTCGTTTACCTGTTTCTCCAATTGACCAATTTGAAAACTATACTTCATTGCCTTCTCCGCTTCAATTCTGGCAATCTCCCCCTTTACAGCAGCCTTTTTCTTCTCTTCTTCTAGTGACTTGCAAGCTTCAGCAGCTTTCTTCCTCTCAGAATCAACCCTTCTTTTCCTCTCCTCTATAAGCCCCTTCAATCTACCAATTTCCTTTTCCTTTTCAGCAACCTTTTTCTTCTCTTCTCCAAGTAACTTGCAAACATCAGTGTCTTCCTTCCCCTCAGAATCATCCTTTCTCTTCTTCACCTCTATAAGCTCCTTCAATCTACTCATTTCCTTCTCTTTTTCCACAGCCTTATTCTTCTCATCCCCTACCATCTTGCAAGCTTCAGCAGCTTTCTTGCTCTCAGAATCAGCCCTTCTCTTCTCTGCCTCTATAAGCCTCTTCAATCCACCGATTTCCTTTTCCTTTTCAACAACCTTATTCTTCTCATTCTCTAGTAACTTGCAAGCTTCAGCAGCCTTCTTCCTCTCAGAATCAGCCCTTCCCTTCTCCACTTCTATAAGCCTCTTCAATCCACCAATTTCCTTTTCCTTTCCAACAACCTTATTCTTCTCATTCTCTAGTAACTTACAAGCTTCAGCAGCCTTCTTCCTCTCAGAATCAGCCCTTCCCTTCTCCACTTCTGTAAGCTCCTTCAATCTACCAATTTCCTTTTCCCAATCAGCTTGTAAGGTCCCATTCTCATTTCCACCACTGCCACGTCCCAGCTGTGTTATGGGAGTACCAATCTGAGACTCCAAGCAGCAAGTTTCACTCTCTAAAGGTGCCCTAGCAGCAACAAATTCTCCCAATTTTTCCTCTCTTTCCACTTTGAAACCACATACTGCAGAGAATAACATCAAATCAATCACATTACTAACATATTCATTATTCACTCAACTAAACCAATTGCACACGCATACTGCGAACATAACCAAATATTCATTATATAATACCCCAAAACTTGAAAAAAAAAAAAAGAATAAAGAGTTAGTTACCTTTGTTGTAGCGGGACTGGATTTCGTTAATTTTTTGTTCAAGAACCTTGACGGCTTGTCGCAGAGCATTCCGCGATTCTTGGGTCTTCAAGTATTTCTTCTTCCACTGCGTACGAGAAATAAGAGAAAGAGAACACATTAATGATTAAAATCAAAAAGTGAAGTGGAAAAAGAAAATGGAAGTGAGTGAAAGAGAGAGAGGTTTTTTACGAGTTCACAGCAGGGGTTTGTGGAGTCAGATTTGGGAGTCTGATCTCGATTCGTTGACAATGCCATGTTATTCGCAATGCAGTGAATGAGTAACAGATTCGCTTCACGAGATTGAAGAAGAGTCAGTGACGACGGTAACGGAGTAAACCCTAAACCCCATAGCAACAGAACAGAAGGCAGTGCCACTTCAGTGTTGAATTCGAAACGAAGGGTTGAATTTCCCCACCATAGTGTGATTTTTGAGTTACAATTTTTTTTTAAAATAACATATTTAGTCCTTTATTTTTTTAGTTTGATCCTTTATCCTAAAAATATTTAGTGTGTTTTTTATCATAATAATAGTTAATTAGCATGCTAGATATGTCTTTTAGGATTTATTTAATTAAATTGTTGTGACTGAGTAAATAAAATCAATATAATTTATGATGATGAAATTATATTGACCGTTCGATATTTGTATTGATTATATTAATTAAGCTTTGTAAGAGTTAATATAACAATAACAGTCAAAATACTATATTAAATTGAAAGAAATAAAAAAAAATAGAAAAAATATTCATTAATTTGAGTGGATTGAAAATGGATAAAAACTTATTTAATCAAGATTTTTTTATAAAACTTATCTAATTGATTGTTTAGAAGTCATTAAATCTATTGTAAGTCAAATCAAATTTATAAAGTTTAATTTAGTGTAGCATCCATGTTTCACATGTTATCGTTAATGAAGATTTTAGATGACGATTTGAAAATGCTGATAAAATAAATGTTTGGAATAATCATGGGTTGAGAGATAAGGACCATTTTTTTAATTTCAAATTCTCTTGAAGGTTTGAAGGTTTGGAACACTTGCTTGTTAGTGAATTGGAGGCTACTGCACTTCTCCTTATTCTAATTCTTAAGTGGATTGATTTTACGAAGTCACAAAATGTGATTATTGAATTAGATTATAACTTAAATTTGGTTTTATTGTGACAATTTGTATAACCTTACTTAGTATCTGTCAAAACATCATGGTTGGTTTTATCAAGAGACAAGTCAACCAAGTCGTTTTTGTGAGAACTTTAAGTTTCATGCCGTTCCCAAAATTTTGAGTATTTACCATTTTATATTGATTTTATTATTATGAGTGGAATGCCATAAGCCTCTTTTTCCGTAAAAAAATGTACAATTGAATTTTTTTAATATAAATTTATTGTCATAACATTCATTAATTAACATATTAGATATATCTCCTAACATTTATTTAATTAAATTGTTGTGCATAAATAAATAAATCGTATTAAATTGATTATTTCATATTTGTATTGATTATATTAATTAAGATTTGAAAAGGTTATAACAATTAATATACATTTGAATACATATTAATTGTGTAATTTTGTCTAATTCTCCATGGATATTTTCCTGTTGGGAAAATAAAAACAAATGTAAAAATAGAAAGAAAAAATGAGGAAAAAATATATGTGCATTGATAAAAAAAAATTGTTTGATTTGACTAAAAATTTGATAGTTATTGTATTTTATTAATATAGTCGAGTGAATCAAAATATTGAATGGTGCATTCATAGCTAACAATTTTACCATTTCAATTCAAAGAAACATATTTAATGCATTTATCAACAAAATTGAATTACAATTCAAAGTTTTTTTATATGGACTTTTTTTTTATAATGGGAGAAATGTGAATCAAAGATGAGTACTTATATATATTACCCAAACCCTTCATCATTAGGCTGCTGTTAGTAGATTCTTTTTTATATTACCATTTAATTATAATTTTTATGTATTGTAAGATTGTTAGTTTTATTGAGTCTTTTACATGTCAAATCAAATTTTATAAATATGTTTTTTTTTTGCTAGAGACAGCATGTATCCTTTAACTGAAACGATATTGTCCAAGGAGGATAGGATAACT
Source organism: Glycine latifolia (assembly GCA_013407115.1). NCBI lineage: Eukaryota > Viridiplantae > Streptophyta > Magnoliopsida > Fabales > Fabaceae > Glycine > Glycine latifolia. The sequence continues at coordinate 2,729,304 of CM023954.1, forward strand.
ATAAGTGACAAACTTTCTCTTTAAGTATTTAAGTCAAACTCAAACTCAAGATCATAATTAAGGTAGAACAACTATATGTTAATTGATCCACATGCTAGGTGATTTATGAATGATTATTTTGGATCATCATATTACAAATACGAATTATTCATTGGCTTAGTTAGTGACTGATTTTCGCTTAAAAACTTGACTTTTGACTAGATATTTTTAGTGATCTTTTTCCCTTGATCACATTTTTTTCCCAATAAAAACACGAAGATCATACACAATCCCCAAATAAATAAATAAAAATTCCACAAATCAACAACCTTTTCTTCTGTCACTCCCAATTTTACAATGCTTACATTGAGCATGGACTCAATTTGCAACTCCTCCTTACTTCTAATTTCTTTTTCTGCTTTTTGTCTTCTTCAATCACGTTCTTTCCCTTCCCTGAACTTCACGAGGACTCTACCATCGCTTATTTTGAATAACTCTTCTGAAGGTCAAAGAAAAAATAAATCAAAAGATTCTGTTGTTTGTGTAGTACATATATATTATCAATTTGCCATAACCTAAACAATAAAATATTTTGATTCGTTTTATCTTTGACCTTGGGAAGAGTTATTAAAAAAAAAAAACCAACGGCAGAGCCTTTGTCAAGTTCAGGAAAAGGATAGAACGTTGGTTAAAGAGGACAACAAAGCAGGAAAAAAATAGAATTATGGAGGAGCTGCAACTTGAGTTCATTCTCAGTGTAGGCATTGAGAAATTGGGAGTGGCAAAGAAGAAAGGAGAAAGGGTTGTTGATTTGGGGATTATGTTGGATCTTTGTGATTTCTGATTGTGAAAACCAGGAGGAAGGAATTTCTTTGGTGGGGGTGTGGGGGGTGGGGATAACTGCCAGAATCTGTTTGATACTTGTTTAAAAGCTTTATCAAGAATTTTCTGATGATTTTTAACAGCTAGAAAATTAGGCGCCACAAAATGTAATAAAATAACAATTAAATTAATGCCATATGATCATTAACAACTAAACAAATCATAACTGTCTCTGAGTAAGGGTAAAATTTCTTTGTTAAACATGACATACTTGGGGGTAAAGATAAAAGCAATGAGTTTTTTAAAAGAGATACTGACAGACAGAAGAGATAAGGAGACACAGAGGAGCTCACAAAGTGGTCCTTCTACAGAGCCCTCATCACCGAGTTCACAGCAACTCTTCTCTTTCTTTTATGTCATGGTGCTAACCTTTATATCGGAGTAAAATCAAACTAATTATTGATATAGTGGTGTGGTATATTACAACGAAGTCCATGTTCTGCATTGTGGAATGCTGTCTTTGACTCTGTTATGCTAAAATTTCCTATTTTCCAGTAACACCCTCTCTTCATCATCGGTTGGTGCCCCATTCTTCCACAAAAGCAAGATCTCCTAATCTCAGATTTTCTGTAACAGATTATAAGATCTTCGAGCACTCTGACCAACACCAACCAGCAGTTGATTTCTTAAAAATGAAGTCTAGTTGATAATTTTGTTTCTTCAAACAAAGTCCACATCAGAAGAACTTTACAAGACACAAACAACTCACCTACCACAGTTTTCCTTGCAAATTCAAGCCCACCTATACCAGTCATGAAACCTCCAGATACACCAACCATTATCACAGTTCCTTCCGCCAATTCTGTCACAATTTCCCCCACCAGTTCATCTGACAGTTCCTTCTATCACACCAGTTCCCTTGGCCATTATAATTCAAGCCATTTCAGGGGAACAACCAATTACCAACCCTGTGATTTCTTATCCACCCCAACCAGGAATTGTTCCTACAACAAAAAACACCAAAGCTCCAACCAATTGCAACATAAGCACAAGCTACAAATACAGAAGAAAAAAACAAAAAACAAAGCTAAACTAAAGCCACCATTATGTCTAAAAGCTCAGTTTCACAATCATATCAATACAACCAAGTAACCAGAGAAGGAGATAAATAAATTGAATCAGAATAATCAACGGACAAACAACAAACATGTCATAGTTTTTAAAAACAAAATAAAAATCATATCAATCAATCTGAGGGGAGACAGTTCGACATGGCAAGGCAATAGTTGGTTACCTCTTAACGAGCAGTGGAACCAACCACACCTATCTTTCTCTCTACTGATATATACATATTTATGCTTCAGCTACAGAAAACTTCGACCAGTTTGATGATATAACTCAAAATAGTCTTTCCCAATTCTGCACTTGTGCAAACTCTGAAGTCCAACCAGCAATAACAATCCACAAATCTCAAAAACAATTTACAATGTTGGAGTCACAATTTCCCATGAGAATAGCAAATGGACCGAAATTCTTAGCCAACATTAGCTCATAATCAGAATGCCAACAGACAAATCAAATAAGATCAAGACTGGAAAGAATAAATTGGCTTCAAGGAAAAGAAACTCCAAATTCCACCATAAAATCCTTAGAAATTCTTGCTCCCCGTGGTATTTTTTTCACAAGATAATTTATCAGTATCAACCAAGTGACTTCATTAGGAATGAAGCCATTATCTATGCCTTTATATAAAAGCAGGCACGCATCATTAAACATACCCTCGTGACAGTGCCTACTGATCAGTGTGTTATATGAAATAGCATTAGGACGAATTCCTTCAGTCTGTAACCTGTTAAAAAGGTTCGATGCCTCTTGAACATGACCCATCTTGCAAAGACCATTGATCAGGCTGTTATACGTGACTATATCTGGAGTCAAACCACGATGAATCATATCCCGAAGAAATTTTAGAGCGTCATTTACTTTCCCAATTCTACACAAGCCACTGATCAGTATATTGCAAGAGATAATAGTAGGAAAAACCCCTTTCCCAAGCATTTCTTGAAACAATCCCAATCCTTTTTCAACTGCCCCAGTTTTACAGAGAGCTTTGATAAGGCCATTATATGTAATATTGTCGAGAGGACACCCTCTAAATAGCATTTCATCAACAAGCTTAAATGCTTGTTGAACTGAATCTCTCATAAGAAATGCATGAACCAACGTGTTGTATGTTACAGTGTTGGCAATAACACCCTCCAAGAACATGTCATGATATAAACTCAAGGCCTCTTCCATCTTATCATTCTTGCAAAGTCCATTTATTAAAGAATTAAATGTATAAATGTCAGGTTTACATCCTTTGCTTGACATTTCACCAAACATCTGTAAAGCTTCTTCAATCTTCCCATCCTTGCACAGTGCACAAATCAAGCAATTGTACCCTACTGTATTCAGACTCAGACCCTTGGCTGACATGCTATTCACAATTTCAGCAGCTTCCTCTAATCGTCCTTGCTTGCAGAAACCATTTATCAATATTGTGTATGTGATCACATTTGGCTCAAAGCCTTTTGCTACCATATCATAGAAGAATTCAAGAGCAGAGACCAACTGCCCTTTCTTGACTAGTCCATCAATCATTATGTTAAACGTGTAAGCATCAGGCTCATAACCTGCAATTACCATGTTATTGTACAGAAGATCCTTGGCTTCTTCAAACCTTCCACTAGCAACATAACCACTAATTAATGTATTATAGAGCACGGTATTGGGGTTGGGAATTTTGTTCAGCAACGCCCTTGCTTCATCAACTTGCCCCATTCTGCACAACCCATACATTAAATATCCATACGTTAAAGCATCAGTGCTGAAACCTCGAAGCAGCATTCGATCAAGCAACTTCGCTGCCTCGTGAATCCGACCAGCCCTGCAGAGGCCATGGATGACATCATTGAAGGTCTGAACATCAGGCTCACAGCACATCAGAAACATATCCTCCAAAAGCTGAATTGCTTCACTCACTCTGTTGTTTTCACAAAGAGCATGGATCAGGTTCTGGTAAATGACTGAATTCGGAACACACCCGTGCTTCACCATGTCCTTGAGAAGTGAGCAAGCCGAATCAACCTCATTAACCATACACAAGGCTTTGATGACCACCCCAAACGTGTACACGGTTGGAGAAACACCTCTACTCAACATGTCATAGTAAACATTAGGTGCCACCCTGGGGCAATCTCCATCAACTAGAATATCCAACACAACATTGTAGGACTTAAATGTGGGATCACAGGAATAAACACCCCACATGTCCAACAAAAGCCTAGTTGCTTGGCCAGGCAATCCAGCCTTCCCATAATACTTCATAATCAATATAAAGAGTGATTCTTTAAAAACAACTCCTTCATCTTTCATTTGCTTCAACAACTTTTCTATAATTTTGAAGTCCCCAACAGCCCCAAGCTTATCAATTAAGAGATAGAATGCATCAAAGGTGTGACAATACCCCTTTTGGGCACCAGCCCTTTGAAACAGTTCCATTGAAGTGGGAATGTCAAGAGGGAGCTCCAACAATTTACAAAGCTGGAATGGGCTAATTGGGGTGAGTGATCTTCTAAGCTGTTTGAGGTCAAAGGGTTTGAGCAATCTCTCCCACTCTGTCTCTGTGTCACTACTACTCTCAGGTTCATTGTTATCATTGAAATTGGATCCAGGGGCAGTGGTGGAAAGTGGGAAAGAAGGGATTTTGAAGCAAACTAGCTTGGTTCTATTGACATGGATTGAGGATTTGAATGTTTTCAACATGAAGGTGAGAGAAACTAACCCCAATGGAGCCACCGCGATGTGGGTCGCAATAAACGAAGAAACAGATGCTACAGTGCGCCCTCCTTGTTGTCAATGAAAATTGAAACACACATGTCCAAAGTCCAACCGCGTTTGTTTGTTACGATGAGAGGGAGGGAGGCGATGTGTGTGAGGTTCCACGTTTAAACGCAGACTACGAGCGTCCAAACTCCAAAGAGGAAGCTATCGGTACCGTTAGTTTTTTTTTTATGCAATGAATAAATAGTTATATATATATGAATTATATTTTAACATCATCGGAAATAAATAAATTGTATTTTAAATTTAGATAAATAATTAATATTTTAATATAAAATTATTTGTAACTATTTGATATTTTAAAGAAAAAAACTATTAAAGTCAATTTTAAAATAAAGATAAAAAGTAGTTATAAAAATCAAATATATTTGTATAGAGATAAAGAGGGAGTGACTTGAAAGTGTTTAACAAAATCAACTACATAGATAAAAGATGATTTGAGATGGTTGAGAAAGAAATAAGTTGGGCTAATTATTAAATAAAATTAATTTTAAAACTAAAATTAACAAATCAATTTGAAAAAAAAAATAGAAGATAATTAGAATTATAAATCATGGAATAAAAAAAACTATAAATGTTTCATTTTTAACATGGAACATTTATAATTATGTTGTTCAGTTTAGCGAATCAAGTATTTAACTTCAAAAGAAAAAGTGAAAGAATAGAGGGTGTAAAAATAATTTAGCACTATTTGAATAAACCTTTTTTTCGACTGAAAGAAAATTGAATAAACTTTTTAAGCACCTATAAAAGAGGGAGGAAAAAACTTCTTTCAAACTAGTATTTTCACAAGGTTTTTTGTTTTTTTAAACGAAAAACTGTACGCAAGTTAAATTAACTTTTTTGAAGTATTAACCTATGCTTGAAGCCTTGAGCTGCAGAAACTTTATATTTGACAACCCCAAAAAAACCATTTGAAATGTTCTTTATTACAATATATATTTCTTAAATGAAATTATTTTTCATCAGAAACATTTTATTTGTCGATTTTGAAACTCAAATTCACGAAAAGTTGTCAGTATCCACAACCGTTTGTCAAATATGATGGAAAATGGGTGCGTGCGTATATAAGAAAATGGAACAACAACGAAGCTCCCAAATTTTCGATTGCAAAACTAAATATAAGAGATAAAGTAATAAGTAATAACTGCTATAAGCAACTAACCATTACAGAAACAAGGTCACCTATTATAATTTACAGTCATTTGCTGTTGATCCATTTAGACCTTGCAAAATCACTACATGTCAACCATTAATGTGTATAAGAATGCTGGGCTAATCCATACATAAGAAAACTTGTAACATAAAATTCCACCACCATAATTTTTCAACTAATATTCCTTACATGGGAGAGTGTCCTAGTAGTGAAAAGATCCCATTGATGCCATGCCATTTCTCGAACTTCTCAACTCTTGTTGACTCACATAATTATCACAAGAGTTGGCAGGAGTAGAAAGTTTGTTACCTGGGGCAGAAGTAGAAGGACTAAGACCTTTGCCCATTTGTTGCACTTCTAGTGGAGATAGTATTTTTATGTACCACACATTGTTCACAAACTCCCTGCAAAATTATCAAATGTAAATATTTCTGTGCAGAATCAGGAAAGTCTAAAATGAAGTGCTTCTTGGCTATATATTCATTTTTTAGTCAAGCATCGTTCTTTTAGCCTTTTACTACTTGGGATGACATGCAAGTAATTAAATACTCTTCTGCATGGACTATGATTTCAGTAATCTCAAAGCAGTGAACCTATACTCAATGTCAGTGAGCAAAAACTTAATAGAAGGAACAAGAAAAATGGTAGAAATAATTATTCAGACCCATAAAATAAAAAGTTTGTGAAATGTCGACATGTTCAAATTATCAAATATGCAAGAAACATTACTGACTTCCTATAGCACCAATGACATTAGCAACAATGAAGGATGTAGCAAATCCCAAGATAATATATTATAACTTGGAACAAAAATAACAGCTGGCATATGGCAACTTACTGCCAAGGATCATCACCAAGAAGAAGAACATCATTCTCCCGGTCAACAAATACAAGCTGCCAGCCTGATCTCTGAGTCTTAGGGTCCTCCAGTTGGCCTTCAAGGCCAAACATGCGAGCAAGCTCACTAATGAGCTCATCATAGCTGCTGAACTTGGAAATGTCCAGTGACCTGCCAAAGGACCCTGACTTGTGAACCTGTCAAAATTACACCACATCCATCACCATATAAAATTAGAGTAATAGTAATAGTCCTAGACAGTAGACAACATCCACTTACTAATTGGAGAAAATAGTAGTCCTACAAAAAAGAGGAAACAAAAATAAAAAGTAGCTGCAATATGCTGTTTATATAAAAATAGGGTCCCAAATATCCCTGTACAATAGAACCAATTCAACATTGAAGATAAATATATTATATAAATATATTTAACTTGTACCTTGAACCTATTCTTTAACTAATAAACTGTTGCTTAATTTTGGTAAATAATATTAAAAAGTGGCTCCACATAAAATATATAAATAAAGGCATACTACCTATAAACAAAAGGCATTAGCTATTACCTTAACAAAGGTTCCAGTTGGTGTATTTGCTTGGTCTACATTTTCAGAAGACTGCAAGAAACCTGATTCATCCACACAACTCGAAGTTGTCAAGTTTGAACTTAAGGGGAAATCAGTGACTGAAGCACCACCACAATTTGAAGCAGAAAATGGCAATGGTAATGAATCGTTCACATTGCCTATATTTCTCAGGTTTGACATGCCATTTTGCAGCATAAGAGAAGAGGGGTCAATGTTAATCCCAAATAAAAGATTGCTCTGAGGATCAGCAGCTGCATGGTATGCAGAATGTTCTCTTCCAGGAAATGGAGGCAAAGCAGCAAGTTCAGACACATTTGATTGTGATGTTCCCAAGTTTTCCACCTGAGGCAATACGCACTGAGAAGCAGCAGATGGAAGCTGAGGAGGTTCAGCAGTTATTTGCTTGGGTAGCATGGCTGCAGAAGACATAACGGAATTGGATCCACTCAAGTTAAGTAACTGGGATGTTCCATCCTGGGAGAATGACCCTAGTAGACTCTGGATAGGGGAAACATCAGAACCAGAAATATGATTCCTCGTAGGTTCAGGAAAGCTCTGCTGCTGGCAATGTGAAGCTAGGGCTTGCATGGGAGGAGATTGAGACTGGGTACCTGATGCAAAATTGGACAAAGGAGAGATGACATTTGGTAACTGCTGCTGAACAGGCAAGTTTTTAAGTTGCTGCTGCTGTTGCCACTGATCACTATAAGGGTGGTAACGATGCAACTGTTGTTGCAGAAGTTGTGACTGAGCAGGCACCTGGTTTTCTTGAAAATTGTGTAGAAGGGTGTTTTGAGGATGAGACTGTGGTAATACTTGCCTCTGTATCTCAGAAGCATGAGCACTGGGAACATTTGAAGTCATTGCTTGGTATAACTCTGGTTGGAGACCTGGTATAGAAGCATCAAGTCTAGGTTGCATCCATGGTGTAACACCAAGCCCCTGGAAGTTTAAAGATTGCATTCCTTGATCCCCAAGCCCACCTTGGAGCCACATGAATGGAGAACCAATGCCCATGTCTCCATCCTTGAGACCTGACTTACACAAAAGGAAGGAAGATATATTAAGGTGAAGATGTCATGTACTTCACGACAAAAAATAAAACAAGCATATTGTCACAGATCCCATAGAATGCCATGACACTTAACAAAACCACCCATACCATATAAAGAAGGTAAGCCCGATGGCCAAGGGCGCCTCAACCTTAAGGGGAATGGAGATGGATACATTGGGAATGTTGTCAAAGGTTCAATCTCCCACAAGGAAACTCTTGGCTGCCTATCCCCTGCAGTGGACTCATCCCAGCCAACCTACACCCGTAGACAAACGTTAAAAAACCAAATTATACATCATCTCATTTATCTGTAAACACAATCTCTGATATTTCTATAATATTGCTAAATTCTATCATGACAATGCCATATAGTTGCTATATGAATCAAACAGTCATAACAAACCTTCACAGAACGCCAGTGTGAATTTGGCCAGCGGACTGGATCTAAATCACTAATACCAGTTATGGTACCCATGTATCTGGACAAGAACATGTTACAGTGAGTATAGGTGCAAATGTTTAAAAAGAAGAAGAAGAAAAAGGGGGGGAAAAAAAAAACTTAGAAAAGACCACTGTTCTAAAGGACAAGCAAATATTGTCGTGGCTAAACATTCAAAGCTTTAATCTTTTGGAAGGATACAAGCATATATTGTCATGGCTAATCAGTCACAAAAATTTTGGCTTTTTATCTTTTGGAAGCACATAAGTAATGCATCAACAGTCATGAAAAGGAGTGCACAGCAGAGAGTGGCATTAAATGACATACAGAAAATTCTTAATACAATAATAATGGTTAGAAACCAACAAATCAGTAACATAAAATGGCAGGAACCAAAATTGAGGAAAGCTAAAGGGAAACAAGATTGATTTGCAACTGACATAACTGTTGAAGTCAAAGTCACACAGTGGCGGAGCCAAGTTTTATTTTAAGGTAGTGCCAAATTTTATTTTTAATCCTAATTAATTATATAAGTATATACAATTATTAAAAAGATTTAAAAATTTTAAAAAAATTATTTTTAGGTAGTGCCATGGCCATTGCTGGTCTGGCCATGGCTCCGCCACTGAAGTCACACATAGATAAAGATTTAAAGGGGTCCAACTAATACTTTCACTGTTAAAGTTGGGATGGAATCATGTGCAGTTACCCGCATTGCTGATTGGGAATTGCAGTGTTCTGTGAATAGCAGCATATTTGTTTCTTTATTGATACGACTCAGAACACTGCACACCCAACCCAAAGTACTATGTGGTTATCACCACACATTCATTGATAAACCAAATCAATGAAGGAACATAAATAAATTTGGAAAGTAAAATTAAAGGTTAAATTTGTAACCAAAAAAAAAAGTTAAATTACTTCATAGGTCTCTTATACTTTTTTTTGAGAGAGAACTCAGTTATCCCTATAGTTTGAATTAGCAACTGGGTTGGATTCCTATAGTTTCCATAAAAAAAATTAAGAGTCCTTGAATCCACCCAACCATTAGAGGGTTATAGGGGGCTATTTACAAAACGGAAACTTTAAAATTTCAAACCATCAAAGACCATTTTGAATTTTTTCAAAAAGTATGGGGACCTAAGAAGTAATTTAACCAAATCAACTGTCTCTCTAAGTCATCAGACAAAAGTATAAAGTAAACACTAAGATTCACATGGGAGAAGAATTTTTTATCCTCCTTGAGTTTCTTCTTCAAGCAGGGCCCAAAATAGTAATAAGAGAAAGGAAAATTTAAGACAATAAATACCTACCGACGAACACTTGATTCTTCTGTCTCAAAGAGCATCCTAAATCGCATGCCAACAGAAACTCGTGTATGATACACAGCTTTAACGTACTTGGCCAAAGGAATGACAAATTCAGATGGGCTTGCCCTATTAAATTAGGGGGGGAGCATGTTCAGTGTGATTTGTAGGGTAATAATTCTCATCATTAGCATTAGCATTAAAGTTACAAACCTAGGATTATAGAATATAGTAAAACGGCTGTTTGTGGCAGCTGCATGAGCTGCAGCAGCAAGAAGACCAATGTGCATGCTATCACTTGACAGAACCGATGATGGCATGATAGTCTGCGGACGATTCGCCCGCCGTATCCCCAAGAGTAACTGGTTTTTTTCATTCCTAATAAAAAGAACAAGAAGAATTACAATAGTATCTTATAGTTCCTTTGAATAGATTTCAATCATGCACCCTTGGCCTATATAGATGCAATTACTGACGCTATTTCTATACGGGCAGGGTAACAAGCTAAAGCATATTTATCAGGTCAAAAAGCTCCCACAGATACATTATTTTGAAATAATATGAACTAATATAAATATAACATGACTTCTAGTCTAAGCCCTCTTGTAATTTTCTTTCTGCTTAAATATATCCATAATAAATATATCTATAACTAAACTGTGTTCAAAGATAGAGGGAGGAAAAAGGAGTTGAATCTCCAATAGGTCAATTTAATGGAAATATCAAAAATTACATGTACCAGATGAAAAGGACTGAATCACCAGCAACAAGCCTCTTCGCACTGACAAAGACACTCCACCCTGTAGTAAGAAGATGCCTTTTGGGCTGACCTGAATGTGAAAATATGAAGCAGTTAGAAGTGAAAACATTTAAGTAACAATTTAAGCAGTTTCATACACCACATATCACGACTGTTGCTTGCTAATCATTCCTTGGTTTCACTATCGACAATTTATCAAACTTGGTATGGAAAAGGATTTTCAGGAGGAAAGGAAGAGCCAAAGATAAGATGTATATGATTAAGGACTATACACTCAACAATATAATGATCCTTAACACAGCTCTCATACTGTTCATGCAAATCAAAAATTAGATTGGCCAAGGTTGACTAAAATTTAAAAATTACAACAGTAATGCTATTTTAAATGTAGTATGAGTAAAGAAAATGACCAAGGTTGACTAAAGTTTAACACAAGAAAAGAAAATGGCCAAACAAAGTAAAGCCAAGAAGCAAATCAAATAAGGATGAAATGAGTCTGCAATAAGACAGAAGTAAAATAGTACAGCTACTATAGTCATATCATATGCAATTAAATTACTCCTTAGAAAACTATGTCCTGCTTCAAATGCTACTCCAATTTTAATGTTTTGAATGATAAAAAGGAAGATCCCAGATTTAAGTTTATAGAATATCATCAGATGTGCTTTTCTTTACAAGAAATTGAGTGTGACAGCATAAACTGGACATAAAGAAGCAGATGAAAGGACCACAAATAATTTTATACCAAAAACTTTAAAAAAAAAAACTAACCACGAAATATATGCCTGAATTTCCATTCATTATCATGAAGATCTCTGGCAATTAGTTCTTGAGCAGGAGGCTGCTGTGAGTAATCCTGAGAATTAAATTAAAGAAACATATCAGTCAGATCACGAGCTGACAAACTAATTACTGTGAACCTAATATAACAGATAAATGACTTACAAGAGGAGGGAAGACTTTTTCAGCTGCCCTTCGAGGAACAGAAAATCCTCCATGAGTGCTGGTATCACTTGCAGTTAATGTTTTGCAGAAGTAGTTGGTTGGTTGCTTGCTGGGTGTACCCAACTCTGCAGGCAGCAGATACACCTCCTTTTGCTCTTGCTACAAAATAAATAATGTCAAGACATGCTATAAAAAAAATAAAAAATAAAAAATAGAAAAAGGTAGCAAATAAGAGAAAAGTACTGGACTTAGAGGTTGCAGAGTCATTTGAGCATATACTTCATCTGTTTCAGCATCTGCCTGCACGGTGCATGCTTAAAAGGTTCAGAGTGCAAGCCCATAAAAATGTTTTCTGAAATTCTGAACTATTATTTTTATTCTTACATGCATTGTCACATTGTGAAGCTGACAGATAAGTTGTGGTGGCAAGTTAGGGTAATTAGGAATATGTGCATCTACTTCCCTGTTGGTTGATGCAGCAACCTGTAACATAAACATCAACATCTATCAAATAACTGAAGAACCAAATATAAATGAAATATATGAAAGGCAATCAGTTATTTGGAAATTTCAAATGCAACATCAATAGATTAGAAAAAACAACCATTTGGCTTGAACCCCCTCCCCTGCCCCAGGGAAAAAAATTGAAACTGAAAATAACCATAGTGATGCAATAAAGAGTTCTCTATCTGTCAGTCACTCATTTTTAGCATAGTAACTATAGATAAGATTTATACCGTGATAATCAGACTGATCAAAGCTCAGACTATTCTAGAACTGAAACCTTAATGCCACAATTTCTATTTAAAATTTAACAAAATGCTGCTCATTTCAAGCATGAAGCAATGTCATATCTGTTGCTAGGGACTTCACTTATGAGCTAGAGTGTTAGCAACAACAACAGAAAGCCTAAATCAAACGTTTATTGGAGCATATTTTATTTTCTCTTCACTTAATTAGCCCATCCTCCCTCCCTCCAGGCACAACAACTTAAACACTAATCCATGAAGTCAGCTAACATGTAACTTACAGCTTACATCTCCATACTTTCACAGTACTGCAGACAAATTGTAAATCCCAGTCCTATCAGGTCAAATACCAAACCAATCTTATCTTAAAACTATGAGCTTGCACTAGCCCAAGCATGACTGATTTCACCATACACATACAAGAAACAATAAGTTGAAGTCTACTCCACTAACTTCGGCAGACAGATCAAAATATTACAACTGTTCTGCTCACCATGATCATATAGATATACTAAATGAGCTTCTAATTTTCTATACGACTTTATGTACTTTTCATGAGCATAGCAACTTCACCAAATATCCATGAAATGCGAAAAATTCAACCATAGTGCAATAAATCCAACTTATAGGATACAAGAAGCATTACTTACCTGCTCACTATGACCTTGGGGAAAGTACACTACACGACTTCCAACCAAAGGCAGAGAAACCAGAGGACCAGCACAAGCATGCCAAAGTTCAGAATTCAAACATTTTTTCTCCCCTACACAATCACAGGCTAACATGAATAAACATGAAGTAAATCATTTCACACAAGTCAAAAGGGCACCACGCCTTAGCCCAGTCTACAAGTGGCATATCAGTAATAAACTCATTAAATCCACTGCATATTTTACCGACCAAAAAAACATACCACAATCCGAACTCCAATCACACAAACAAACAGGCAAACAGAATAACCACACATAAATAGTAACACACAATACAACCTTGTCACCTCAAACTTAAAATCATAAACTGCACACACCAGCAGACTCAGCACCACCGACACATAAGAATTTGAAACAAATCAAACACAAATCAAATCCACATGACACTAAGAAGTTGACCCTGACATAAATACATATTAAAAACAAACAAAACAAACTACGGCAACTTGTTCAACCTCACTCCATGCCATATAATAATGCCAAACCAACCCCTACAAGTTAAAGTACTACTAGAGTATCCTTATCCCCTACCTCCATACCCATGCAAAGACAAAAAGAACTACCAACACAAAAAACACAACTACACCAACAAACCAAGGAAAAGACAAGAGATAAGAAACTTTCAAAAAGTGGGAGCAGGGCAAGCAGCATAATACAAAGCAATTTGCAGAAAATGAAAGAATCAAAGAAGCTACTTCTGCTGCTACCTTCTTCTTCAGCAGGTGGGTTAAATCCAGAAGAAGAGAGCTTCATGCTTGGAGCTATAACAATAGGTGAAGTTCCAAACTAGTAAAAACTGAAGCACCCCAAGTCGAATAAAAGCATTATTATTGTTATAAAGGTCGCAAATTTTGCATGCCCCTTTGAATCAGAAATGATCCTATTTCATAACCCACCCCACCCCCCACCCACCCCGAAAATTGAAGCTACCCACAGAAAACCATCATCCAAAGCCACTTCCAATGCAACACCCTTAATCTCCTGGTTCTCATAACACGCTCGAATCCAACCCTAATTGGGAGCCTGAAGTTCAAACCCTAGCTTCCCAGATCTCACCGGAGCGGAGCTGACCAGTGGAATTAGAGGGACTGGGGGAGAGAGGCTAGTGAAGTGAGAGTGACATTCATGTGGGATTTCAGTGGATGAAGCGGAGAATGTGATGGGGGAGAGAGAGAGATGGTAATGGCTATATTACTCAACAACAATAATGCACAGTGACTGGTAATAATTGATCCATGGGATGGTATGTGTTGTGCTATTATACGAAACGATAACGACGAAGTAAAATACGGAACGTTTCTACGCTTTTTCGTAAATAGATACTCATTGGATACTATGGTTTTGGTTTTCTTTTTCTGTCTCGAACCCAAAGACTTGCCAAGTTTAGTCTTTTCCAATGGGAAACAATCGTATTCGCATAATCATTATAGACAACAGAAAAATCCCCCCATAGATGTTTAACATAGTTGTTGCATTTTAAGACTCAAATTCGATAATTAAGTGTTTATTGAGAGTAATTCAGTGTTTGGTGATTGTCAACACCTACTTCTAAAAACGGGCAAATATTAAAATAAAAAATAATAGATAAAAAAATGTTTATAACAGACTTTTTATTTCTAATACACTAATCTCAATGAGTTTATTGAGAGTAATAAAATTAGATCCAACCGTTGCAAGTTTAAGTTTTCACCCCGTTGGTTTTTCTTGCCTTAGATTAGAACACTCCTCCACCTATATATTTTTCAAAAGAAATCCTTTCTAACACACATTTTCGGACAAAACCAACGAATGACATTACGATAACCCTTTACACCTATATATAAATACATCCTTTTTAGCTGATAAAAAAATGATAAAGACAAAACAAAACAAAAAAGGTTATAAAAGATAAATTTGAACTAAATTAATGTTATTTACTTTTTTTAGTTCCACTAACTAGTTAATTACTAAGTTATCCCTTTTTTAAGCAAGAAATTGGTTGCTCAACGGTAACTTACATTAATATTCACACACATACTTTGGCTACATGTTTACATTTTTTTATAAATTAAAAAATAATAGATATGTATATTAAAAATCATATAATATAAAAAATTATAAATTATAAATTTAATATTTGTGTATGACACAAGTTATTACACTAGTTTAATTAAAATGCAATGCATCAAACTTTTTCAAGCAAAGTATTGCTTGTCTTTATGCAAAAATCACAATCAAGGGAGATAGACAAAATCAATGGGGTGAAATCAAACAACCATGTCATGTCTGTCTCTCACAGTATTAGCCTAATAAGGCTATTGAAGCTTAGTAAGCTTTAAGCTTACCAACCAAGATTATTCGCTATTAGTTTTTATAATGAAATAAAAAGATCATATGTTAACAAAAATATCTAATGTATAATCTAATTTAAAGTAATTAAAGGTCTCATCCAAAATTTATTTTAAGTCTTATTCATTCTTTGATAACACCGTTTAAACAAATCACATCAATAAAAATAAAATTAAATAAAAATGGGCAACACATTGATGGAGGGACTTAATTGGTACTTGAAAAATTCGAGGCCCAAATTGCACAGTTAAAAGTTAGATATCAAAAGTGTTGTTAAGTATAAACGTGGGATTAAGTTTATTTTATATTGTGAAAAATATTTTAGATTAGATCATGTAATTTTTATTCTCTCACATCAAGGGAAGTTTTCCGCATTAAATTTAGATGTCTTCTTATTTTACTTTTCCATTTTTTTTATGGCTATCATTGTTGAAATTAACTTCGCTAGATTGTTTTTTTTAGTTAGGTTGTCATAAGAAAAGGAGAGTTTTTAATATTTTAATATTTTGTTGCGTACTAGTATAATCCCAACAGACGTATCATGAGATGATAACTTATTTTTGCATGATTTCATTTTTAACTAATTTATTTAGGCTGGTGAATCCTTAATCTCAAGCATTGAATACAAGTTATTCATTTCAATTAAACACAATTAATCTCTATGACAAAGATGTATGGATAAGAGCAAATGGAAATAGCCATTAATCATTAAATGCTTGTTCCACATAAATTCAATAAACTATTTTATTTTTTACAAGAAAACTACTTGCAAGCATCCCTCCTTTTCAATGTACTATTTCCTCCTCTGCCATATGCTCAAGCAATGCTGTGGGAAAAAAATATCAATGAAAGTAAAATAATGATGGGTATTAATATGTATAGATTAATTTTAAAAAAAAAAAATAAAGTTTACCTGCTACAATTGAAGTTCTTGGTGATGGGAAAACCCACATCAACACCACATTGTTTAGGAAGTGCAGTGGCTCTGTCTTCCTTTAAGTTAGGAATGTGAGTTGTTACTTCTTCAAGGCACTGACATGCACCAATTTTTTCATCTTTTGTTGGTGCTGATGATTTCACTTCCTTGACACCATTGCAACATGCAGCTGAAGGGGTATCAACTTTACTAGTGAGGTATTTTATGCACGGTGTCACTGAGTTTTTTGCCTTTTCACAATTGTAGCCCTTCCCTGCTGGCTCTGCAGCTATAATTGTAAGGACTAATACAACTTGCAGAGTTAAGAATGCTACAGACACTTTCTTCATTTTGTGAAGATAGTTTCTATTTTCCAATGAACTTTTCTAGGATTCACTTGTGTTTTGATGTGGATGGATGAAATGGTTGAGGGAGATGTTCATTATATAATTGCAAATGTGGTACATTTGTCAACCTTGATGATGTGAGCAGTGGTTATGAATTTTGATTTCTTATTATTTTTTTAAATATTTGGAGTGTGGTTTAGATAGACCATAGAAAATGGTAAAGTATAGGTTGTATTTTGTTCATACTCCTGTGTTTTCCTGTAATGGTTTTGAATTGTGATAGCATTAGAATTTATGTTTGTTTTAGGAATTTAATTTTTCACATCCGTTGGTGCAAAACAAATGATAATTTATCTTTAAAAAAATATTTTTTATTTTTCATTTATGAAACTTGAATATAACAATTATTTTATTCTCAAATTAAAGTTCACTGAATATCTCAGTTAAGTCAATTGAACTACTTTTTGACTTTGGAGTAGTGCAACCTGCGTAGCAATAAACATAAACTTGTTTTATTTTGAAATTGAGAATTATTGAATATATTCATTACTAGTATTTTACTATTTTATTTTCAAATTAAGAGTCATTGTGTGAAAAAAAAATTCATTGAATAAATTGAAGGTTATATTAATTTGCAGGTCCTTAAACTATTTCATAATTTATAATTAGATTCCTAATTTTTTTAGATCCTTGAACATGTATTTATTTTTTAATGGTTTTGAATTTGGCTTGCTTTAGAATTTATTACGCATTTAATTTCTCACATATTTTGGTGCAAAACAGATGATGATTTATATTTTAAAAAACTTTAAATATTTTTTTCATTTATGAGACATAAATATAACAATTATTTTATTCTCAAATTAAAGATCATTAAATATCTCAATTAAATGAATAAAAAACTACTTTTTGACTTTGGAGTAGTGCAACATAATAAACATTAAATTGTTATAGGGTATTAAGGTATTACTAAACAGTGTTTTTAGAATATATGTTAAGAAATTAAAAGAGATAAATATTTATTTTACAAATTATAAAATAAATAAAAAAGATATCAGAAAACATATTTTTTTCTATCTCAATAAAAATATTTAAATTTTAAATTCTTTAATAATATTCTAAGGATATTAATTAATTTTTTATTCTAAAATTGAGAATCATTGAATATACTAATAATTATTTTACTTTCTCTTGTTCTTATTATTATAATGTCTCATTAACAAATTTGTCAAGACTAAAGATTTTTGTTAATTTAATTGAGAACATGAAATTTATCTTAAATTAATATAATTTTTCAAAGACAAATGTTAACCAGTATTTTTAGGATATTGGTTAATGAATATAAAAGATAAACTTTTCTTATTTTCTTTTATGATTTTTATAATAATATTTTATCTTTTATGTTTTTAACTACTTTCCTAAGAGTATCAGTTACCAATAACTTTTTAAAAACAATACCACTGTAAACAAAACTAACAAATATTAATGTATTATGTTTCTTTCTCATTGTCACATTATTCTATGACTAACTTTAATGAAGGGTATTTTTATAAAAAAATAATAAATATTGAAAACATTTTAGATTAAAAATCATACACCTTATAAAAAAACAAAAGACTGTATTTTATTTTTAAATTAAGAGATATTGAATAAACTAAAAATAAATTAATTTGCAAGTTTCTAAAGTCCTGAACTATATGATCATTTATGATTAGATCACTAGAGTCTTTTTTAATTAAGTCTCTAAACTTTATTTGTTTTTAATTAGGTCTCAACAAATATCTAATTAAAATAAATATAATTTCAGCAAATCAATTGGAAAAAAAAAAGTTAAGGACATATTTAAAATTGGGCTACTTCGATGAGTCTATAATAGTTTGTTTATATCTATTCAATTAAAATATTCATTGATCCTTAATTTAATAATAGAATATTTTTTAAAACAAATACAAAATAATTTTATGATTATACTAAATTATAATTTTGATTTAATTTAATTTTTATTCATAATTTTAGTCTTTTTATTTTTTTACTATTTTAGTTCTCACATTTTATGAAATATGAAATTTTGATTCAATAGACAATTTTGTATATACTTTATTTTTTTATTTTCATCTAATCAAATAATTGATTTAATAAATTCATTTAAGGTGTCATCAAAAATTAATTTAATTAATTACAACGTAAAAAATAAAAAATAAAAATATACAAAATTGTAGATTTTCTATAATGTAAGGACTAAAATCACGTAAAAATAAGGAGAGTCTGATGTTTATCAACTTAAACTATTCTAAAGTCAAAAAGTAGTTTATATTAATGAGAAATCTTAAAAATACACAATTAAAAAAACTATTTTGAACACTTTTGTATTATTAATCGAAATTTATCATAAATCATAATGTTATGCGAGTTTTATTTTTTATTTAATCATAATTCATCATTAACATAACTTTCAAAATAATTAGAGTCAATAAACTTACTAGTTGGATAAGGATATAAAAATTATTCTATAACTTTTTTTTCTTTAAAAAAAAGGACTGGTATATATAAGGAAATAAAAAAGGTATTCAATGATTATTAACTTAAGAGCAAAAAAAATTAATGCTTATTAAACTGCAATGCTCCAAAGTTAAAAGGAAGTTTCTATTCATTCAATTGATATATTTAATGACTTTAATTTTTCAATAAATGTATGAGTGCCGTTTATATATTAACCAATATATTTTAAAAAAAACTAAAATTAAAGTATAAAAGACAATATACTCTAAAATTTAAATGAACATTAGATTATATATTTTTAAGTTTAGACAATGTACTATAATTTTTAAAAAAATAATAGAGTACCTTTTATATATTATTAATAAATGTTAGCCAATTAATAATAAAATGTCATAAAAAATGTGTTACTATCACTTTTCTTTTATTATTTAATTAAGATACTCAATGACTAGCTCTTAATTTTTTATATGTATAAATCAAATTCAAATACCAAAATTTTTACAATAATTAATTGTACATTGTTCAATGACTCTTAATATGGCAATAAAGTTTGTATTCTAGCAATTTAACACATATAATGTTTGAATATCTTTAACAAAACTAAAAAAATCAAATATTAAAAGCAATGTATTCTTTTAATTTATTTATTATTTAATTATTATAATTTAAAATAAAAAAACTCATGTGAAAAGAACTAGATAAAAATAATTCAAATTTTTTATGGTATTAAGAAACTTTTTCCCCAATATTTTTAGTATAGTTTGAGAAAAAAACATTACATAAAGATAAATTTAAATTTCATATTGATAATTTTTTTATGTTTTATATTTTAGTATATATTTTGTGCAAATAAATGTGATAGATTAAATGCATGAAACAAACATAAATTTTGACTTCATCACAATTTAAAGTTATTAAAGCAATACAAGGAAATGAACAATATACAATTAATATTTCACCATTTTTTGTGGTTCTAAGAAACGCACCCCAAGTTAAATTAATAATAAGAAGCCAATCTTTCATAACCACACCTTACGTCATTAAGGTGATCAATATCCCACATTTGTAGCTATATAAATGATACCTCTTTCAACCTTCAATTCATTCCCATCAAAATACAAGTGTATCTTAGAAAGTTTATTGAGATAGAAATTAGCTTTACAAAATGAAGAGAGTATTCGTAGCAATTTTTTCTCTATTTATTGTATTTGTTCTTACAACTTCAGAACCAGAGCCACAAGTTACAGCTTCAGAGCCAATTATACCTTTTGGACCACCAAAAGCAAGGCCACCAAGAGCATCAATTATAACTTCAGGACCACTAAAGACAAAACTGTCAAGGACATCAATTACAACTTCAGGACCACCAAGAATACCAATTACAAATTCAGGCCCACCAAAGACAGGGTCACCAAGGGTACCAATTACAACTTGAGGATGAAAACTTTCTCAAGCTCATGAATAAGGCAAAAGAGAAAATAGTATAATAAAAAGGATGAATGCTTTGAAGTTGCTTTCTTCCTAAAAACAACAACTTGTCTAATATATGTGAAACAAACATTTGATGTTGCAAATAATAATCAATGAAACAAATTTAGGTGTTCTTGTCCATACATTTTCATCACATAGATTAATTGTGTTCAATTAGGTTAAATCATTTTTTTTAATGCTTGAGATTAAGGATAATATTCTAAGAACTTAAACAACTTATATTAAAATAAAACTAAGTGAAATAAGTTATCATCTTATTAGGGATGATAAAGGGTACCAAGACCCTATATGTACCAACAAAAATATCTGTAAATAGGTAGAACAAATACATGTTTATTTGGGATGAGTTAGGAGTGTATGTTTATCTATAATTTTTTAACAAACACGGTTGTGGATATAAATACTCTAATAACCCTCCCTTACCTAATATATGCATTAATATAATTAAAATATTCAATATATGTGAATAACCCCCCCCCCCCCCAACACACACACACATATATATATATATATATATTATTAATTCTAATTTAATGACAAACACATGGAACCCTGATTTCCTTTCACAGACGTAATGTCAAGCAATTCTACTATCACGTGCTTAAACAAATGTAACGAATAAAGCGTGTTTGCTTTTTTACCGTCAAGCGTGTAAATTCTTGTCAAGATATCATATCAAGCTATGTTCCATTAAAACTATCCATAATGTGAATATTTTATAATAATGTAAATTTCACACAAAATAGCCTTGTGTAATGCTACTTTAACTTTCATACCAATTTATATATTTAAATAACTACAAATACATTGGAAGGATATAAATTTATTGTATTAATTTATTAACTAGTATTTTTCTAATAATTTATTAACTTTATATTCTCAAATTAAAGTTCACTGAATATCTCAGTTAAGTCAATAGAACTACTTTTTGACTTTGGAGTAGTGCAACCTGCGTAGCAATAAACATAAACTTGTTTTATTTTGAAATTGAGAATTATTGAATATATTCATTACTAGTATTTTACTATTTTATTTTCAAATTAAGAGTCATTGTGTGAAAAAAAATCATTGAATAAATTGAAGGTTATATTAATTTGCAGGTCCTTAAACTATATCATAATTTATAATTAGGTTCTTAAATTTTTTAGTTAGATCCTTGAACATGTATTTATTTTTAATGGTTTTGAATTTTGTTTGGGTTAGAATTTATTACGCGTTTAATTTCTCACATATTTTGGTGCAAAACAGATGATGATTTATATTTTTAAAAAACTTTAAATATTTTTTTTCATTTATGAGACATAAATATAACAATTATTTTATTCTCAAATTAAAGATAATAAAATATCTCAATTAAATGAATAGAAACTACTTTTTGACTTTGGAGTAGTGCAACATAATAAACATTAAATTGTTATAGGCTATTAAGGTATTACTAAGCAGTGTTTTTAGAATATAGGTTAAGAAATTAAAAGACATAAATATTTATTTTACAAATCATAAAATAAAATAAAAAGGATAACAAAAAACATACTTTTTCTATCTCAATAAAAATATTTTAATTTTAAATTCTTTAATCAATACTCTAAGCATATTAATTAATATTTTATTCTAAAATTGAGAATCATTGAATATACTAATAATTATTTTACTTTCTCTCGTTCTTATTATTGTAAGGTCTCATTAACAAATTTGTCAAGACTAAAGATTTTTTGTTAATTTAATTGAGAACATGAATTTATCTTAAATTAATATAATTTTTCAAAGAAAAGTGTTAACAAGTATTTTTAGGACATTGGTTGAATATAAAAGATAAAATTTTCTTACTTTCTTTTGTGATTTTTATAATAAATATTTTATCTTTTATTTTTTTAACCACTTTCCTAAGAGTATCATTTACCAATAGTTTTTTTAAAAAAAATTATCACTGTAAACAAAACTAAAAAAAATTAATATATTATGTTTCTCTCTCATTGTCACATTATTATATAACTAACTTTAATGAAGGATATCTTTGTAAAAAAAATAATAAATATTGAAAACATTTTAGATTGAAAATCACACTTTTAATTTAGACATTATAACAAGAATAAAAGAGTGTATTTTATTTTTAAATTAAGAGATATTGAATAATCTAAAAGTAAATTAATTTGTAAGTCCCTAAGAGGTATGACAACGGGATGAGGCAGGGGTGAGTTTTGCATTCTCATCCCCGCCCCAACTCTAAAATCGCTACTTGACTTCGCCCCCAATCTCCATTGAGATTTAAAATATATACCACATCCCCATCCCCGTTCGGGATCGAGTTTCCCCACCCCGCCTTGCCCCCACTAATTAATTAAAATTTTAAAAATAATATAACTTTTGTTATTAAAAAAATGGGTCGAATCGCTAGTTACGTAATAAAAAAAACCCACATCCAAAATATGGAAATGAGATCATAATTTGAAAATTACAAAATCAAATCAATCAATTCAATTAAAATCATAAAATCTAGGTATTGCATAAAATAAGAACATGCATATTTAATTTCTCCAAAAATATAGTATCATTTAAATATATATTGTCCCAAAATTAAGTAGCACATCCTTCAAATTACATAATAAAAAAGAAACAACTTAAATATCATTTTTATTTTTTTAATGTTATTTATTATGGGGCGAGTGCGGGACGAATATCAATAATCTTATACCTGCCCCCGTCTCCGCTTTTAATTAACGGGAAAAACCCAACCCCGACTTCGACCTCGAACCTGATCAACACAGTTTTTTCCCGTCAAAGTCGGGGTGGGTTTGATTCGGTCCCCATGAAATCGGATTCCGCTACCATGCCTAGTCCCCAAAGTCCTGAACTATTTGATCATTTATGATTAGATCATTAGAGTTTTTTTTTTTAAATTAAGTCTCTAAACTTTATTTGTTTTTAATTAGGTCTCAACAAAAATCTAATTAAAAATAAATACCAGTTTAGCAAATCAATTGGAAAAAAAGTTAAGGACATATTTAAAATTGGGTTAGTTGGATGAGTCTATAATTGTTTATATCTATTCAATTAAAATATTTATTAATCCTTAATTTAATAATAAAATATATTTTTACACAAATACAAAATAATTTTATGGTTAGACTAAATTATAATTTTGGTTTAATTTAATTTTTTATTCACGATTTTAGTTTTTTATTTTTTTTTACAATTTTAGTTCTCACATTTTATAAAATATGCAATTTTGATTCAATCGACATTTGCATACACTTTTTTATTTATTTTGGCCTCATCAAATCCTTGATTTAATAAGTTCATTTAAGGTACCATCAATAATTAATTTAATTAATTACAAAGTAAAAAACAAAAAATAAATATATGCAAAATTGTAGATTTTCTATGATGTAAGGATTAAGATCACATAAAAAATAAGGAAATCAATATCATGGATGAATAAATAAAAAAGAACTAAAATTACAATTTATTCTTATGCTTATAAAGTTAAACTATTCTAAAGTCAAAAAGTAGTTTATATTAATGAGAAATGTTAATAATACACTCTTAAATATACTATTTTGAACATTATTCATATTACCAATCGAAATTTATTGAAAATCATAATTTTGTGTAGATTTTATTTTGTATTTAATCACAATTCATTATTGATAAATTTATCATATATGATAGGTTCTGATTGGATAATGGTATAAAAAATATTCTAGTGTCAATGTATAACTTTTTTTTCCTTTAAAAAAAAGGACTAGTATATATAAGGAAGTAAAAAAGGTATTCAATGACTATTAATTTAAGAGCAAAAAATTTAATGCTTATTAAACTGCAATTCTCCAATGTTAAAAGCAAGTTTCTAGTCATTCAATTGAGACATTTAATGACTTTTAATTTGTCAATAAATGTATGAGTGCCGTTTATTTATATATTACCAATATATTTAAAAAAAACTAAAATTAAAGTATAAAAGACAATATACTCTAAAATTTACATGAACATTATATTATATATTTTTAAGTTTAGACAATGTACTATAATTTTTTTAAAAATAACAGAGTGCCTTTTGTATATATTATTAATAAATGTTAGCCAATTAATAATAAAATGTCTTAGAAAATGTGTTACTATCACTTTTTATTTATTATTCAATTAAGATACTCAATGACTCTTAATTTTTTATATGTATAAATCAAATTCAAATACCAAAAAGTTTATAATAACTCATGCATATTGCTCAATAATTCTTAGTATGATAATAAAGTTTGTATTTTAGCAATTTAGCACATATAATGTTTGAATATATTTTATATATTATCGATATCGTTAAAAAAACTAAAAAATTAAATATTAAAAGCAATGTGCTCTTTTAATTATTATAATTTAAAATAAAAAAACTCGTGTGAATAGAACTAGATAAAAATAATTCAAAATTTTTGTAGTATTAAGAAACTTTTTCCCCAATATTTTTAATATAATTTGAGGGAAAAAACATTACATAAGGATAAATTTAAAATTTATATTGATAATATTTTTTTTACGTTTTATATTATGGTATATATTTTGTACAAAAAATGTGATAAATTAAATGCATGAAAAAAAAACTACATATCTCATTGCACAGATACCTCACAATTTAAAGTTATTAAAGCAATATGAGCAAATGAACAATATACAATTAATATTTTACCATTTTTTGTGGTTCTAAGGAACACACTCAAAGCAAAATTAATAATAAGAAGTCAATCTTTCATAATGACACCTTACATCATTAAGGTAGTCAATGTCCCACATTTGTAGTTATATAGATGATACTTCTTTCAACCTTCTATTCATTCCCATCAAAATACAAGTGTATTCTAGAAAGTTTATTGAGATAGAAATTAGCTTTACAAAATGAAGAAAGTGTTTGTAGCAAATTTTCCTCTAATGGTTCTATTTGTACTTACAGTTACGGCTTCAAAGCTAGAGCCACCAGTTACAGCTTCAGGACCAGAGCCACCAGTTACAACTTCAGGACCACCCAAGGAGGGCCACCAAGGGCACCAATTACAATTTCAGGGCCACCAAAGGCAGGGCCGTCAAGAACACCAATTACAACTTCAGGACCACCAAAAGCAGGGCTACCAAGAGCACCAATTACAAT